>CM037790.1:48129421-48179421 GCA_021229015.1 Solen grandis | reverse complement strand
TTTTTTTGCGGCGGGGGCGTCCCCCGCCTGCAATGGTATTAAACCGCTTTTCAGACACATGTCACTTTCTTAGAGTTCTACAGGAATTGTGCCAACAGATTTAGAATACTGCATAAGATCGATTCCAATATCCGTTTTGTTGTTGTTGTTGTTTCAATTCTTTAATATTGTCGAGAAGCCTTTGTTATTAACTTTGTTGCGTATGTGTTTGTAGTAGTAGCAAATGAGGTCTAGTGGGGGAGGGTCCGGAGGGTCCAGTCCCAGATCTGGGTAAGTAGGTCAAACCTACGCCATCATGGTCAATGACCTAGGACACCGACTGCGCATGCTCATGATTCAAGGTTAAGGTTGAATTGTGGTCAATGATCTAGGTCACCGACTGCGCATGCTCCTGATTCAAGGTTAAGGTCGAATTAAGGGTATCCTATTTAGGTCATGTCTGCGCATGTCCATGATTCAAGGTTAAGGTTTTGTCTATCGTTACAAGTATAGACACTTCTGTTCCGATAAATTTAGTGTCGTTAGATAAGAGAGTCATTTTAATTTCTCGAATCATGGATGTGTTACCCGAAAAGTTATGCCAGGAAATTTATCACCAGTTAGTGGAATATCCCTTTATATCTCTAAAACACGTACTTCGTTACGAATTATACAAGGTCGCCTTATTTCATTCTTGTTAGATGTCAGACTCAAAAACGAAAATCGACATATGGAGATGGTTAAACGACTCAAATACTTTTGACGATTTTAAAATTGTATTGACCGAAATGGCAAAAAAGCATCATATATGCATCAATATCGTTGCTTTGAAGCTAAATGATTGGAAGGAATACGTTGTCTATAATACTAATGTTGTAAACTATATATTTGACTTGAAAAATGGTGGCTGTTTCGAAAATACTTTGGGGAGTACCGATCCATACATGGATAAACATATAGAGTTATACCTGTGCGATTTGTAAGAGAGTGTGAAACCAGATGATCTAGGTCACCGACTACGCAAGCTTATGATTCATAAACTAGGAGATGTCACCTGGTCAGTTGGTGCGTCAAAACATCAACCGCGCATTATTAAGGTTACGTCTGCGCATGCTTCAGATTGGGTCAAGGTTGAATTTTGTTTAAACCTCATAGAACATCATACAGCACCATGACAAGCTCTTGGTTGTGAAATATTGGATTGAACTTTTAAGTGAAAAACATTATTGTATTAATATTTTTTATGTTAAAGTTCTAAACAATTTGTTTTAAAGCTATGTAACTCTGTCACCCTTATTTGATATAATTAGAGTTGTATCCCTTTATTCACACCTTTTAAAACTTTCGTTACAATGATAACAGAGAGTGTGTAAACACTTGGTCAGTAGAGACATCCAACCCCCGCTCCAAAGTTGACGTTGCTAGGACAACGCACTCTATTCACACGCAGGTGGTCATCCCGTCGGAGCTGATTCTCCAAGCGATAGAGAGGTCATGACACAGCGTTCAGAGTGGAGTTGTTCTAAAGCGGTGTTTACAGTCTTTCTCTTTTTTCTCTCCATCATTGTATAGAACTAATCAGTGAAGTTTTCAATTATTATAATATTAGAGTATGATTTAAATAATATGCTCTACTGACAAAATAGTAAAGAGTTTTTACCACAGTTTAAAACAACATGTTTATGATTCTTTTCTACTTCTATCTTTATAATTAGACTGTTAGTTAAAATGAATTTCTGTGGTTTTACACCCGACTACAAATCCAAATGTAATGGATGTTTTAACCCGGGTTGGAGGACATAGATTATTATCTTACCAGGTGAAAAGTATTGATTTTACCACGATATAGTAGCCATCAGTGAACTAGCCAGAGGTTATTAACCTTTGAATAGTCAGTCCTGACATCATCAATTAGTCATTCACCTTTATTAACAACTACTGTACTTTATGACACATGACACATAATTATAAGGAGAAAGAACAAACTCTGTCTTGAACAATCATGGGACAGAGTTGACTTGGTGATATGTTTTTTACACACAAAAAAAAATGCTTTGTTTTTATCTCTTAGTGACTAAAGTACTAACCGTGAAATGTTAATTCAAGTACACATTGATTATTTACAATAACCTTTCTTAAGGTGATCTGTTCAAGCAATAAAGGTCAGTTACCCTTATTGTCAAGGGTGATATAAGCAGATTTGTAATTTTGGAGGGAAAAACGTTTGATTACTCAACAAAATTTGTAAGCACATAACAAAGTTCATGGTCACAGTATCTTTTTTCTATAAGAAAGTTTGAGGTGTAACTTGAATTTATATTTATATATAATAAACTGGTGTAAAAGAACAAGAAATTTGTAATACTTTCTTGAACATTGTATGTCATGACAAATTCAACTAAACATACTCATTAATACAGAAGATTATACTGGAGACAAAGTAAATTATTTGGGAGTAATAAAGATAGTTTTTTTAAAACTTGACGTAGTCTCCATTGTATTCTTTTGTAGTGGGATGTGTTTTTATTTTAAATTAAAGTGTATGCCGTTTAAAAGAAAATTTCTACAATCATATACAAAATGCGTTAAATGTATGTTATGTATGTACCTGTTACACACACACACACACACACACACGGTGCATGAATATAAAAAGGGGGAGACTATGAAGTGAATTTGTGGTCCTGAAAAGGACCGTGATTTTTCCAGGGTTTAATCAAGGATTGGATGGTGGTGGTTTATAGGGAAATGTTTATCACAACATTCATCTCCCATAATGTCGCAGTTGTGCTGTTGTCCCTGTTCTGATAAAACACAGCAGCACTTAGTGCATTCTATATAGCATGGACTTCCACACTCAGAACATTGCCCGTTCATTACTGGATTCATATTGAAAATGATTACAGCTAGTTATGCATTTTCACACTCGTTTTAGGAAAATAAAGGTGCTGTTTTACTTTGATAGTACGCACTTGCTAATTAAATCGACATCTTTATGATGCAACCATTAATTTATTCACATAATACTTATCACACAAATGCAACTAAACATACTCATTAATGCAGAAGATTATACTGGAGACATGATTTGAAATTTTGGGTTTAATATAAATAATTTGTTTTATTATAGTTGTAGTCTACAATGTATTCTTCTGTAATTGAGTGCGTTTATTCGAATTTACTTAAGCGATGTACGTATTTCATACGTGATTAAATACAAATAACCACACACACACCGCTAGCGAATGTAAAGATACTGCAATAAAACGGTATCTACTTCCCACTCACCATGTGTTTATAGAGATGAAGTATTGATCAAATTTTCACCCAATTGTTGGACTTAGTGTAGTTTAACGCTTTATCAGTAAGCGCTGTTTTGTGTATTTCAACCGTTAAATGAAAAGGTGAAAATACTCGTTGTCAACAGTATTTCCTATTTGCCAACCATTCTCGATAAGCAAATATTTTCTTTCTCACTTTTTCAACTAATGATATTCAAGAAGTACAAACACATTTGTTTCTAAAAACTAGATTTTATTTTACAATCAAGGAATATGTACACATAAGAAATACACAACAGTAAATGATAAGACAACATTCACTTATGCAATGCAGACTTAATTATAAAACATGATCTTGGGAACAAATAGAACTAAATCAAGCGGAAACAATAACAGTAAAACAATGATGATGGTATTTAACAAACGTCAATCAACACAGAGTTTAAGGAATTCTGTAATGTCCATAAGCAAGACTGGAAATTCCATCTTCCACCCAGTACCTTTTATCATCGAAAGCACTCAAAGAAGTTTTGTTTATTTTATCACAATACATAATATGGTAATCACTTCGTAATCCATACATTGTATGTTTAGATTGCGTATTGTTTAATAATGTGTGCTTGTAATGTTCATGCATTATTTCTTTTTTCATGACTACACGAGAAATACCTTTACACCGTTTTTCATTCACTTCTATACCGTTTTTATCATAAATATAGCTGTACATTTTAGGACGCAATGCCACAAATTCCTTCATAGGCACACCACCTAACACCAATTTGTATTTTCCTCACATTGGTAAAAAGTGGGTGATTTGTAGGATAGTTAGAAGTGTCATATAAGTGAATACTCTGCATCATATCTCTATACACATCTTCTGTCTCCACATAAAACATGAAACTATCGGTGTCGGTTGCTAACAATGTTAATTTATCTTGATATTTGGGTTTTAGATGATTGTAATAATAATTATACATAAGATACTTGGCTAAATCTAATATCACCATGCCACAGTACACAGGTTGAACAAAGTTAACTTTGGTATTATTACACTCAACACCAACGAGAACTTCGCTGAATAATTTCATACGTTGGAACGTGGGTCTAGCAGCATATTTTCGCATTTTTTTCTCGGTGTGTGCCAACTTGATATCCACATATTTGCGACAGTTTTGCAACGTCTTCCCTGAAAATACAGAAATTAACACAATACAAGTAAATGGAAGCAACTAGTAATTATTCCTGTTACTTTTAAGTAATGACTCAAAGAGTGAATGTTCTTGTATAAAAAATATAAACAATTTCTTTGTAACAAAACTGATTGCTTAGCGTTTTGAAGTGAAAGAATACTACATAATATATTTGTACACAAAATAGTTAAAACATAATTACCGAAAATAGCATTATTCATCAGTTTGTAGAAATCTTTTTCAAATTCTGTTTGGGCTACTTTCCGACATTCAGTGTTGAAATCAATGTAGGATTTAAGGTATGGTTCTTGTCGAAACTGTAGTACCCTGTGGATATGTTTGATTCTCATACCTAGTTGTAGGTAGAGCTGGAGTGTGCGATAATGTACAACATAATTGTTTTTATCATTCAATGTCAACATCAATTTCTCTACTTTTGATCGAGTGGGATGAAAACCTTGTTTATCTTCTGTCCCATGTAGTTGTTTCCACAACGTTTTAGAATATGGAGATAATTCATCATCATCTACATGTCTTTTTTCTGGACAGAGAGGATAATCGTTGGTAAAATCATGTAGAGATGATGGATATTCTAATGATGCTTCTAAGATGTACCCAATATCGCTGTTTTCTTCTACTGTGGGGATATTTAGTTGTCTGATTTCTTGTTCACTAAGCCATTTGAAATCAGAATGTGGGAGATATTGACTCATAGCCCATCCGTACGAATTGTTGGCATCCTCATAACAGAGGTAGGATGTAGGTTTTGAACAGTCATAATCTTTCAAATAAGGGTTATTGGCGGTTTTCAGTCGATTGGATACTTGTGACACACCGCCACGGACACCTTTTTCAATAAACAACACCATATCAATATCAGTCAATAGCTCCAATTTCATACCAGTCATTTTCAAGCATGCACTCCAACTTAATCCGGGCGCTCCATAATAATGAGGAGGGTCTAAATTGTATTTGGAGAGACACACATTTCTAAACTCTTCAAACACACATGCTAGTAAACTCACATCTGTCTTCACATATGTCACCATATAATCCTCCAGAGTGTCCATGTGTAGAGAGTTGAATACATTACATGCGTGTTCATAATCTTCTTCAGATATTGTTTGTTTGGTCAAGTCTGAATAGAATGCATCACGTGGTGGTAGATGTGTTTCTATTAGCCTTTCCATAGAATCCATATACTGATAGGGGAACACACCTTTTCTCAATAATAAATCTGCATGTGCTTTGTTGGGAAAGTCTTCATAAAACATTTTGAAACATTGGTTACCACCTAACTTAATATTTTCTACTAATTTGTCTAAGCTTGAATTCATAAACTGGAGAGAATCAATAAATTTTAAAGATCCGAGTGAGAATGAAATGTATTTCTCCATGTTATTTGCTATCACTTTAATGTTTCTGTCTTTGAAAAGGCCCACAGACTGCATGATCAGGTGGGAATCATACCCCCGTAAATTATGAAACACAACAGGAATAAAATCCGCTTGTTTACAATTGACATTGCATACATTGTGTGCAGCACCGATGAATTTCCCTGTTAGATGATTATGGTGTCGTACAACTCTCCCATATTGTTTATCGTAGATGGAAAGCACTTTGTCACAAATACAACACTTGTTTGTATTTTCAAATTCTGTTTGCTCTTCTTGCGTTAAATTCATAGGTTGTATAGTTTCTAAAATAGATTTGATGTGTTCTTGTTCTTCAATCATACAATGTAAAAATTGTTGACTAGCATCTTGACCAACATAAGACACCATAGGTTTGGTATACTGTGAATCTTCACACACTACTTTATAAGCAAATGCACATGGTGTTTGTTTTGCTACATGATTTTTATCATGTAGTGGTGTATTTAAACACTCGAAATCTGCATAGATAATGAATGGTATGCGTAATGATTTTTCATAATCCTTGAATTGCAAGATATTGTCACCAGGTTGCGGTAATTCCACCTTTTGTGGTCCATTGGTAGAACAATAACCCACATGATTATCCAACAATTCCTGTCGTACAAACCCATGTAAACAGTAGGGGCAATAAAAGTTTGGGCGATGTGATGACTTCGTTCTGTGAAGAAACTTGTTCAAATTCTGTGTCAAACAATAATGTGTTTTGTCACCAGCTTGTAAATACAACAAGTTCACATGATAAACCTTCCTTTTGTTTTGTTATTTTCATAGGAAATATTTCTTTTTCTTCAAACCCAAAAACGTTTACTGAAATCTGTGGGTTCTGTTGTTCAAATTTGTCAATTTTAGAAATAGACACGGGTGATAGAATGTCTTTCATATTGAGTTCGTGCTCATATTGCATATAATCATTAGCATTTGTTGATTTACTTGGGTGTAAAGCAGCCAAAACACTCCATTGAAAACACTTCTGATCTTCATTTTTGATATTCAATATAGAATTGTTGTTTTGTAATGTTTTAGGTAACGGAATATAGCTACTGGCTTTCAACGGTGTATATTTAACAGTGTGAATTTCAAGATGTAACACCTTTTTTAACACCCAACCAGATCCATTACGCATAAATTCCTCTAAACTTTTGAGTATTTTCTGTAGCGCTTCATTCAGGTCGTGCTCGTTGTAAGTGTCCGGGTTTAACAATATGTATGTTCGACTTCTAAAGTGAGGTGTTGACACAGTATTATCTCCATCAGCGTTAAAGCGTTCCAACTCTATTTGCACAGTTAATACCAAAAATTTTTTAATGCATTGGTTATAGATGATTTTCGATTTTCACCAGGTAATGGTGATTTTCGATTTTCCCTAGAATTTGATGTATTAAAGCATCAAATTTGAGTTATCAGATGGGGCTACTTTCGTATTGTTAAGTTGCGAGCGAGTAAGACGACGTTGATATTTCTGCCATGTTGTATTAGTCTTTTTCTCAAGACGATGTTGATATTTTCAGTTTAGAATTAGGTTTGAGAATTATTCTCCTCCTTTTCTTCCTTTTCCTGTGGCATTTGGAACGGGTGAACATTCTTGTGAATTGTAGCAAACAAATTTTATCATCGTGGTTTTAATCTTCATTCTTTTCTCAAAATATCTCTGCATTTTTTCTAGTATAAGAACTTTTTCATCGTTTGTTGCTATTTTTGTAGGAAATTATGTCTTACTTGTGCGGATGGTTGTGGATCTTTGTTTGGTACGCGGCCGTTGTAGAAATGGCGCGTTTCCCGCTTCCATTCAACATGGCTTGGTTTACAGAATTCAAGTTCCTTTTCTTTTCTAAGTATAAGAACACTGTTCAGCTATGGTAATAAGTAATTATTCATTTTATTTACCGTGCTATCGTACGGTATTCGTGGTATTTCTATTCCTGTTTTTTATTTTTATTTCCTTTCGTTTTTGTCTAGACTTGCCTTAGTCTTCTCGAGTATAAAAAAAAAAAAAAAATCACACATACTAAAGTTACTATTTAGATTTAAATATATGGGTGAATATAAGCCTAAAATATTAATAAAAATAATCACTTAAATTTATCATAATATATCAAATAATAAGAATAACAAGTATTATATATTTACATGGTAAAAAGCTAGTTAAATGAGTCTCGCTGTGGGTAATTTTCCATTATATTTTAATAAAAAGTTGTGTCTGTTAAGTATCATTTTAGTCTGTCATAATGCCGAAACGAAAGTCTACCAGCCCCTATGCAAGACCTCCCATTGGTCAGCCTTCGCATGCTGTGGCGAGTCCTCCAGTTGACAATGCAGTGGCGAGTCAAGTTGACAATCCTGGTGGGAGTGCTGCTTTGGGTGCAGATGACCCTAGTCCGAGACCTGTGACCCTGTCAGGCGAGCAATTTGCTGAACTGTTGGCCTCTGTTAAACAGGCATGTCCTGGGACTTCCCAACAGTCATCCACAGAGTCGGACCCAGGTAATGTGGATGGAGTTTTGTCTATAAATTCTTCATTAGGTGTGCATGTTTCACAGAATATGAGGCAGAAAATTATTAATGGAGAGTATGTTGAAATGGGTCAGCTTCTTGTATCGCATCGCTCGAACCAATCTAGTAATGTTTTGGTTGTTGATGGCCAAATTGTTGTTCAAAACAGAGTTAATTCTGTCAAAATAACTTCTATAGAGCAGTGGTCAGATGCCTTTTTAGTGTTTATGAGCATCTACCTTACAGCGCATCCTGAGGCTTTGCAGGGTCTACTGAAATATTTTAGAGATATTCGGCTTGCAGCAAGCAGATGTGTTGGGTTAGGATGGAAAGAGTATGATGAGCAATTTCGTCTCAATGTAGCCCGTGATCCCACAGCAGAATGGGGGGTAATCAATCAAGAACTTTATCTGCTTTATGTTCGTAGTCCTAGTTTAGTTTCCCAGAAAGCATACTCTAATGTGCAAAGTGCTACTTCTTCCAAATACTTAAAATGCTACGACTATAACAATTTTGGCAAATGCAGTCGTACCCCTTGTTTCTACATTCATAGATGTTTGTCCTGTAATGGTGATCACCCCTCTTGTAAATGCACAGTTGTGAATTTTAGATCTGGATCGGTTCACCAGATGTCCCCACCCGGTAGATTCCCAACTGCAAGGGCTCCTTTCAGGCCCCGGGCATTCATTTCGCAAGCCTACAGGGGTGCTTCAAGGGGTGTTGTCAGACCACTCGCATCTGGGTTCTTCTCCAATTCAGGTCGCTAAATTAGCCAAACATCTTGAGCATTACCCCAAAACTGATGTTGCAGAAGAGTTAATTTCGGGTTTTAAATATGGTTTTAAGTTACAATATTCAGGCCCTAGGGTTGCAACTGACTCCCCCAATCTTGTTTCTGTTAAGCAAAATCTAGTCACTGCTCTTCAGCTTGTTATGAAGGAGGTGAATCTCGGCAGAGTGGCAGGTCCTTTCACTAAACGGCCCATTTACAACCTTAGATTATCTCCCTTGGGCTTAGTGCCAAAAAATGATGGGAACATGAGGCTAATTCATCACCTCTCTTATCCATTAGGTGGGGGTGTAAATGCTTATATAGATCCAAACAAGTGTACAGTGCATTATTCATCTTTTGATAATGCTGTACAAATGGTTAGTGATTTAGGTCAAGGGGCTCTGATGGGTAAAATGGATATAAAGTCTGCCTTTAGAATTGTGCCTGTTCATCCTGATGATTATTGCCTTTTGGGATTTCAGGTTGGAAAATATTTTTTCTTTGATAAATGCATGCCAATGGGTTGTGCCATCTCTTGTTCAGTCTTTGAAAAATTTTCAACATTTTTGGAATGGGCGGTCAAATTGGTTACCTCTTCTCCTAATGTTGATCACTATTTAGATGATTTCTTCTTTGTTGGGCGTGAAGGCACTAATGAATGTTCATACCTCATGAATAATTTTGCTGATCTTTGCCAAGACATAGGGGTTCCTTTAGCTGTTGACAAGACAGTTGGGCCAACTTATGTCCTTCAGTTTTTAGGTTTAGAAATAGACTCTATTAACAGGCGAATTCGAATACCTGTTGAGAAGATTGAGGTTTTGAAAACAAAATTGTTAGACATGAAAAGTAGGAAGAAGGTGACGCTTAGAGACATGCAAAGTCTTGCAGGATCCTTAAATTTTTGCTCCAGAGCATTACCTGTTGCGAGGGCCTTTATTCGTAGGTTTTACAATTCTATGTCGGGAGTGTCAAAACCGTTTCACTTCATAAGGGTCACAAAGGATTTGAAGGAGGATATTGATATGTGGTTGGTATTCTTGGATATGTTTAATGGTTATTGCAAATTCCCTGACCGTTTTTGGGTTTCTGACAATGTTCTGCACTTGTATACAGATAGTGCGGGAGGTAATTTTGGCTGTGCAGCATATTTAGATCCACATTGGTGTCATTTCAGTTGGCCATATAGTTGGCAAGGGAAAGATTTGATAAGGGATATCACCTTTTTAGAGTTTCTTCCAATTGTCCTGGCTTTTTTAGCTTGGCTTAAGCAACTTTCGGGAAAAAAAATTACATTACATACAGATAACAAGTCTTTGGTCTCGGTTTTAAACAAAAAAACATCACATTCAAAAGAGTAATGCATCTTCTGCGACCATTTCTCTTGCATGCCATGCTTAATGATATTCAGTTTAGGGCAGTGCATATAGATGGTTATCGAAATGAAATTGCTGATGCTCTTTCTCGTCTACAGTGGGCTCGGTTCCGGCATCTGGCTCCCAGGGCGGACAGATCCCCCACAGTAATTCCACAAATATTTCTATCACTGATATCAGATCCGAAGCTGATCGCTTACTGACAGCTTCTATTGCTCCTAACACAAAACATGCGTATGAAAGTGGCTTGAAAGCTTTTCGAGATTTTCAATTATCACTAGGCGTGAGTGAGTCGTGGCCTCCAAGCATGCAAACTGTTATGGATTTTATTTCCTACTTGTCTTTGAAGGGGGTTACTGTTAGTACCGCAAGGTCTTACTTATCTGGAATTGGTTTTAAATGTAAAGTTTTAGGTGTGGCAGACACAACACAAAATTTTGTAATAAAAAAATTACTTCTTGGAATGTCAAGGTCTTCGTCTATGTGTGACAAGAGGCTTCCTATAACAAAAGATATCCTGAGTAAAGTTTTATGTAATTTGCCTGCAGTTTGCTCTTCAAATTTTGAGGCCGTTTTATTTGGAGCAGCCTTTTCAGTAGCCTATTTCGGTTTTTTTCGTGTTGGTGAGCTGGTTGCAGACAGCTCAGTGAGGTTAAACCATGCAATTGACATAACGAATGTCCAGTTTACAGACCAAAATAAAGTTTTAGAGATCCTCTTGCCCCATTCCAAGACTGACCAAGCAGGAAAGGGGGTTGTTATATCATTGACAGCGGTAGGCTCCCCAGTATGCCCTGTGTTATTAATGAAAAAATATTTAGCAATTAGGCCAAAATTGCAGGGTCCTTTATTTAGGCACTTCAGTGGTGCTGTAGTCACTCGTTATCAATTTTCTGCGGTGTTAAGGAAAACATTGCAATCATTAGGCATTGAAGCAAAATATTTTAAATCTCACAGTTTTCGTATTGGTGCTGCTAGCACAGCTGCAATGAAGGGATTCCCGGAGGAAAGTATAAAAGAATTGGGGCGGTGGGAGTCTAAAGCTTATAATCTTACATCCGGGTACCTACACATGAGCTTTTATAATCATTTGATGGTAAATTAACGAAAGGCTAAAGTCTTTCAGGTTTCAACAGTATTTGGATAGTTGGCTCCTCCATTGTAAAAAGGGCATTTATGCATGCAAGGATGGCATCTGTGGACGGAGTCAACTTAGGTTTATCCAGGGCTCGCATCAACCTGTGGTGGCAGGGAAAGAGTGGATTGCGGGTCAAGGGAACCATAGGCTTTTTAAGGACTCTGTTGAAGTATGAAGACCCTCCTTCAGCAATCCTTCTACATGTTGGGGGTAATGACATTGGCCAAGTGCCACTTAAGCAGCTGCGGGAAGATATGGTCAACTTGTTAAATGGAATTGCTACCCTTTTGCCGAACACCACAATTATGTGGTCCCAGATTTTGCCCCGTTTGCAGTGGAGGAACGAAGTGTCACATAGGGCTCTAGAAAAATGTAGGCAGCGTTTAAACAGTTTTGTTGCAACTTTAATTCTAAGGCAAGGTGGCCGTTATATTCGTTACCCTGAAATAGTTGAAAGGGATGCAAATTTGTTTAGTGATGGTGTCCATCTTTCCCATATTGGGAACAGTATTTTCTTATATAGGATAAGCCAAGCCCTCGGGTGTTTATTTGAATATGCCAGTCATAAGAACTTGTTTATTTACAATTTAATGCATATAGGTATTTTATTTGGGGGCTGTTATTTTACGCCTTATTTTCCGGGCCGGCGTCCAAGTAATTTAACAAAAAGGTATAATGACAGGTTATTAATTTCATAAAAAATATTAAGCCATTTAATTTAAAGTTTATTCCCCCCTTCTTAATTTAAAATGTATTGTTGGCGTCACAACTTACAAATTTTCATGAAATTTTAAGGAATAATTTTCTTTGCAATTTCAAGCATGGTTTGTGTGCGGGCTGCCATTTTAACAACTGAATTGGTTGGCGCCAAGAATTTAATATATATATATATATATATATATATATATATGGATGAAGGGCAGGCTACTAATTTTTTCACAATGCTTTTTCTTTGAAATTTGTATTTTTGTTTTGAGTGCATGGCACTCCAGTAATTGAAATTTAAAGTGCATTTGGTTTTGGGGCTGCCATTTTAAACCTGATTTTCTGGGTCGGCGCCCAAGTACTTAAAATTTAAAGTGCATTTGATTTTCGGGCTGCCATTTTACACCTGATTTTCTGGGTCGGCGCCCAAGTTATTGAAATTTAAAGTGAATTTGATTTGTCGGGCTGCCATTTTACACCTGATTTTCTGGGTCGGCGCCCAAATAAATGTATGGAGGACAGGTCACTAATTTTTGTAATGTTTTGGGGGGCAGTTTTCCTTGGTTTACAGTTAACACTTTATTTCCTAATTTTGCTATAGGTATGATGGAGAGGTTTTTGTATTCGTCTTTCCTGTTGATGCTTTTTGGCGGTGCCAGGCTGCAGACTGGCATGTTGCATACCGCCAGGCTGCGGCCTGGCATGTGGCGTTTTGGGTTAAAAAGCATCAAAATAGTAATCAGTTATTTTAAGATTTGTAAGTTGTCATTGAGTGGAGCTCATCTATGCACCCAGTGAGCATTTACTCAAGCAGATCCCAAAGTTAGCAAATTCGTAAAAAGAATTTAACTCCTATTTAGTAATGCTGTGGATTTTCTGTATGTGTATGTTATATATATATATATCTAGATAGTCAATAAGGGAAGCCGTGGACAGATTCTGCCAATAAATAATAAACTTTATTTGGGCTTGAGTTTTCTTTATGAACAGGCATATGTGGCGGTAGACAATAGTATGCAGGAGTTCTTAACTCATGTATGCCTTTTGCTGAAGCAGATGCTTGTCATTTTTATCTCCCCTATCTGATAATAGAATTTGATGTATTAAAGCATCAAATTTGAGTTATCAGATGGGGCTACTTTCGTATTGTTAAGTTGCGAGCGAGTAAGACGACGTTGATATTTCTGCCATGTTGTATTAGTCTTTTTCTCAAGACGATGTTGATATTTTCAGTTTAGAATTAGGTTTGAGAATTATTCTCCTCCTTTTCTTCCTTTTCCTGTGGCATTTGGAACGGGTGAACATTCTTGTGAATTGTAGCAAACAAATTTTATCATCGTGGTTTTAATCTTCATTCTTTTCTCAAAATACCCACCCATCCCTCCGCTTTACGTCTTCCTTTTTGCTTTTGTTGTTTCTTTTTAATTGCAGTTGGTTTGCATCCCAGGAGCGTTTTCTGTGTAAGACGTACGGGCAGGCTCAGTTTTTCGTCGCGGCTCCCTATGGACTGTGAATCGTCATCCTGTAAACTTCCATTATCTTCATAATTGGACTGGCGTTTTGGGTTAAAAAGCATCAAAATAGTAATCAGTTATTTTAAGATTTGTAAGTTGTCATTGAGTGGAGCTCATCTATGCACCCAGTGAGCATTTACTCAAGCAGATCCCAAAGTTAGCAAATTCGTAAAAAGAATTTAACTCCTATTTAGTAATGCTGTGGATTTTCTGTATGTGTATGTTATATATATATATCTCGATAGTCAATAAGGGAAGCCGTGGACAGATTCTGCCAATAAATAATAAACTTTATTTGGGCTTGAGTATTCTTTATGAACAGGCATATGTGGCGGTAGACAATAGTATGCAGGAGTTCTTAACTCATGTATGCCTTTTGCTGAAGCAGATGCTTGTCATTTTTATCTCCCCTATCTGATAATGGTGAATTTCGATATTCACCCGATAATGGTGATTTTCGATATTCACCCGGTAATGGTGATTTTCGATTTTCATCATGTGATTGTGTTCCTGAAGTTGATGTTGACTGATTGTTTACTGATTTGTTCAGAGGGTGTGTAGAAACCACGTGGTTGTACAAGTCTTCATAAGTGTCAAACTCAAACAGGCAATGATTACATTGAAATGTACGAGGATTTACACCATGTACATTTTTTAAATGTCTATTTAAGAAATCTTTTCTTCTAAATTTTTGTGTTGAAACAGTTTGTTACACAATTTACATTTGTATTTTCTTTTTTCTACACAATCTGCCCATCTCATCATTTTTTCCTCATCTTCAGTACAAAAGTCTAAATTTTGTTGGAGATTATTTTCTGTTTGGTCTGCAATATCCATCATTTCATTTTCATCAGCACTACTCCAGGCTGGTGAATTTGCCATTTTACCTACGTGATGGTTACGGAAAAAATGAAGTTTAATCATCTAAGACAACCATTTATACTAAATAGTTGACCCATTTTGATTGATTGGTATGTCTTTGTCTTTTATGATCTTGTGAACGTTTGACGTTACCATGGCTGCTTGACCCAACCTTCTTACTACCACCTTGAACTATTTTTATTGTGGTGGGTTTGATGTTCTGACCTTGAGGTTTTCGCGCGAATTGTTTTGTGGAATGACATTGTGATCCCCGCTTCTTATCAGATTGGTGTGACGGTGGTTGACCCGACCGCTTAGCCTTTACAACTTGTTTCAACAGTGAATATCCCGGTGGGGGAGGATTTGCTTTAGATATTTCATCTCCAAAATCTCCAAATAATTGGTCAAAACTTTTTTCTACAAACATGTGTGGCTTTTCAATTATTTCTTTATTTCTTTCAATGTTTTCTGTGTGTATTTGGTTGCTCTCTGTGTTTTTTTCGGTTGATATCTGTTCAGTTTTCAATTGCTTCAATTCCCCCATCATCTGTTCATACTTTCGTTTAGATATTAATGTCATTTCTTCTGCCATTATAATTCTTTTATCACAGCTTTAATTAATAGTAAAAAATATTTCAAATATTTTGTAAGGAGTTCCTTTCTTCTTTTTGTTGACACACCCTTAGCGATAAATGTTCGAATGACAGATTTATAACGTTGTAACTTCTTTTTATCCTCCTCAGGTAAAGATCGATACCCATGAATGACATTGTATACAATCTGCACAAAGACTTAAAGTTGTGATTTTGTCATAGTCTTTACTAATGCGAGTTGTTGTTTTTTTGTTATGGCGAGTAAAAGTAAAATGAAATCCTTTTCTTTCTTGACAACCACATTCATTTTTTAGGGATAAATATGCTGACAACTTGTCCCGGCAAAATGTGACTTCTTAATGAATACTCAGGGATGCTGTGTGGACTAATATCAATCAAGATGTATGCATACTTGTCTTGTGTTGCCTTTTTATAAGCATCCATGAAATAGTGTGTGTTGGAAGGGAACAACTGTCTAGCAAATACGTTTATTTGTTGTTCATCTCGTCTGTTTTTTAATAAAATAAAATAGTGAGATTGTAGCGAAATACACCTAAAGTATTTTCCACCAGAAAATAAGTTCTGTACAATAAAAAACACTGAAAAATTCATGTGGTGACTATGTTTCGTGAAGATATCAAGTGTTGTTTTGTCCTTTTCTGCCACACTCATAAGATCATCTAATACCAAAATTCGATGTTTTCCATCCAATGACCATGATTCTAGATTTTCTTTTGTTGGTAATCCATCAAAGAACTCAATATTTGAAATAGTGTTCTGCATTTCTGCAAATTTTGCTTGCCATACACCATATGCGTAAATAATTTGCACAGGAGGTTCCGTAAACATTTCATGACTATGTTTTAAAATCTCAAAAACTAATGTTGATTTCCCCGAGGATGAACTCCCAGCTACTATACAAATAGCTGGTGAAATAAATGTTAAAACCTCCATGTTTTCAGGAAGACGCTTATGTACATAATGAGGTTAGGGGGTGTTTTTTTGGGGGGTATAAATTGGTAAGTAAATTAATACAAACACTCTTTGTTTTAAGATTTTATTTTGAATTAAAGTATTACATAGAATACAATGATAATTACACAAGCAAAACAACATTTATCATACAGTCACTCATTGTGATAAAACGATTACATAATAATATCTCTGTCTTTGGTTATTTCAAAATAACCCAATGATTCACTATACACAATGCAAGCTATTGTGTCGCTTAATGCTGTTCCAAATTGAACTTCTAGTTTAACATTCCCTGTTTGAAGCAACGGAATAAATTCGTTAAAATATGGGTTTAAGTCGAAGGCAAACAGAGTTGATCCTCTAAAAGATTGTTCTCTGGTAATACTGATACCCTCGTTTTGGTTCCATTTGTTTGCTAAAACAAACAGACTGGTGTATGCTCTGACAATGCTTGTACCTTCGTTAAAGTCTAACTTTAACGGATTACCCATTACAGGTATACCATCTGCATACAAACATATAGATGTAATATTACAGTTAAAAAAGTCGAATGGATTTGATTCATAACAGCCAGATGTACTGGTTGACTTCACGAACCCAACCACAACTTTATCAGGTTTTTGTCCTTGATATAGGTTATCCCAGTGGAATGTTGTACTACCAGAGGGAATACTCTGTATGCGTGTTTCTGATTTAGGATAAAAATATTTCGCGTTTGTATGTTGTAACATTTCATTATGGGCATAAAGTACTGAAAGACTAACAGACACTTTTCTTGCAAGTAACATGACATCAAGAATGTCAATCTTGTAAGCAGGTGTTGCTTCCCCTGAGAGAAGGCAGAAAGCTTGCGATGATCTATACAATTTAAGTTTTACATCCACTTGGTTTAATATGTAACGTGGTATTTGGAAAAAGTCATGAAATAACGGTCCTTGCAAATCCAATATTTTTGACTTTGCTATGAATTGAGATCTCACTGTCAGTCCGTTGTTTGCACCTGCTGGGTTGGGGTCCTCTGGATGATCGTGATCATCTGGGTAAAATACCTGTGTATTGGTTTGTGTTGATGTAGTGGAAGGATCTAAATTCATCAATGTTTTGATCATAGCCGTGTAAGGGTTGTTGTTACATGTTACTGACGTTTTGTTTTGTAAAGTAACCTCTGAAGACGAAACAAAAGACTGTAGAAACAGGTTAGCAGGACCCGTTTTTGCATTTGCTTCAAGAGGTTTCCCATCTGCTTTCACCACTTTTAATCTCACATAAAGTTGAGACCCTTCAAATCGATGTATTCGATTGAATTGCTAGAGTTTATTCTAAATTCGATTGGGCTTCCATCTGTTACTTGAGATGATGGTCGAATTTCTTGGTATGTGACATTGTTTACAGCTACTTGTGTTGGTGGGAGGTCGAATAACTGTAAACCCATAGGAATTCCCTCATGAAAAGCTTCATTGTTTAACACTGACATATTTACCCAAATATATCTTTCAGGTGGTTCCTTTTACTTGTGATTTTTTTAGGAGTGATTCTTTTAGCTTTTTTCACAATTTTTGAGAGTTTTGTCTTTGCTTTTTGTCCAGTTTTTCCACCTTTTTTTTTGTTTCGTTCTATCTTTCCTCTGTCTTTGTTTAGTTGTCTGTACACGTTTAGGTTTACTTGCCCGTTTCGATCTGTACTTGTTAGTAGCTGATGTCGTAATGATTGAAGTAGATGGTGTGTCTGTATTTATACGTTCTATCTCCGATTTCGCTCTATCCACCACACTTTGAACTGGTGAACTTAGCTTTATGGTGGAATTATTCATTTTCAAAGTATCTGATGGTTTTTTCTCAAAATATTTCACCCATTTTTTAGGGTCAGGTACATACAACGCAGAATTCATGTTTGTCTTACAAACTGTAATGTCAGCAACACAGGTTCTTGTAGGAATGAGGCATTTTGATCTTTCATATCCTTTATATAGATTTCGAATTCTACTAGCTCTTTTTCTTTCAACGGTAAATATATGGGTGTATCAAAACTGGAGCTCCAGCGATTACTTTTAGTTTGTGTTAAACGTCGTAAAACTGGAACTTTCTTTCCTTCCACAATACTTTCACCACAAATATTTGAAAATATGAACATAGTTTGGCTCGAACTGTTTCGTACTTTTGAAGCTGATGCTTGAAATTCTATCAATGCCACTTTCCATTTTCCTTCAAATATCAGTGGTGATTTTAAATGTACTTTAAAATGCCAGGGTTTATTGTTGGGAAAATAGTCATTACTTTCGTCACTCTTTATATACACTATCATGTTTCTATGAATTCTTCGCTTGAAACCCAGGAATTGAATGAGGATGGGAAACCATCCCACGATACGAAATACTCCAGTTTTCCAGCACGTTTTCTTTTCCTTAAAATCTTATCAATAAACCATAAACTGTTTTCGTCTTTTTCTACTTTTTGTAGCTCAGTATTATAAAATAATCCAGAAATCACCTCGTTGTTTAAGTATTTCACCGCATACATGGGAATTCCATCTTTATATTGTCTATGATTTATTTTGAATACTTCTCTAGTAAATTGTTCATGATAGGATCTTTGAAAGGGATGTTTTATATGAGAAATACGAACCAGATCTCCTTTCTTGAATTGAAATGGTACTTTTCTTTGAATTTTTTTCGGGGATCTTAGGTACATGTAATAAAATAAATCAGCCTCATTTTGTTTGTTAACATCTTTCGGTGCTGTGTTGTTTAAACTCCTATGCGGCGATGCATTATAATTGTCTACTATACTTTGTAGGTCATCAATATATCGATAGGATCTCTTGTATCTCATCCATCTGTACAACATGACTTTCATTGTTTTCTGTACACGTTCAACATAATTCGCTTTAGGAATATTCTGCGTAGTAAAATAATACACATTGTTGTCTTTCAAATATTTCTTCAAAAACCGGTTATTAAATTCTGAACCTTTATCCGTCCTCAGTTTTAAAGGCTTTCTTTCAGCAAATATTTTTTTCATAGATTGTAAAATAGATGTGGCTGTTTTGTCATGCAACGGTTTTACCCATAGGTAACGACTAAATATGTCAATCACAACAACAAAAATCGCACACCACCATTATATTTCTTCAGGTTTTCCACTGAAGTTAAATCAGCATCAAACTGTTCATCAATAGATGATACCAGAACTCTTGCCGTTTTAAATGTGTGTCGTGGTTCTCTTGATAGAGAATAGTTGTCTTGATTTTTTAACCATTTCTTGATAAAATGCAGTGTAAATACTCTGGGATATTTTTTCTCCAAAATTCTGTAAAGCTTTTGAGGACCCGTAAATGCACCAGGGTTATTTGTATTATAGTAATATTTCTGTAGAATAGACTCTTTCTCTTGCTTATCCATAACTAAAATGAAGGTTAAAGTACAACCTATTTTATTTTGATCTTTGAATTTGTATTATCTGTTAGTGTACGCTGTATAAGGTCACCTTCTCTGCTAATAATAGTTTACACTCCATAACAGATGTTAAAGAGTATCTGGGTTGTACACAGGTATGAGTTATGGTTTACTGATCACATATGGTGAATTGTTTACACTGTGTTGTGCTGAACCGTGCTGAGATAAGGATTAAAATTGGTTCGCATGGTTTGTGGTCACTGAGGATACCACACTAACAATAACCTATTAAAACCATCTCAACTTTTCTGGTTATTCAACTTTGATATATTTTCCATACTTTTGACAATTATTTAATAGTAACAACACAACCAAACACTTATATACAATATATTAAATATTTATTTACACGACCATAAATACAATTAAAATACATTTACATCAGTAAAAAATACATGAGATATGAAAGTGTACAACATTAGAAATTAATTACATAATAACTAACAAACATGGTTATTACACAAACACTTTTCCACACAAAGTATAACATATTCGATCAATAAATGATTTACAATAACAAATTCGTGTTACAAACTACTTTATTTGGCGCTATAGAACAATCTATTTTCTAGATGTGCAATAGTCAGCACCATCTTCTTCATTTTTGTTTGCCACTGATCGGTTTTCATTGCACCCAACCAGTCTTTATCATATATTTTTAGTTTCTGTAATGCCAGTAGTTCAGGACATATGTTGAGACAATCTATAATCTCACTCCAAGATAGAAGAATCATATATTCATTAACTACACTGACCAATAAATCAAAGTACATCTCGATATGTTCTTGAGTATCGTACATGATGCATGAATGCTGAACTTGTGATGGGTGGTCTACCTCACACCCATAACATTGTTGTTTAACAACATCACCAAGACATTTATATAAAGCCTCTGCATACACAAAATCGAAGTAGGAGTTCATTATCATTACGTGAGCTGTGTTATCATTCATTTTGAAAATGTGTTTAACGAGAGATTATTTGACCGGGGAGATTGTTCACTAAATGTATATGTGTTACGATGGCTTCCAAAGAATTTATCAACAACGTCTTCACCTATTGTGTATCCAATGATTTTTAGGAAATCACAGGATGGTGAATGTTTATGATGCTCTTCCCAGGGATTGTCTGTTTTCTCCCACTTAGAGAGTTCTACGTGACAAGAAAAACAAATAACTTTGTCACTGTACCCAGAATAGTAGAATCCTGCTTTGGCTAGCTGATACTTGTTTGGTTCTATCTGTGATGACCAGGTATCAAAAGTGGAAACTCGAACGTTGTAGTATTTGTAGTTTTTTTGCGATAAGCAATCAACACAGTCCATAAGTTCACTGGTCATCAAGAAAGGATTTTAGTAAATGAACACTTTGCTTTAAGTCACAGACTGTTTCGAATTGTTTTAAGCTCAGTTTTATCTGTGATGAGCCTTTCTTCAATAAAATATGGTGTGAATGTTCAGTCTTTTTCACCATCAAAGAAAGTTTTGATCGAGGTTACAATAAACCTGGTTACGAACTGGTGACCACTGTACAGTTTCCAATCCGTTCTGTTGTAAATAGCTTATTGTTTCTTCTGTAAACTCAAGTTGAGCTTGTGCCATGCTAAAAAAGAAGACAATGAATTAAACCAGTGTTGATGATGTAAAAATCTCTCTCTGTTATCATTGTAACGAAAATTTTAAAAGGTGTGAATAAAGGGATACAACTCTAATTATATCAAATAAGGCTAACAGAGTTACATAGCTTAAAAAAATGCTTAGAACTTTAAACTAAATTATTTACAAATTAATATTTCACACTTACCAATTCAATCCAATATTTCACAACCAAGAGATTGTCGTGTGAGTGGGATGATGTTCTGTGAGGATTGAACAAAATTACCATCTTTTTATACAATTTGAATCAAAATTCAACCTTGACCTGATCTCCCCATCGACCTTGAGCTATGAGCATGCGCAGACGTAGCCTAAATAGAGTAGCCTCAATTCGACCTTAACCTTGAATCATAGGCATGCGCGGTTGATGGCCTAGGCTTAACCTACTGAATTAAAACGTTTGCTTTATACTTCCAAACATGAATACATTATCTCTACTCCAGATCTTTATCATCAAAATACCTTGCTTTAGATTGTTTATATTTCAAACCAGGGTTGGGTAACACATAACCAATACAACTACTCAACAACACCAACCATAGATCCTTATCTGGATGTTGAATTGTAAGATTAATAACAGCAGCTATAATTATGCCATACACAACTATCATTTGAAATATAAAAGTGATTTTATTTTTAGCAATTCGGGTGTTACACGTGGACCTGTTTGATAACAACGAGTTAGTTTCGATATTCAAGGTAGTGGTTGTGGGGTTTGGGTTATTGGTGTCGGTCATCTTGATAGACAATACTTTGATCTGTTGGCTGTCAAATTTTATGGATTATACACTGAAGATAGGGTAATAGGATGTCTGAATGTTTTACTGAGCGTAAGTGTTGATGTTTGGAGAAAACGTGAAAACTCACTGATATATACACAATACGTCAAATTCAACCTTAACCCAATCTAAAGCATGAGCAGATATGACCTAAATAGAATACCCTTAATTCGACCCTAACCTTGAATCATGAGCATGCGCAGTCGGTGACCTAGATCATTGACCACAATTCAACCTTAACCTTGAATCATGAGCATGCGCAGTCGGTGTCCTAGGTCATTGACCATGATGACGTAGGTTTGACCTACTTACCCAGATCTGGGACTGGACCCTCCGGACCCTCCTCCACTAGACCTCATTTGCTACTACTGTTTGTGTATTGATAAACTTCCTGAAATATTTTATTTTAGATCTCTGTCTGTCCCTATATTTAGATAAAATAGCTGAATAGTAGATGATATATTCTGGTTCACTCAATGACGTTAATGCTGCATCAAAACCACCAGCTTTTCATAAACTAAGTCGGTCTCTGTTAAAAGGTCTTCCGCATTCAGTTCGTCAGCTCTTTGATATACGATACACACATATTGATTATTCATTTGAAAAGTAAATCATTTGACACTTCAGTACCGAATTGGACCGGTACCTGGTTATTGAGATTCGGTATGCTGACGTTCTTTTTATCTACATCGTAAAATAACAATAATGATGCCTTATATGTATACAGATGACAACTTCCTTGTCGATTTGACAGAACAAACGAAAAATGCAAATGATGGGCACAAACATTTACAAAAACATGCTGTTGTTGAAACAGGAAAGAAATGCAATATAGTTTCCTTGCCCACGGTTAGGAAATAATATGATGTTTACAAGAGATGGTTATCTACAGCTTCTTTGTTGAATTGCTTTTGTTATTCCTGCATGTATAGCTGGTCGAATCACTTACAGAAATATTTAATTGGAGTCATTATGAAGCATTTAGTAAGTAAATGGTGTGAGCTGTAATTACATTGTGTTTTTGTTAAGGGTTTGCTGGTAGATGTCAATTGAATTGGTAAGTTTTCATATAAATATGACCAGTAGAAACCCGGGTGGCGCGATGATAATACAGGGAAGCGTATATTCCAATTAGAGTCTTACCGACGTCGTATAAGGTGCGATATAAAAAAATCCTTAAAGTGCGCTTAAAGAACAAAATTTTGAAATGAAATTTACAAACATTTTCGTTTATATTCTTCTCCATTAATTGGTAAGTTTTCATATAAATATGACCTTTGATAACCCGGGTGGCGCGATGATACTATAGAGTAGCCTATATTCCTATTTGGGTCTAACCGCCGTGGTATATGTGGGGACTTAAAAAATATAAAATGCATAAAGCAATAAAAAGTAATAATAATAGCAACGTACCAAGCTTTACAGGTGCGAGATCGAGGAAAACAGGAAAAGGCTAATATGCAATAAAAACATAAAATGTTCGTATGAAATTTGCACAGATGTTGTAAAATGCTATTTTAAAGCAACTTGTGAAATTTCATACAAATACGACTTGAAATAACTTCAAAACCCGGACGGCGTCAAGTCTCCCACCGGTGAGATCTTGAAGAGCATTTTGAAAATGGATTTAAACATCAATGAAATTTGCACATATGATGTAAAATGCTATTATAAAGCTACTGGTGAAATTTTATACCTATACGACCAGTAACAAAGCGGGTGGCGCTATAGAACCCTGGATGGTGCATGGATGGCGCATAATCCTGGATGGCGCTTTTTAGTAGGCCCGCTGTGATGTGTAGGTTTTGAAGATCGGACTTGATTTGGTCATTTTACGGCAGTCAAAAGTTTGATCCTTTTTTGGAATAATTATAAATCAGTTTTTATGCTTCAAATTGTGATATATAAGAAATAGAATGTTTGACTAGAGCGACTTGTATACTTGATTGAACTATTTGCTGCATTGCTAGGTACCTTATAGTAAAATTTTAATCAATTTTGTTTCTCATTTTGCCGCTAGGGGGCGCTTGGGTTAAAATCATTCTTTATAATTAAAAAAAATGAAATCTGATTTTTGTGCCATTTTTTTTAATTCTGTTCCTTGGTGACATCAATTTGAAACGACACTCAAAAATCCATGTGATATTTCATTAGTTCGTATTAATGTCACGTGTCATGTCGCATTGTCGCGTGTCATTCTATACTGTTGTGTGTCGTTTGCAATTGTTGTTTATCGATTACAAATGTCTTTTGTCGCCATCATAAAGCAACACACACATCTAACTTGACACTAACCTTATTCGGTTAAAAAAGTTTTCAAGTTTGCGACTACATAACTTACAGTTAATATTAAAAAATATTCTACTGGGTAAAACGTCTGTTTAAACATTGCGACAAAAATGTTTGAAAGATCATTATTAACACTATTCGACAAGCCAGTGAACGAATATGGTTTTAGAATAATGCGACTCGTGAACTGAATGGAAGTGGTTTTGCGAAAACTGATGATATCGCGATAGCGATTCTAGTTTATTATTATTTTTCTAACCCTTTTTTGTGAACGGCATAGCTCCATGATCAGGAAAGTCACATGTATGAACTTTTAGCAGTTATTACCACGTATTTGAAGATGATCCTAACGTTGAGAAAAATTTCATTTATGTCTTACTTTTCCCGCTAGGGGGCGTTTTGCATGAAATTTATCAATGGCTAATAACTCAGTTATTTGAGGTCCGATTCAAATGCGGTTTTTTGCATTCTGTTCCTTGTTAATATCCAAATAAAATATGATAGTTTAGAGGTACGTGTCGCTGAAAGTATTTGAGCTACAGAAGGTTGAAAGTTCGAACCTCGTAAAAAACTGTGGAAATGAGGGTAGGTGTACGAAAAACCTATCCATTTTTATTAGAGATCAGATAGGTCAATTCTGCTTGCTGCAAATGATTATTATTAACACTGCTTATATTATTATTAACACTGCTTAGCTTGAACAAAAGTTTTAGTTCTTTAAGAGCTCTTTCCAGTGATGTTAAGTTTTTGAAGATCGACTTGATTAGGTCATATTACGGCAGTACGAAGTTTGATCCTTTTTTTGGAATAATTGTAATTCAGTCTTTATGCTTCAAATTGTGATATATGAGAAATAGATTGTTCTACTAGTGCGACTTGTATACTTTATTGAACTATTTGCTGCATTGCTAGGTACCTTATGGTAAAATTTTAATCAATTTTATTTCTCATATTTTCGCTAGTGGGCGCTTAGCTTGAAAGCACTCTTCTATTTATAGCTCAAAAAGTTGAAGTCTGAACCAAATGCGGTTTGTTGCATTAAGGTTGAAAGTTCGAACCTCGCAAAAACTGTGCAGATCAGGGTAGGTCTACGAAAAACCTATCCATTTTTGTTAGACATCCGATAGAAGAATTCTGTTTGCTGCAAATGATTTGCAAGACATATACGCACAAAATATATGGGGTGGCGAATTTAAAAAATGCATGGTTTGTCCTCTAGAAACGGTCAAACTTCACTAAACTTTAGGAAAAATTTAAATTTCTAAAACAAGTTTTTTGTCGCTCCTGACTTTATTTTTTGTTCGTTCTTCGTTATATTTTCACAAGTTATGTAATGTTATGTTTGAAAGGGCCTCACAATTAAAATGTTTAAAAGAAATTGCAAAGGTCAAGGTCATATTACGATAATTGTGTTTTTATTCGGCCCCAAATAGCTCCAAAACAAAAAATATTTCATTGAAAGTATATGAACAAAAGTTATAGTTCTTGAATAGCCCAAACGGTGATGTTTAGTTTTTGAAGATCGGACTTGATTTGGTCATTTTACGGCAGTCCAAGGTTTGATCCTATTTAGAACAATTGTAAATCAGATTTTATGCTTCAAATTGTGATATATAAGAAATAGAATGTTTGACTAGTGCGACTTGTTTACTTGATTGAACCATTTGCTGCATTTCTTGGTACCTAATAGTAAAATTTTACTCAATTTTGTTTCTCATTTTGCCGCTAGGGGACGCTTGGCTTGAAATCACCCTTTATAACTAAAATAATTAAAGTCTGATTTTTATGCAATTTTTTTGCATTCTGTTCCTTGGTGACATAAATTTGAAACAACACTAAAAAATTAATGCGATATTTAATGAAAATGATAGTAATTCAATGCAACATTAGTTCATAATTATGTTAAGTGGCATATCGCATTGTCGCGTATCGTTTTATACTGTTGTGTGTCGTTTGCAATTGTTGTTTATCGATTACAATTTTCGTTTGTCTCCATCATAAAGCAACAATCACATCTAACTTGGCACTAATCGAATTCCGTAAAAACAGTTTTCAAGTTTGCGACTACATAATTGACAGGTAATACTCAATAGTATTCTTCTGGCTAAAAAGTCTGCTTAAACATTGCAACAAAAATGTTTAAAAGATCACTGTTACCAGTATTCAACAAGCCAGTGAACGAAGAAATATGTTTTTCTAATCATGGAATTGATTTCGTGAAAACCGATGATGTCGCGACTACATAACTGACAGGTAATACTCAAAAAATATTCTTTTGGGTAAAAAGTCTGCTTAACATTGCAACAAAAATGTTTTGAAAGATCGCTGTTAACAGTATCAACAAGCCATTGAACGAAGAAATGTTTTTCGGATCATGCGACTCGTGAACTGAATGGAATTGCTTTCGCGAAAACCGATGATATCGCAATAGCAATTCTAGTCTATCATTGTTCTTCGAATAAAAGAGTCTCCAGAATAAACCACAGTCAACACAAGCGGCATAATCAAGAGCATTGTTAGCCTCTCTCAAATGATTTCGACCCTTTTTCTATAACATGATCGAAACTCACGGTTAGAATTTTTATACCCCCGAAACGAAGTTTGGGTGGGGGGGGGGGGTATATAGGAGTCACCCGGTGGTCGGTCGGTCGGTCGGTCGGTCGGTCGGTCGGTCCAGCGGTCCGTTGCATTTTCCTTGTCCGGAGCATAACTTGAAAACCACAAGTTGGAATTCAATACAACTTCATGCAATGATCAAGCACATGGAGAGGAAGTGCAGTGCACAAGAACCATAACTCCATCTTGACTTATTACAGAGTTATTGCCCTTTGTTACTTTTCCTTGTCCGGAGATAACTTGAAAGTACATTGGATTTCAAAACAATTCATAAATGGTCAACCACAATATGAGGAAGTGCAGTGCACAAGAACCATAACTCTATCTAGAGTAATTACAGAGTTATTGCCCTTTGTATTTTTTCCTTGTCTGGAGTATAACTTGTAATCTTGTCCGGAGTATAACTTGTAAAGTACTGATTGGATTTCAAAACAATTTCATACAATGGTCAAGCACAATGAGAGGAAGTGCAGTGCACAAGAACCATAACTCTATCTATAGGAATTACAGAGTTATTGCCCTTTGTTACTTTTCCTTGTCCAGAGTATAACTTGTAAACTACTGGTTGGATTTCAAAACAATTTCATACAATGGTCAACCACAATATGAGGAAGTGCAGTGCACAAGAACCATAACTCTATCTAGAGTAATTACAGAGTTATTTCCCTTTGTTACTTTTCCTTGTCCATAGCATAACTTGAAAAGAACTGGTTGGAATTCAAAACAATTTCATACAATTGTCAACCACAATAAGAGGAAGTGCAGTGCACAAGAACCATAACTCTATCTATTGTAATTACAGAGTTATTGCCCTTTGTTACTTTTCCTTGTCCGGAGCTTAACTTTAAAACTACTGGTTGGAATTCAAAACAATTTCATACAATGGTCAAGCACAATAAGAGGAAGTGCAATGCACAAGAACCATAACACCCATAAGAGGAAGTGAAGTAGATGAGCGACAAACCTGAAATCTATTCCACTGATATGGGACCAAATTTTTAGGCTGTGTACCAAATATCAAGAGACTGTGATAAGTAGTTGCTGAGAAAACTGTTACGAAAATTTCCTACCATTGACCATTATGTTGAAAATATAACTAAGTCGGTAAACAGGAAGTGGATGAGTGACAGACCTGAAATCGAATCCCACGATATGGGACCACGTGTTAATGCTGTATACCAAATATAAAGAGGCTGTGACATTCACTATTCTATAACCTGGGTTTGCACCTGTGTAACCCGGCCAAAAATCTGGAAAAAAAAACTAATGTAAAAATGTCTTTTTCATACTCTTCTTCTTAATCCTAATAACTTCATCATTTCTAAAGCAGTATTGCGGGGGTATTAATCACATTTAGTGATAGTTCTAGTTTATAATTAATATATGACCGAGACGTAGTAGAACGAGGCCAACCATCTGCCATCCAGGTTCTCTTTCTGTCTCTCATGAGGGCATGTAATTGTTACAATGTCTGATACCAATACCGTTTAAGATAAGTACGGTAACTTTTGTACGAAAGACAACTCCTGGACGCTGTATTGATGCAGTCAACAATTATAGAAAACAAAAATCTACACTGCCTTGACTCTCAGTCAACAGATTAACATCCAGAGTATTTTACAAGAGTGGAGATAATAGCGTAATAGCGTACACAACTACCTCAGCTCATTTAACCTTTATTCCACCTAACAGGTTTAAATACGTTGTTACCAGGTGCTCTACGTGAATACGTATTTTGACATTTCATAGAAACACACATAAGTCTGTGAGAGGAAACATTCATACAATCACCATCTAAAATTATTCAGTCTGTACATGGTACACAGATTCCGCTGGTAGTAAAATATGGTCGATAAAAGATTTGTGCTTCTTATCATAGGAGACAAAAGTTAATCTCGCCCCTTTACGATTTGGCAAAGTGTATAACGTCGACACTCCGTCGATCATTGTTTTTAATAAATTTGCTACCCTGCAAATGCGCGTTAAAGTCACCAATAAGCGGAATTTTGCCTTCCTCTGAGAAGGCATTGACAATGTCGTGTAATATATATAAATTCTCTCTTTGTTTTATATTGAGTCCTCTCACATTTTCACTTCGTGCATCTTACGATAGCACATACGTTACGACACGCGGAGCTCTTGTTCATCAGTTGTATAATTACCTGAATCTGATTGTGATGATGATGATGGTGGTGGTGATGATGTAAATTAAAGTGTTTAAGAGAGGTTATAATGAGATCCCTTTAATATCGAATTCGTGTAATGTTGCTGACCTGTGTAGTAAATCAAAGAACTAAACAATTTCATGGTGGAAGTTTAAAACACATATTAATATTCTGCTTGTTTTGAATAATTTTACCTTTAAACTAAGTAAAAAGAAATTTGTCCACACTTTTAGATGAAATTTAAATTCTACCTACTGTATGTGTCATTACACAAATATGTAATAGTTTTCTATGCTAAAACGTAGTACGGAACAGAAAAGAACATTTGTTTAATATTTTGATTTACTCGCCATAGACAACCAGTCATTTGCTTAAAACTGATAATAACAGATCTATGAATCAATTATGTTGAAATTACCAAACTCCTTTTATAAAATGTGATTGTTCTGTCTTCTAGTTTAACACAAAATACTCCGGTTAACCTTTAACGTCTGTGTTTGATGTAGCCCTATTTTATTGTCATCGGGATAAGATTTGATTGAAACGAACGTTTCCTCCTGCAGAGGAACTCTTACTGTGGTAGCAGGCGGACATCTAGACTTCTATAACCTCTTATTTTATTTTAGGAAGATTTTAGGAAGCAGTGGTCATAATATGGGGCCAGGTCAATGTTTCGATGCAGTGCTATCTATGATGAGTGGGTCTATTAGAGTCAAACTGTTTGCATCAACATACGCCACTAACGAAATTCTTCTCATACATGTATTAATATGTTGCTTAAGTTTAAGGCGCCAAATGTAACCAGAATGATAATTTACAGTAAAGTCGCACTAAGCATTGTAATTAAATATTTCCTTATTTAACACTAACAAGGTGAAAAATGTAATGATCAAATTTTGCTATACATAAATGAGATGAGAGAAGAAAACCGTATCATATTTGAACTTTCCGACAGCCGGTAAATTGGATACGAACAAAGAAAGACATAGTGATTGATATAATTTGTATTTAGTATGGAAATTAATAATTACACGTTGAATTATGTCGTGAACTATGGTCTTTATTGGTGGATCATGGTGTGTGTGTGTGTGTGTGTGTGTGTGTTTTAGGATTTTACTATTCCACTTGTCCAATTCCAGCTGCCATATATCAGTCTTTAGCTATTTCAAAAATATGCTTCACTATAACTTCAACATACACTGACAGAGTTCTGTTAAAATTGACATTATACCCGTCTCCTATTTCGTAGTACAATCACTCTAAACAAAAGTAAGTACTATTTCATACAATTCTAGTCCTGAATATAAATGATCTGTTAAAGTCATGTTTTTTTTATCTATTTTTAGGGTATTTGTGTATTATTATTGATTTACAATGAAAATTGTTTTGAACAGAACAGCGTCTTCTAGAACTGCACATTGTCTTTTGAAATTTCAAACCATGTCAAATCATTGATTTAATCAGTTAATTTGTAATGTATTTAATTTGTATTATATCAAAATAACATAATCTAAAGTATGAAATATTAATCTTCATTTTTCTTTCATTTGCAATTATGCCTGATGTATATTACTATAACGTCTATTGAACATTTTAAATGTAAAAAATTGTGCTTATTTTTCCAAGATAGTTATTTCTATAATAAAGAAAAAAACGATTTTATCAAAAGATCAAAGAATCAGACCAAACGTACCTTAATAAGGACAAAGTTAAAAAAAAAACGTTTTTACCGCCTCTTTCGTATACAGATGTTCTTTGGGCGTTTGTCGGCAGCTTCTTCGCTTCTTCAAGGCTTTTAATACATTGATTTTGGTTTATCGATTAGTCTGTGATATATATTATGTTTAATTATGCAACGGATCGCTGATGTGTTGGATTCAAACTCTAGATTAGTTTCAAGAACAGCTATTAATGGCGGTGATTAATATACTGTAACACCGCTTCGTTTCAGTACATACCACAAGCTCCTATTCCATTGTTTACTTTAGCACATGCATTAGGGACACAAAACTAGCTTTTCATATATTAGCAGAATAGTCGGGGGGAATCATGTTCAATAACATCATTTTCACCTCAAAGAAGTTCCACTTGCCTAAACAATAAAACAATAAACCCACCCTAGTGATTGATAGTTTGCGCGACCACTTTCTTTATATATTTTATTAGTACCAAGCTTCAATGTATTCTCGAGCAAACCCAATATCACGTCTTAACATTACATTGCATGATGACAAATGATGTAGATTATCACTGAAGTATCTCTCTCTCTCTCTCTCTCTCTCTCTCTCTATATAGAGTTTTCGAAAATGTTCTATGTTCATATCGTGAACATGCTCATCGTATGTCAATAAAATCAACATTGATTTTGATTACATATGTATAGTTTCAATTTAATTCCCTGAAATTTAAGATATTTTAGGCTATAACACTACATAGTGATTTTTAATATGGGTTCATAAATTCATGTGTTCGTACGTCCGTGTAAACATAAGATCTCACAGTCTCGCAGATAGCTCTCTCACATGAGAAAATGACAGGGAACACCAAGTCAGGACTTTCTTATACCCAACTAATTTCTCTTCTTCATGCTGTCATACACCACCTTAAACGTTGGATTAAATAAAATAAATAACAAGATTGGAAAGTTACATTATGTTTTATTACACGAATCACTCTTATTTACCAAACAAAAACAGAGATTTTAGGCAGTTATAATATTAAAGCTTATGAAGTAAAGAATACAATTAAATGGTTTTTTACCAATCTGTACACTGCTTGCATGTGAAAGTCTTTATAAGGGAGAGTTGACCAAACAAACTTTCAATCTTTTAGTACCGTAATGTTTTTTTTCAAAATATCTAAGTACGACTAATTGCATGTACATCAATGTATATCAGTGGTGAAGAGTGACCGTATACAACCACTCTTCACTACTTGTATCAATTATGGTTTCTGATACAATGAAGGTACAGATGGTATAATTGTCATACAATAGAGAGTCACTCTGATAGAAAAAAAACATCAACAGCAAAGTGTTACTTTCAATAACTATGATGAAAAGGGACACTTTTTCTGATAATGGCACTATGGAAGACGATCGAACTTATTTGAACTGTTGCGGTGATGCAAAGTAATAATGACAAAGTTTTCCAAATGCAATATTTTAATAAACACATCATGTTTGACGATGTTTCGTGTATCCGTATTTTACATGTTCGATATATGTATAGGAATGCTTAATATGGAAGTCAGTAACATCATTTGACTTTTTAATTTGAGGACAAAAGAAAGTTCATCAATGTCCTTAAATGTATAGTCTGGGATACAGGAGCACACGAATCTGTAGAAAAGAAGATTGTGAAGGTTATTATGCATAATATGAATTTTAGTCATGCATATATATAAATAACATATTAGTATGATATAACATACCATGTACATATGCAGTTCATATTCATATCATATCAACGTTAGCAAACACAGGGATGACAAATTTTACAACAAGTTATAAAATGTTTATCTTCATTGATTATCAAAAATTCTGGAGAAACCCGAAGAAGGATCCGAATAAGTTATGATATGTACAGTATACCTGCGCGTGATATCATATTTCGGAAATTATCAACCATATGACATGGATATTGTACATTCACATTATAACAAAAGAACGTTCTGTAAAATTAATTTAGATATTCAATATGTTTTGAGAATAATGCAAACATTTTATAATTTGTATACATATTTTTATAATACATAAAAAGATCAATTCATTATTAACTATGTTAAGATTGTGTTAGCTTAAACAAGGTTCTTAGGACATGATAAGCAGTCCTTATTATATTTACAGGGAAAACGGATTATGTATAAAATAAAAAGGCAAGTTATAATTTATATTATTAATGACAAATACCAAAGGACGTTTCGAAATTGAATGTAAGTTGCAAAGGGAAGTGTTAGGAATCAGTCAGAAAAATAAACGTCGATTAATCAGCTCGTCTTTATGACTGACTCTTCAGTGACATTTATACTAGTATAAATGTATGCAACCTGTTATATCGTATAAAGACTAAAACAAAACTTTTAAAGCTTATGTAACTTATGATATAAATAAAAATGTAAAGCTTGTGTAACTTATGATAGATATTTAAACACAACAAAATAATTTGAATGCCTTTGTTTTTATCATTTTTACGTATTACAAGTCAAATTATTACTGTAGCAATGTAAACCAAACGAACGGATGCAGACGGCGTCGAACTACGCAATTAGAAATAAGCATTCAATTAAGTTGTTACCAACCAAAAATGCTAATCTGTCTAAAATGATAAAATGCGAATAAGAAAATATTGTCGTCGATTTATCAGCCCAATCATCCTCAACGATTCGTCGACACACTGATTAATCAGTCCAACAATAGCAAAGAGAGTGTGTATCCAATTCCGCAAATCTGAGTTTAATATACAGAGAAGGCATTCGGTGTCCGAGAGGTGCGGACGTTACCACCTGTTCTTGAACCGTATATTATGGACAATATGTTTCGGAATATCGTCATATAGCCCAGTCACCGTGGTCTCCGAGGTCCCCGGGTTCACGGCACTGGAAATAAACCTTTTAAATATTGTAACGCCACTTGGGATTTGGATAAATGAAAGGAACACTAATATCAAATAAGAAATATGGAATACTGTGGGGAATTTATTTATTACATAAAATAACTCTCTTCAAGAATAAACAAAACAGAAACGAATTTGCACCAACAAAAAAGCAGATCAGTATGTCAACCTAACTGAGACCTATTCAGTCCCTCACTTTATTGTTTATAGGCCCCTATACGGGCATTCCTGTTTATAATCCCTATAACAGGTAAAAAAAGAATGATATTTCATTTATTTACAGGTAAAACATAATTATTTGTGAACTTCTTACTATAATTTACCACATACGGAGGTAATTTTATGCACTGTAAATACTTAAAGGAAAAAGAAGAGTTGCAAAAAGGTGGATCATTTGTGTAGCAAAAGAAGAGAAAATAACTAGTAATAGTGAAGTTAAAAAGAAAAAATAGGGAAACACTATCGGCTTTTAAGTGTGAGGGAAAAAAAGAACCCAAAAAGATACGTGCTTCACGTGTGATCAAATTTAATTATATTCAGTTTATATTTAAGTCATTGTTTTAACAAATATTTAGAGGTTTTGTGTATTTTTACAAAAACAGAGAGAGGAGGGGGGAGAGAGAGAGGAGGGGGGAGAGAGAGAGAAATATGTGATTTAAAATTGGACAGTGACAAGAGCTGTACATTTCTTACCGTTGTTTTTTCTTGAAGTACACAACAATCAGTGCCCCGACAATGATTACAATCACCAGAAGAGCCAATCCAGAGACAAGGCCAGCCATAATATAGGTAGCCGCATCAACCTCATCACTCTTACCACTGCCCTGGGGGTCACTCGCGTTGCAGACTTGAAGGGTTGAAAGTTCGATATAGATGAATGATACAATGGCCGAATTCACCATCAGGCTACGTACAATGTGTTTAAACTGTATCATTTTGAAAATGTTTAAAGAATTTAAAATTATAAAGATTAATAATATATCATTTTTTACATCATAGTCGTCGTATTTCACTTACTCAACTTTCCATTTTAGTTTGGAAGGCACCTAAAATAAATGAGGTGTCTGAAATTATAAATGAGTAATTACCTGACATCCATTCAAACAAATCTACCTCCGGGTCACACAGGAAGCAACTGTCCACAGGGTTGAAACTACCGTTCTGGTGGCAAAACCCATCTATGAAGCAATACCCCGGCTGAAAGAAAGAACTACCTGTATCATTTATAGTATTATATAAAAATACAGATTTGAAAAAGAAAGACTGAAAAGCATAAAAATAAGGAAACGTTTTATTGAAAGAATACAATCAGTTCTGAAGAAAATAAAACACGTTGTTACATAAGTTACATAAGAGCAACATTGATCACTTAAACTTAATTAAATACTTATATCTAAATCAATATACATATATCAGCATTCCAATCTTACTTCTTACATCTACTGGGTAAACGTTTCAATGTGCGTTTAAGTTTATAGTAATGAAAATATAACATTTTCAATGCACAGTGTGATTGAAGGGTTATACTTGACACACGAATGATTTACCTGATCGCTTCACTATCGAAGGGTCTCTACCAACTACATGTACTCACTACAAGGCTCAATGTTCTCGAAAAAAAATTGCGAAAGAATTTTCTTTTCATGCTCATAGACAGATTTAAAAGAAGTACAACACAAATTTGAGTGTGATTTTTCACTGGAGCCTAAGATAGTACTTTCGTATCTTGAGAATTTGGGGCGATTAAACAATTCAAAATGATATAGCTTATAGTCTTGAAGATAAAGAACTTCATTATTTATTGACATTTTATTTTACATTATTGCTATTTTTATCATGCTCTTATAGAAAAAAAAATATATTTGAAGAAACAGAATATGCGAATTTTGAGTAAAGGAAAATCTTAATTTGAGATATCCGTGTTCACTAACGTCCTGCTTACCTGGAGCACAGCCATGGAGGTGCCACTTGTGTTCACTATCTCCTGACATGTGGAGTCCAGAACAAACACATACACCATGTTCCCAAACGTCACACCGTCATTACTGACAGATACACCAATCTGCTCAGCAAACGAAGAGTCAGCTGATCGTCTCCGTCGGGATGCCGATTGTTCTCGGCAGCATAACATTTCGTTGAAATTTATATACTCTACGTGTGTCGTATAACTTCGTGTCTCCTCGAAACTACCGTTAACTGTTGCCTGTTTTCATAAATGATAATCTGGATTATAATGAATACAACACAAATACATTTGTATAGCGCAAAAAATAAAGATATGAAATTGCGCTACACAGAAAAACAGTCCTTCTACTATATACAACATACACATAAACTCAAGCAATTTGGAATAATTCTTTAATAGCCACTTTAAAATCTACTAATTAAGTGAGTTCTTTAAATTCTATTATATAAGTAAGTCGCTTTAAAATTTACTAAATAAGTGATCGAGTAAAGAAGTCTCTGAGGTATATTGGCGCAGTCTCATGTACAACACGGAAATCGATGACAAGTACTTTAAACATAATCATCGCTCTTACAGGCAACTAATGAAGTAGTTTTTAAAATGTCATGACTGTTCTGTTCGTAAGTTGCATTCATTACTTCCCTGGCAGCCTGGTTCTGTACTTTTTGAAGTTTATCCAGCTGATAAGCTGGAATTTCAGCAAAAAGTCTGTTGAAAAATTAAGATGGGAATGAATGAGGCCGCTTATTTTTGTGTTATATGTTTACGGATACCTTTTAGATTTCTGAGCTGAATATGTTTGTTTTTTTGTTGGGTTTAACGTCCCACCGACAGTGTATGTGCTATTTGACACTTTTTACGAATGTGCAAGTCTAAGTTCAGTGTACTTGTCTTATGAACACTAAGGTCCCGCACGTGATCAGCACACTTCACTTCACTGCCACCAACAGTCAATTTAGTAATGTTCAGCTTGTCTAATTTCTGCCTTTGTACCATTTGTGACGATTTCAGTTTTTGCATTGTTCATCTTTAGTTTATGAATGGAAATGTCGATACTTCTATCATTGCGCGAAATCGCGAAATCAAGAATTGATAACTATATAATTTATAACTTAAGTGATCCCGCCAACCTGGAACTCTGAAATACTGCACAATGAATCCGGCAGGTGCCCGTCAGATGTTATGTATATACATGTACAGCTCGAACCGCTTCCGAGATCGCATATTCCATTTTCGTACGTCGATTGTGCAAATGGACCGATGCCGATGTCCAGAAAGCAATTATCTGCTCTAAAGCCTGGGAAACAAGCGCATGTTTCATCTGAAAATCAATGTTGATAGTTTATGTTGACATACTTCTGGGAAAGTCACAAACAAAAAAAGTTTCAAGTCAACACAGTACTGCTGGAGAATAAAACAAGAAGAGTCGTACCTGTCGTAACTGAATGGAAGTAGTTTACTGGTAAAACGGAGTAGACGTGTGCAGACTGTGAACTTACGGCTCCAGCAAGAGAGAAATTGAATAAATGCAAATATTATGAATATCAGATAAAACTGTAAGCAGCTTGTAGGTGTATGATATTACGCAAGACTAAGAGAGACATTCAGGGATATAACTAGTTCGACAATATGGCTACTCAACAGAGAGACGCATGATGGACAAGGGTCTTGCAGTACCTCCAATGCAGATTCCGTTGCCGGAACAGTTTCCAGGACATCTTGTAATATTCTGTATCATCTGTGTGATGTTTTCATTTAACTCCTGAAAAAAAATCAGATTTTTCTTTCATATGACTTTCTCACATATACGGGTCTCCGTGGCCGAGTGGTCACAGTCGTTTACTGCATGTGGTTATCACTTATCCCTGTCCCTACCCGCTGTAAATCGTACCGATCTAGTTACCCAGGTGCTTCATGTGAGGAAACCTCCCGGGCCATTCTAATTTACAATGGCGGCGACGAGGAACTTTGAAACAATAACACCAACTTGAACACACGTGTTGAAATTTTTTGTTGTTTACAGCTATGTACAGATATAGTACCGCATAATTAAACATTGATGTTGGACTAAAGTACTGCAACAACTGAATCCATCTACAGTAATCTCCATATGCGTGTAAATAATTCTATATTAACGATATTAGAAAACGATTCATTCTAAAACTCGTGTAACAATACATCAGTAAGGTTGCAAACGACTCATTACTACTTAGCCTTAAATACTGTCACAGCGACTGTCAACTCCAGCGTGTTTACCTGGAACACAACATCCATCTGTAGCTCGCGTTCAATAACTGTCTCGAATAAGGCACACGTCTCAAGGAACCATTCTATGTCAGGATTGACCTTTAAATTATTGAAAACAATGATAAAGTGAAATGTCAAGAACTGTGATACTAAGGATATGTGAGTATTTTATATACCTAAAAATTTATAAAGTTCTATCTGTATTTTATTGCTTATTTAACCACAGGTTTGAAGTTTAGGTGAAGACTATTATACACAATCATAGAGACCTGAGCGAGATACACGACAAAACAGATATACACGGATTGTTTCGATTCTAACCAGATATATGGTATATTTTGACCGTACAATTTTCTTGAAACGCGGAACCTAATAGCCATTTAACTTCGGTTCTCTTTTGATATATAAATTGACGAATACAAATAAAGACGCATGTCTATGTGTTGTTTATTTTTACTCGATAATTTTAAGTCTGTTTATTTGTTTTCATCCATATAATTAATGTGCACGAACTTGCCAAATGACAACAAAATGGTATATCGGCCATTTTACTTTATATTGTAAATGACATTATTTATGTAACAATGTTTAAATAATTAACATATTTTTATGGATAAATACAAGTAATTAATACACAACACGAGAGTGCGTGAATGCATACTCCCACTTCTGTGTTATTACGGCGTGTTAATGAGGTATGAGAAATTTGTGACTCTTTCTTCATAGTTAAAAAGGCGTCCTTTTATTCTTTGGTTACATTCCACTTTTTGTTGTTGTTTATGTCCGTCACAACAAAATCTGTCTCTATGATTTCAATTTGCAAATAACAATTTTAAAAAGTTGAACTATATTTACAAATTTGAAGTTATTTTTATTTTTGAAAATTATTATTTGAAGTTTTTAGTTTTGAATGTGCCAAAAAATGTTAAGTTGATATTTCTGAAAGGATTTGATAAATCAACTTAGTTCAAAGTGTGTGTGTCGGGGGGGGGGGGGGGGCTGTGATATTCTATATCCCTGTTCTTCTCGTTGCAAATTCAAACACAATTTTCTTCGTTCTCTTTATAAGTACAGAGAGACGCAAGTCGTATTAAAATATCTCATTTACTTGGCAAATGAAAGTAAAACAATTACGCAATGAAAGGCCAAACTTAAACCCGTATTAAGGTTGACCTTGACTTTGGTGCAGCATGCTTATTGAAAATCTTCGTCTTAAAACGATCTTTTCGTACTGAATAATCTTCGTCGTTAAAACATTTAAATTGACAGCATGAAAGGACCCTTGACCCTTGTTTATGGATGAAGTACATGATTACATGAGACCAATGGCGACGCTTGCGGTGTACATACTGCGAGATCTCGAGCACAGTCAGCTATAAGTCCATCCACGTCTACCTCAGGGGTGGTCAACAGGAACAGCAGACAATACCTATGCAAACTTTCATTACATCTGGACATTGCCTCAGTTTCGTTCAATAATGGAGACGTAGACCTCTGCAACCACATACATAGAAATGATCAACACCCATGTTATCTTCCAACTTTGACAATGGAAGAACGCAGGAACGGTATCCTTTTGTTGTTCAAACCTTTTTTGAATACTTTTCAGAAAGGAAAATATATTCCGAATAGAACACTATTTTGATCAACATGTTTGTTTAACAAACAGTTGTATAATTTTGTTTTCAAATTCCAGTGCATATTTAAACGATAATGTTGACTTGAAAATAATGTCAGTCTTATTTACACAGAAAGCTTTAGCCCTTCTCCATGTTGCTAATGCAGGTCCTATGGAGATGCACCCGCTAAAACCTCTGAAAATATCCATTTTCAAAATTATAATCAAGTAGTAAAACAAACTATTTAAAGTGTAGCAAGAATTTTATCTTATGCTTGAAATTAAGACAGGAAAAGCTGACATTTATCGTTGCTTCATGATTTATTTTCATTATCATTACTCTTTAATTTAATATATCAAAAATCCAACCTATTGTCTAGTGTATAGTTAATGATTGTATCTATGAGTGTCCATTGCTGTTTGTAGAAATTATCACTTATATATTGATTGTGTTGTCAAGGCCATACGTAAGTAAAAATAAATTGTCAAAGGCATTTTGCCGATATGCCAATTGTTAACATGAATTGTGGGAAGAAACAAACACACATCGGAAAAGATAAGATATTATTATTCTTAAACAATATAAGTTTCTTAAATACCTAGAATATTAAAACATAATACATTACAATGTAAAAGTAGTCAAATCGATTGAAGTGACGTCACATCATACAACTAAGGCTCTCTCCGGGGAAAGGAGAAAGGGTATCAAATAACTTGAAGTAAATAAATATGTATTTTATCTTACTCGTTTTCATACACAAGCAATATCTTTACTCATAAAATTACCACTCGAAAAATATTTTCCACGATTAATCATGACATGATACGAAAACACTACAATTAACAAATATCCACAATGCCATAAGCATATATGCCATATATCATTGATAATTTTCAATTATTTTCAAAATTAATGCAAATTTAAGTTTAACAATTTTAAAAGATTTACACCGATAATATAAGTTCAAGTAAGCTTAATGCCGCTTTGGGTTACCTCTTACATGTTATGGTATATGGAGTTTTTGAAAGTGGTCAAGTTTTATTCATATCCTTTTACAAGAAATGACTGTCTTAGATGTAACGAGCATATTATCCACCTTGTGAGAGACAAACACTCTTTCTATATACGGTTCAATATTAACCGAAACGTCACACATTATGCTTTACATTATTCAATACCTTTATTCGGTTCGCTGACAAGCTAAGTGTCCGAATCTGCCGGAGTCTGTGTTTGATATTTTCATTTTCGTCTACAGACCTTTGGCTCCTTCCCGGTGTATTCACTGTTACAGTAGTTACCTTTCGATACAAAGGGAATTCAACTATTTTATTAGGGAGCGAAACGGAACACTCCCGACTGGTGCGCATATAGCTCTGCCTAGAAAAGTTCTCTCCCTTTGTAAGTTTAGCGCTCTTTTCTTGCGTGGTGGAAAAGAGAAACTGCGTGGCTGAAATCCGCATTTTATAACGTTTATCCTTCGTTTGGATACAAGTGGCCCACAGAGGTAATTGATTAAGCTTTCGTGGCTTCTTCCTATGTAGTGTTCAATTGCATATTGTGCTTTGAAATTGATTTTAGATGAGTTCAGTTTATCGCTGCAACTGTAGGCCTTTTCGTCAGGTACTTTACTTTGGACATTGCATAAATACATGTAATTTAAGGCAAGGTTTATTAATGATTTTGTTTGTTAGCATGATGTTGTACTGCATGTCACTTCATTTGTTTCTTTTCCTAGTCATATAATCAGATTAGTAATTTATTTGCGGACCTGATATCAGTTTGTATAGGCATTCTTTACAGGCACTAATCTGCCTGGCTGCGTAAAGGAATCTGAATAGAGCAAATGAAGTGATTAAGCAGTAAAACGTGTTCTGTGTTTATGGCAAAACTATATTGTTCTTTATATGTATCGTTTCAGTTTGACGTGTTTGATGGTGCTGCGAATTTATTGCCATTAAATATTAGTAACACTCTACCACTTGTTGTTGCGCCTTACGAACCTACGCAGGAACAGTGAATTGCGTCCAGTCACTGTTACAGTCAAACTCTAGCCATCTAGTGGTCTTAGAAGGTCAAGTAGCCATGAAGGAGACAGTCTTCAGCATTTGTTCTACCCTTCACAATGAGCTTCAAGCGGCTGCATGGAAATGTGCAGAAATATAATAAACAATCTGTTCCAGAAGTGTTGTCATGGAAACCAATTGTAATCACTGACAGTAAAGGGAAATATCTGAGAAAGGTTTTGCATAAATCGGACTTAACCGAGAAAAACATAACCTGGTACGGACGTGGTGGATTTAATTCTTCTCATGTGGTCCAGTTTCTTTCACAAAGTAAAATTAAATCTTTGTTGAAAATTTACAAAAACATTCACTTTTACATTTGGGTTGGCACATGTGACTTTACTGTAAAAGGTAAACAGTTTATTTCTTTAAATAGACCTGTTAAAGGGGTTCAGAAAAAATTCTGTGACAATTTACTTGAAATTAAGAGAAGATGTACCAGTTCTAAAATAAGAGTTACCTTTCTGCATATTCCATTATATTCTATATCAATTTGGAATAGAGAAAAGGGTCATCAGTGTCCAGAAAACTTCAAGGCTGATGATCAAGAACTGACCGCAATAATAAAGGACACCAACACGCGCATTGATGAATTCAATTGTGAGACCGGTTTGCAATCTCCCAAATTTAACAATGACCTGGAACGCTCTAGGAAGAAACGGGGTGGGAGGCAAAGATATTCTTACAATTTTAAACTCTTGTGTGATGGAATCCACCCTGGTGTAAATCTATCATGTTCTTGGCTGATGTCCATCAAAAGGCAAATCAACAGAGATTGTGAAATTGTGTGAAAATTAAGTGATGATAACATTTTTCATTCTTATTGCGTTAATGGTCACTTAGGCAGGGAATGCCCAGTCAAGTGATTTCTGTCTGTTGATGCGATATGTATGCAGTTTAGTTTTGCAATGATATTTCAGGCTAAATCTCAGGCATATATGATTATATGTGTATTTGGATGAAAAACTGAATCTCATGCATGGAAATTAAGTAATGATATCATTTTTTCATCCTGAATATTTTGATTTAAGAATGATAACTTTCCCTTTAGAACCTTATGTGATGATGTTGTAAAATTGATATGTTCAGCCTTTGAAGCTGTGCACAGAATCTTATTGACAATAACTCAAAACAGTGTAGTGAATTTGATTACTTGCACAGTCTCATGAGGAACATGTAGGCAGGGAATGCCCAGTCACATGTGAGTCAAGTGATTGTCAAGGCTTATTCAAGCAATTTCAAATTTGATTAGGTTTATTGAATTATTGGTCAACCTTGCTTTAAAATAAAATGTCTGACATTGGTGAAGAACTCGAGCAGCCCTGCGATCAAATGACGGTTAATCCCGAAGCGCGCGAGCGAAAACTTAGTGAAAAGGGGCTTGCATACAGGATTTCTATTCAAGAGAGTTATTATAAAACTGCTTTGAGTTCTTGGAGACGTAGATCAAATGAGCTATCTGTTCTTATGGCAGATTGCCAAGATGTCGTGTTATTAAGAGAACACAGGAGTAAGGTAGAAAATGCATTAGAGGAACTGAGAATTAAGGTACATGAATTACAAGAAATAAAGGAAAATGTAAGTACAGAAACAGAAAAACTTGAGCAGGTAGAATCAGACCACCAAGTTTTAATGCGAAATATTTGCGAATGCATACGTGAAATAGAAAGCCAGAAATATGAAATAGAGACAAACATGTCGAGTAAGTCATCGCGCAGCAAGTCTTCGCGTAGTTCTAGAACATCTAGAATATCTGACATATCGAGAATCTCAGATGCTGCAGTGCGAAAGGCAGCTTTACAAACCAAGTTAAAGTATATTGACATCGAGTCAAAACTTAAGGCAGAGTGGCAAAAAATCTAAACAATTAGGAAATTAGAAATCGCGGGTGCCGAACAAGCGGCTCTGGAAGAAGTCCTGGATCATTCTGACATTAAGTCCAATATTTTGCCCGTATCCCTACCTCAAGGTGACTCAAAGGACTATGTTGAAAGCTATGTTGAGACACATGCTGAATCCACTATTGATGTAAATCCTTCAGTACCTGGATGGCCTCAACATATCTCATTACCAGAGCCCCAGTCAGGTGCATTTATGGCGTTTCATCAAGACAATCTAGAAATAAATGCCCCACTGGTCCCAAATGCCATTTCTACTATTGCAACTACATGTGCTGATTCCTTGAATCCAATGGTTCCACCATTCAAACCTAATTTTGCTAAACCAGCCATTGTACAGAGTTCATTTGTATACAATGGTGCTGTCCCTGCTGCAAGTTGTCCTATAGTTCCTTCTTCCACAAGTATTGAAGTTGTTCATTCTTCGGCTGAAAGTTCTATTGGTAATGACACAGTTCAAAGAAGTACTATCCCTACTCCGATTACTTCTGTTGTTTCCAGCAGTAGTGGGTCCAGTACATCCAGTAAAACAGAACAAGGGTTGATAGAGCTTGCAAAAACATTGGCCGATCAAGTTAGTTTGAGTCGTCTTCCGTCTCCGGAACCAAGTATCTTTTCAGGTGATCCTCTTAGCTATCCTGGTTGGAAATCTGCTTTCCAAATTCTCATTGAGCAAAGGCAAATCCCCCCTTCAGAAAGGATACACTATCTTAAACGGTATGTTTCTGGTCAGGTTAGAGATGTAATAGAAGGTTACTTTCTTCTTCCGTCAGATAGAGCCTATGAAGAGGCCAAGAAAACATTAGATAAAAGGTATGGAGATCCCTTTGTCATTTCGAATGCATTCAGGGATAAATTAGACAGGTGGCCAAAGATTTCGCCAAGAGATGGCACCGGTTTGCAGAAATTTTCGGACTTTCTTCAGCAATGTCAAATAGCAATGCAGACTATAAGTAGTCTAAGTGTTCTAAATGATGACAGAGAGAATAGAAAACTGCTGACGAAGCTTCCAGACTGGATGGTTTCAAGATGGGGAAGAGTTGTCTCAAGGTGGAAAGAAGAAAAGTTACAGTTCCCACCATACAAGGAATTTGTTGAGTTTGTCACAAAGGAGGCGACAATTGCTTGTGATCCTGTAACCTCATTGCAATCTTTGAAAGAAGTCACTGATAGTCAGAAGAGTAACAAAGTATCCAACAGACAGGATAGAGTTTCTCATGGTAGCAGAACGTTCTTGGCAGAAGTTGAAGAAAGGGATAAGAAGTCCCCTGATAGTGCACAGCGAGTATTGTGTGCATTATGTAACAGACCCCATGAATTGGATGATTGTAGAGCATTCTTGAACAAACCCTTAGCTGAAAGGAAATCGTTTGTGAAGGAAAAGGGTCTATGTTTTGCATGCTTACAGGGTGGTCACATATCAAAGAAATGCAGGCGTAGAAAGAAGTGCAAAATTTGTTCAAGGTTTCACCCAAGTTCATTACATGGAGATAAAAAGACGCCACCAAGGCAAAGTGAGAGAAATGACAGTCATACAAGAAATTTAGAAGCAGAAACTGCTGTCAAGACACCTATATCAGGGCATACTGGAGCTGTATCACTCAGTAATCTGGACAAATGTAGAAAATGCTCTATGATAGTTCCTGTGTATGTATCACACTGTGACTCGCCAGAGAAAGAAAGACTTGTTTACGCTCTCTTGGACACGCAGTCGGACACATCATTCATTTTAGAAGAGACATGTGATGCATTAGGTGTGTCAGGTACTGAGGTCAGGTTATCCCTCTCTACCATGTATGCATCAAACAAGATGGTCATAAGTACTAAGATAAAGGGATTAGTAGTGCGTGGTGTAAACGATGGACCTAGAATCACCCTTCCGAATGTGTACACAAGGAGCATTATGCCAGCCAACCATCAGCATATTCCCACTTCTGACATAGCCAAGATGTGGCCTCATCTCGAAGGAATTGCGGACCAAATAGAACCCTTGCGAGATTGTGAGATAGGTTTGCTCATAGGATACAACTGTCCAAGAGCTTTAGCACCTCGTGAAGTTGTAGCACCAAGTGAAGAAGGCCCATATGGCCTAAAAACCGATCTTGGTTGGAGTATAGTTGGCATAGTAGATGCTGAATCATGCGCAGATGACCCAATTGGACTAAGTCATCATATTCTTTCTCAGGAAGTGCCGTCAGACCTGGATGAAGACTCCAGGCCTTCCTCAGTTATGTTTTCTGTGAAAACAAAGGTCAAGGAAGTAGTATCTGGTGATATTCTGAAAGTAATGGAACGTGATTTCATTGATTTTGCTGTCAATGATGTGAAATACTCACAGGAAGATCAGCAATTTGTTGAAACACTTACCAAGGGCATCCATTTCGTAAATGGACATTATGAAATGCCTTTACCTTTCAGAGGTATTGATCCATCCCTTCCAAATAACAGGACCTATGCGTTGAATAGGTTGAATTCTTTGCGAAGAAGATTAGAGAGAGATGAAACTTACCGTCAGCATTATTCTCAATTTATGAAGGATCTTTTGGAAAACAATCATGCGGAGCTGGTTCCAAGGAGTGAATTAGTTCCAGAGAGGGGTTGCGTATGGTATATACCACATCATGGAGTATACCACCCTCAGAAGCCAGACAAGATAAGAATTGTTTTCGATTGCAGTGCCCAGTTTCAAGGTGCAAGTTTAAACTCGCATCTTCTTCAGGGTCCAGACTTGACCAACAAGCTCATAGGTGTGTTGTGCAGATTCAGGAGGGATCAGATAGCGATCACATGCGATGTCGAGAAAATGTTTCACCAATTCAAGGTGAATGCTTGCCATAGAAATTATTTGCGCTTTCTATGGTGGAGCAATGGTGACTTAAGCACTGAACCCCAGGAATACAGGATGACGGTGCATTTATTTGGTGCCACATCGTCACCTGGATGTGCGAATTTCGGATTTAAGCAAATCGCTGAAGATCACCAGGACGAACTTGGATCAGAGGCAGCCGAGTTCATACGTCGAGACTTTTACGTAGATGATGGCCTCAAATCAGTCTCAAATGTGAACGAAGCCATTAACCTGATTGACAATACAAAGTCAATGTGTGCAAAGGGAGGTCTTAGACTGCACAAGTTTGTTTCAAATGACAAAGACGTAATTCAGCATCTGGAACCAGATGATAGGGCAAAGGATTTAATGGATATCAACCTGGCTCTCGATAAACTCCCAGTTGAGAGAACCTTGGGAATTCTTTGGTGTATAGAGTCTGACACCTTTCAGTTTAGAATTATCCTAAACGATTGTCCATTGACAAGGCGTGGAATCCTGTCAACAGTTTGTTCCATGTACGACCCTTTGGGATATATTTCACCTGTCATTCTGATTGGCAAGCAGATTCTTCAGGAAATGTGTGCAGATAATTTGGACTGGGATGATCCTTTGCCAGAGAAATTGTATTCTAGATGGGATAAATGGCGTAGTGAATTGAAGGATCTGACCATGATCAAAATACAGAGATGTGTAAAACCAAAGAACTTTGGTACTGTTGCGGTGGCCGAGATGCACCATTTCTCAGACGCTAGTATGACAGGTTATGGGCAGTGTTCATTTCTTCGTCTGATTAATAAATCAGGTCAAGTGCATTGTTCTTTGCTTTTAGGAAAATCTCGGGTCACTCCCTTGAAACCAATCATTATCCCTCGTCTTGAGCTCTCTGCAGCCTTGTTGTCTGTAAAAATTGCCTCTTCTCTAGACCAGGAACTTGATTTGAAAGGCGTGTCAGTGAGTCATTTCTATTGGACCGATAGTAAAGTTGTCATTGGGTACCTGTCAAATGAAGCTAGGCGTTTTCATGTCTTTGTTGCCAACAGAATTCAGCAGATAAGAGAACGTACCGAACCATCACAGTGGCAGTATGTCACCTCAAAGCAGAATCCTGCGGATATAGCATCTAGAGGAGCAACAGCCAAAGAAATCCACAGTGAATCCAAATGGTTTAGGGGTCCTGAATTTCTTTGGGAACGAGAGCTGCCAGAGCGAAATGAAGAACCTTCTGAAGTGGACCCAGATGATCCTGAAATTAAACGAAGTCAGTGTTTCACAACTGAAACTGAATCTGTTCAGTTTATCTCAATCCTTGACCGTCTTCAGTATTTCTCTGATTGGTACAGAGCAAAAAGAGCCGTGGCAGTATGTTTAAGATTCATTGATCAACTTCGTCAGCGGCGGGTCAAGAAGCCAAGTCAAGTGGAGATTTCTCAAAGCAGACGTCCTTTAAAGTTCCAACGTGTAACTGTGTCTGAGTTACAAAGAGCTGAATCGGTGATTATCAGATGTGTCCAAATGCACCACTTCAGTCATGACATAAAGTGTCTCAAATCCAGTGAGATCATTGAAGTGCCATCCAGCAGAAAAGAACTAACTGCTCGTCACAAATTGCTAAATGGCAAGTCACAACTGTACAAATTGGATCCTTTTCTAGATCAGAATGGAATACTTCGTGTCGGAGGAAGACTTCAAAATGCTGAATTGTCAGACTTCGTCAAACATCCAGTTGTCTTACCAAGAAAGAGTCATATAACAGATCTAGTTATCCGCCATTTTCATGCTAATGTTCTGCATCAGGGTAGAGGGGTCACGACTCATGAAATTCGGACAAATGGGTTCTGGATAGTTGGCTGTAGTTCAGCAGTATCCTCTTTCATTTTGAATTGCGTTCTTTGTCGAAGGTTGCGTGGATCTACTCAAGGTCAAAAAATGGCAGACTTACCATCTGATAGACTGAAACCTTCTCCTCCTTTTACCCTTTGTGCTGTAGATCTGTTCGGTCCTTGGTATATCAAAGAGGGACGGAAGGAACTTAAAAGATACGGTGTCCTGTTTACTTGCCTTGCATGCCGAGCAATTCATGTCGAAACCTCAAACTCTCTTAGCACCGATTCCTTCATCAATTCATTGAGGCGTTTCATTGCTGTTCGTGGCCCAATTAGACAGCTCAGGTCAGACCGTGGCACAAACTTTGTGGGTGCAGAGCGGGAGCTCAAGGAAGCATTCATGAAGCTAGATGAAGAGCGTATTGGTCAATTTCTCTTGAAGGAGAACTGTGATTTGATTGACTTTAAAATGAATGTTCCCTCTGCATCTCATATGGGCGGGGTCTGGGAAAGGCAGATCCGTTCTGTTCGAAATGTCATGTCAACCCTATTGCATCATCATGGGCCACAACTAGATGATGAAAGTTTGAGAACCTTCTTGCATGAAGCTGCAGCCATAGTAAATAGCCGCCCTCTCACTGTTGATACACTGAATGACCCTCTATCTTCTCCTCCATTGAGCCCAAATCTCTTGCTTACAATGAAAACAAATGTTGTACTTCCTCCTCCGGGAAACTTCCAGAAGTCAGATCTTTACTCGCGAAAGCATTGGAGGCGCGTACAGTACTTAGTCAATCAATTTTGGATAAGATGGCGGTCTGAGTACATTCAAAATTTGAACCTCCGAAGCAAATGGAATTTACCTAGGAGAAACTTGTCTGTTGGCGATGTTTGTCTTCTCAAGGAAGACAACCAACCACGAAACGAATGGTCTTTGTGTCGCGTCGTAGAAGTGATGACTGGAGACGACGGTCTTGTGCGCAAGGCAACGGTTGCAATCGGTCAACCAGACTTGGACAGTAAGGGTAGAAGAAAAACTAAAGTAGCGTATCTAGAAAGACCAATACATAAGTTGGTTCTTCTGAAAGAAACCGAGGAAATCCCCGTCGAGGAGCCTTAATTATCTTGTTCATTTGCATTTGTCCTAGTATAGTATCTTACACATTTTGTATGTCTTGGTACCGTGACCAGGCTAACCTTCGTAAAGCACTTGCGAATATATCTTTGATGGAATTGAACCATTTGAAATTAGTTTGCGAACTAATTTGGGGAGCCATGTTACAGTAGTTACCTTTCGATACAAAGGGAATTCAACTATTTTATTAGGGAGCGAAACGGAACACTCCCGAGTGGTGCGCATATAGCTCTGCCTAGAAAAGTTCTCTCTCCTTTGTAAGTTTAGCGCTCTTTTCTTGCGTGGTGGAAAAGAGAAACTGCGTGGCTGAAATCCGCATTTTATAACGTTTATCCTTCGTTTGGATACAAGTGGCCCACAGAGGTAATTGATTAAGCTTTCGTGGCTTCTTCCTATGTAGTGTTCAATTGCATATTGTGCTTTGAAATTGATTTTAGATGAGTTCAGTTTATCGCTGCAACTGTAGGCCTTTTCGTCAGGTACTTTACTTTGGACATTGCATAAATACATGTAATTTAAGGCAAGGTTTATTAATGATTTTG
>CM037790.1:48079321-48129321 GCA_021229015.1 Solen grandis | reverse complement strand
TAGGTCCTAAGCTCCAAAGTTAAGGTTATACTTTGAGGTCAAGGGTCATTTGCTTGTCTGGGCTCAATTTAGACAAGGATTGCGGGATTTTCAAGTAACTTGGCAGTAATATTTGCCTCAGACTACATGTTCAGTCCCTAGCTCCAAGGTCAAGGTTTCACTTAGAGGTCATAGGTCATGGGGCTTGATTTGCATGTCCTGGCTGTAACTTAGACATGGATGGCAGGATATTCAAATAACTTTGCAGTAATGTTCGCCCATATGGAACGAAGTGTCACAAACAATAGTTGAGTCCCAAGCTCCAATGTCAAGGTCACACTAAGAGGTCAAATGTTATGGAGCTGGATTTCCTTTTCTGGGCTGTAACTTAGACATGGGTTGCAGTGTTCCCAAATAACTTGGCAGTAATGTTTGCCTAAATGAGACAAAGTTTTGTGCTCAAGAGTTAGATACATGTAGTCACATGCTCATGCTATACTTTAATGACTTGTGTTTAAAATTAAATGTAAAACTGTAATATAAGTAAATCATTGTGAATGACAGGTCTGCAGTCTCCCCCAGCAACAAGCAGCCAGAAGACCATGAACAACACCAGTGATCCAGACAATCTCCTGTCTGACCTGGATGATATATTCTCATCTGCAGCAGTAGGAACACAACAGGTGGGAAAACACATTACAGTAGCTAAGTAAATATTTTGAGTAATAAATATGATATAAAGGAAATGATGTATTGCATGAAGTGGAAAAAGGGAAATATCAAGATGTTAAATAACGTAGCAACTATATAAAAAAAGTATGTTTTCTTTGTGACAAGGTACTCTTTCCTCTTTCCTGTTTTGGAAAAGAATCTATGGCTGAATGTTCCTTGACGGAAGTAATCCACTTTCTACTCCGCAGACATTTCCAACAGCAACTGCAGCAGCGCCCCCTGTTATTCCCGCTGTACCAACTGGAGGCTTTAGTGTCACCATGGGAATGGCTGCCCCAGCAATTGCTCCCACTCAGCAGATTACTGGTATACTTCCCAACAGTCAGGCCAATGCGTTAGCTTCAGCAGATTCAGGTGAATTGTTGATGTATTGACCTTGGATTTTCAAAAATTAATTCTGAGAAAAAGACTTTCAACTAAAGACCAAAAGCAGTCTTGAGTCACTCATATTCCTGCGTTAAACAATTGTCAACAATGAAACAAAACTGTTTTAAAGAATACAGAAAAAAAAAAAAAAATAGATAGTTGTACCAGACATTTACATAATTGATTTCCCAAAAATGATTCCCAAATGACATAACGAGCATAATGTGGTTGTAAATAAGGTATCAGGTAGATTAGTTTAAACTTATTTATTTTGCGTGTATTGGGAAACGAGTTCTTACAACTTATACTAATCTCTCTCAACGGTTCCTGGGTTGGACCAGTACTTTGCGTTGTGATTTTATTTATTTTTTGACATATAGAATTAGTAATTATGTAAAAAATATATCATTCTAATTAGTCCCCTACTGGTGTTTACATTGGAGGGGACTATAGGTTTGCCCACCTACTGTCCATCTGTCTGTCCGTCCAGATGTCCGGAAATCTGGATCCTGCGATAACTTAAAAAATGTTTAAGATAATAATATGCAACTTGGTAAATGTATAAATGGCAGTATGGAAATTCTGTATGTTACCAAATTCTGGTTGCTATGGTAATGAAAAAAATTATGCACCCCACCGGTAGGGAACTTATATGTTGCAACACCAGTTACTTGAGGTAACTACAGATTTGGCATAAGAGGAATAAGTCAATGGTAAAATAAGATGAAAGAAAAGTATTAACATCAGGATGAAACTGAAGGTAATAAGAAGTTGTGACTTGTCTACAATGTGGTGAGGAGACAATAATGTGAGATTATTTTCCTACAGCCCTGACTGTTACTCCTGTAGTTAACTCAACATCACCAGCAGCGGGGACTCAGAAATCAGCCCTGGAGGATCTGGACTTGCTGGGACAGAAACTTATGCAAGAAAATCTCACAGAAAATACAGCAAAATATTCATTCAATCCAACGTGAGTGTTTAATAATTAGGGATACACTTATTTGCAATGACATTTATCAAAATTAAGAAAATCATTTAAGATCTGATAATTTCATATCCCTGTGATGGATCACTTGCGTTATATGTCCGCTTTATTTCACAATTTCTTCATTCATCATGGGATTCAATCAGTCCTGATGGCCAGGCAGGTAGAGGATCTGCTCTGAAAATGTGATGATGTGAGTTTGATGCTTAGCATCATCATTCCAAATTGTTAAAAATGGTACTGGCATATTGTATCTCCCTTTGCTCGTAGCTAAGTACATGTATATACAGGTAGTCCCAGAACTAATTGGCTGCACGGAATTTCATAAACAACAGCCTACTGTTCACTGCTAGCTACTTCATGCTACTTGGAATGCCTTCTGCCTTATTCTTAATGCCTACTGGCTACTCAGTGTTTATTATTACCTGATATCATTCTAAGCGGTTTCACATAAATTTGGTTGTTTTCTAGCACATAAACTGTTGCATGAGAATTATTTCAAAATGGAACATATTAGGTTCTATTCATCACATAATCATTACATCAGCTATTTTATTTTGATGTAATAAAAATAATCAAAAGTTCATGAATCCCGTTTTTGACTGGTATAAATTATGGTATCACAATAAACATGTAGACAGTCATAAAATAATGACTGGATGGTATACTTAAGCAAATAATTAACAATTTATTCAAGTAACATGCAGGTATTTATGTCTGAAACTGATGTTGATCCCCAGGCCTGCACCAGCCCCTAAGTTGACCCTGAACCAGATGGCCAGCAGTCAGAGCAGCAGTATGCCCCTCCCTACCCTGCCAGTGGTCCCGCCAGCTGTGACATCTCACCCTCCTCCGGTCTCCACGGTAACTGGTTCCTTAACTACAACTGTATCCCAATCAGTCCCAGTATCAACAGAAGTTAAGCCACTTACAGATGTTTTTGTTCCTCTAGAGTCCATACAACCAGGTGAGTTATTCTGTTATCTTGTCAGCAGTACCACACTAATACAAGTACATTGTATACTGGAAGCAATTATTTGAAATAGAATTTAACCCTTTCCCTCATATAGACTCATTTTGAGGCACTCAGTAGGTACCACATAAAGCCTGATCTGCAGAAAACCACAGTTAAACCTTATCAAATTTAATTACAAAATCCTCATTTCCAGACCACTGAGGAGCAGCGAACAGCATAAAACCTGATCAGCCTGCGTGTTACTCGCAGGCTGATCTGGTTTTATGCTGTTCGCATAGGTCTTTTCATGGTGTCCTCTATGAGGGAAAGGGTTAAATCAATACCTCTTTCTTTACTATGTTTTGGCATGTCCTACCAAGCACAAATTACAAATGTATGCATGTAAATGGATGTAGCACCATTTTTAGGTCAATTGGGTTCTTGCTACTTATACTTATCCTTCTCAACAGTTTCTGGGTTAGACCAGTACTTTGTGCCTGGGAAGGTTCTGAAGAATTCTTGCCTCAAACAAGTTTTGAATCAGCAACCTTTGGATCCGTAATCAGATACATTATCACTGGACCACGTCATGTTAACTAACGCCCTTAACATTTTCTGATATAACGTCATGACTTATTAAAAATCTTCTGACAGAAGTTTTGCTAATTCATAAGAAAACTTTTTCATGTATTGGTAAAAGCAGTCATATGATGACACCATTATTGTGTGTGCTAGGGGACGCCCCTCCAGTGAATGCATATGATAAGAACGGGCTGAAAGTGCTGATCCACGTGGCCAAAGGTCGACCGCGGGAAGACGTCCTCGTCATGGTAGTCTCTGTCATCAGCACAAACTCTGCACCAGTAAAAGCATTTGTTTTCCAAGCTGCAGTTCCAAAGGTATGCTGTTTTTTTTTTTTTGCAGTAAGTGTTACATGAATTATTTAGTGTTAAGTTAAATTGTAAATGTGTATTTGAATGAAAAAAAATGTAAATGAAATAACGAAGATGTATCCTTATTGATTCACATGTGAATTATTTTGTGATAGACAATATGATGAAATAATTTTCCAAATATTGCATTTAGACAAGCACAATGTGTATGTTAACCCTTTCCCTCATAGAGGAAACCATGAAAAGACCTATGTGAACAACATAAAACCAGATCAGCCTGCAAGTAACTCGCAGGCTGATCAGGTTTTATGCTGTTCGCTGCTCCTCAGTGGTCTGGAAATGAGGACTTTGTAATTAAATTTGGTAAGGTTTAACTGTGGTTTTCTGCAGATCAGGCTTTATGTGGTACCTACTGAGTGCCTCAAAATGAGTCTATATGAGGGAAAGGGTTAATTTAAGAAAGTGTCTCAAGCTGTTATAAAGTCTCATTTATACACTGCTTCACTATGTCAAGTTTTGGCTACATAGAATCACATTCATCAGATTCTGCAATAAGTTCTCTTTTTTCTTATATTGTTCAATCAAGACAGTGTAGCAAGGATATTTACCACCTGAGTTAGCTTGAGTGCTTTGATGACATCAAGTCATTTCCCTCTCAATATACTAAGGCAAGCTCTGATTCAGCTTTGAACACCACTTTTATCAATTGGAGGATGATAAACAGGAACCTGCCCTGTACATGTGTATAGACCTGTGTTTGTGTTTCAGATCATGAAGGTGAAGCTACAGCCCCCCTCGGCCACTGAACTTCCGGCATTCAACCCTATACTGCCTCCCTCCGCCATCACACAAGTCATGCTTCTCGCCAACCCTAGCAAGGTACCGTACTATACACCACTCTGCAGTGCCAGTTTAAAAAAAGGATTGTTGGAAATATCTGCATGAAATTTCTTTTATTCAAACATGATTTTTTTAAACATTTAAATTCCAGCACATCATGAAGTTTAAATATGTCAGAAATCGTTATTAATAGGCAGCCTTAAAACCTCATAGAATGAAAAGTGTACTAGATAGTTTGAGTGTTTGTTAATTCTTGTGAGAGATAGGGATGTATTTGTTTTTATTCCAGGAAAAGATACGGTTAAAATTCAAGTTATCCTACACCTTAAATGACACGCCATGTACAGACATGGGTGACATAGACAGTTTTGGTGTGGTGTGACCTCTGGACCAGCGTGTCAAGCCAGGATCTGTGATACAGGGCCATTGTCATGTGACTTCTCTACCAAGGATGGAACCAAACCAAGCCTTATCTGAACACATATAGGGCAAGAACTGACTATTCTACACCCCATGCTGGATCAGTTCTGCCTTCTGTTTAACAAAGTAGTGTCCATTTGGTATTTTGGCCAAGATTTTATTTCGGTAAAGTCTCTTTTTCAACCAACTGTAAAAGCCTGACTTTGAAAGATTTTCTGGTCTGTTTTTTTTTCCTGTTAATCGGGATTATATTTCGGGAACATGCTATGTAATTCTGTTTCATTCCTTACACAAGTGATTAAAAGAAACAAAAGACTAGACAGTGTACAATTAAGTTATTTTTATTTTTATTTTTAAGAATTTGTGGAGATCAGATAGGTCATTTGATGATAGTATTAATGTCTACTGTTCCCCAGTTACAGTATTCTAACATACTTTTAATTCAGCACCATACTTAGAACTTCTTGTTTTAAGCTAGTTATGAAACTTAGAAAATCTCTGTATACTGTAGATGATTGCTTTAATGACGACACACCACAATGTAACTCTGTTAAGGAGTTTTTCAAGGCTGTGAAAATCAAATCTTAGATGGTTGATAAGTATTTTGAACATGTATTCCAGTTTTAATGTACTTCTTTTATCATTATTTGTTCATCTTATCCTTTCTTACATCACATTAAAACCACTGGAACTTAACAAGCCCTTCTCCCGTTGATGTTTCTTTGAAAAAAATATTCTGAAAAATAATGTTTTCTATTTAATATTATTCAGTTTTATCAACTGCTAAAATTTATAGTACATGTGTACCACTGTACAATAAATTAAAAAAAATCTGAACTATGAAGCTTTAATCCAATATTAGGCATTATCAGTAGACCACCAATGGAAGTGTGTTCTTTTGATCTGGTAGAGCGTTTAGCTGTTTGGGTAATTTATTTGGATGTATATCTTTGGCATATTGATGAAACACTCGACAGTGAATATAAAATTAAATGTAATATTGCAGACGAAAGTAGTAAAGCATCTAATTGTTAAACTGTTCCTGAGAGGACACATTAGAGGGCAAGAAACATGTTGGGGAGACATACTGCAGCAGCCGTTTTGGCTAGACTGGTGAACTTACTGGAACCCTTTCCTGTTCATGTACACATTTTGAACCATGATAAACCATAGCAATATCAGACTGAAGCAGTTTTTAGTCCTGATAGGATTTACACCCTCTTTACTTCTCATTGCAATGGGACAGACAAGTGATGACCTGGATATTACCACATGGCATGGTGTTATTCCTGGCAGGTATGGTTTTACTGTGGACACCTTGGTCATTTTTCTTAATATCTCTCAGGTTGCTAAGGGATAAAGCCTCAAGGCACATAAAAACATTGAAAGTATAGATTTCTTAACATTATTTTCAAAAACGTAAAACCTTCAATATTTGATGCAGATTTATACCTGTGTCATATCTGTAATGATCTATACATAATTGTTGAATAGTAAAGTAGCAGTCACATTTCAATCCCCTCCCCAAAAAGTGTAATACAATCTATTTTAATATTGTCCATCTGTTTGCAATAATATAAATTTTTTATAGTTACTATACTTCATTTTAATAAAGGTATGGAAACCCTAAAAATGTCCTTTGAGAATTTCAAGATTGTTATATATGAACCAACTCCAGAAGGTGGTGCAAGCAAATTAAAGATAAAATTAACAAAGAAACATGGAAACATGTCATTTCATAAAATAGGGGAAAAAAAAGTTATCGCCTTGGAATGGTCTGCTGTCAAAAGAACCAAAATGGGTGCTTAAACCAAGTTTCAGGGGGCTCCAACCTTACACAAGTGTATCTGTATTGTTCGGTCCTTGAAATATTTGTACACTGTCATGTCACATTATAATGAAAGATTTTATTTGGAAGAGGGTAGATATCATAGTGTTCATTTTTATGCATTTTTGAGTATTTGTGTCAAAGATACAAGTATCAACCATTTGTTGTTGTATTTAAGATTTGAACAGAATCTGAAAACCATATTAAATCATTCATGGAAAACAAACAAGGTAGTTTATATTGTTATGTGACATTATCTATCTTGAGTAATGGAACAAGTATGCATAAAACATCTTTTCACACTTTATTTCTGAATGCAAGTGATTCATTTCATACAACACAATTGGCTGGCAGTGGTGCACACATTTTCCCCAATGCACAAATTGTGTTTGTTCTTTACATGTATTTATGTATAAACAGTTTCTAACAAAATATGGCAAATATTTATATATATAAATCTACTATTAACTACAACAGGTGTTTTATATGATGAAGTTATTTTTATTTAAGAATGTTGTTCTTGGTGCAGGTATTTCTTCCTTCCTTTCTGATGAAACTTGTATATCTTGTATAATTTTTTTGTGAGAATCTGGCTGTGGGTGTGTGCAATAATAATCCAACATTATTTGGATACAGAAGTAAAGCGTTAAAGAACCCCAGGTCAGAGGAAATGACCAATGTCTTGTACAGGACAGTATCATTGTGTTACTTGTATCCAGAGGTATTTAAAATCAGGCTTTTGCCAAGTAATTATTGGCGAATAGGCCTTATCCTTCATTATCTTCAAGTGAGGTGTGTGTATGTGTTTGTGACATTACAGTATATTCATTTGAATTACTAGATAAATCTTATTACAGTATATTCATTTGAGTTACTAGATAAATCTTATTACAGTATATTCATTTGAGTTACTAGATAAATCTTATTACAGTATATTCATTTGAGTTACTAGATAAATCTTATTACAGTATATTCATTTGAATTACTAGATAAATCTTATTACAGTATATTCATTTGAGTTACTAGATAAATCTTATTACAGTATATTCATTTGAATTACTAGATAAATCTTATTACAGTATATTCATTTGAGTTACTAGATAAATCTTATTACAGTATATTCATTTGAGTTACTAGATAAATCTTATTACAGTATATTCATTTGAGTTACTAGATAAATCTTATTACAGTATATTCATTTGAGTTACTAGATAAATCTTATGGCCACAAATTGAAATTGAATTTAGATTACTATATTTTATTTTTCGTATTATTTTATTTTCTTTTGTATTATTTTTTTTTTATTTCTTGTATGATGTGTTTTGCATTTACCAGTATGCATGTTGAAGTAAAAAAAAACATGTATGCCAGTTTGAGACAAGGGAATGGTAGCATTACTTGTCGATGTAATTTGAAATGAAGATCAGCTGAAACTTCCCCTTTTCAAATGTTATTTTCATGAATTACATTATATTTCATTTCATACATTGAAATACACCTCATCAGTTAATATAATGTATATTTTATCTATAGGAAATGTCTGTATTTTCCTGATTTATGTATCACAAAAATCCATTTTGTCTACCATTTATTGATATATTTTGTCTTTTGTTTATTTTCAATATATAAATCAATTTTTACTTTCAGGTTATTGTTTTAAGGGAAAATGATGGCACAAAATAGATCTATTCAGTGAAAGTGTGATTGTATTCTATATGCTATTATAATTATAGAAATTAGAATATGAAGACAGTGAAAGAGGCAAAAAAACAACATATTTTTAAAAACAAAAGGGTTGGTATTTCAGTGGTTCTTGAGGATTTTATCACACTTATTCCTAAAGTGAAATGCCTACCTATTTCAGGTCAGGTTTAACATGCAACTCAAGTACGGTATATTTATGAACAAGTATACATCCAGGCTTTTACCAGAGTTCATACAGCAAGTTTGTAGGAGGTCGTTTTTTACGAACTTGATTCAGTTTATAAAACAAAGAGTAAAAGTGAATTCAGAATTACATGCTGTGCAATATAATTATACACATGTTATGGGTAGATTACAAAGCATTATAAAACATTAAAATATCAATGGTGTTTTTTCATAAAAGTATACAGGTAGTAGATAATGATATGTTAACATAAAACTGAGATATAAAGTACCATCTGATCTTCCTTAAAATTTGTACATACATGTATCTCAACTTTGGAAAGTAATCAAAACCGGTTTTCACTACAATAAAAATTCAGCATTATTAATGTTATCAGGTGATCCCGAAACTCATACTTCGATGTACCTCTTTTAACTTGTGCTTAAACAATTCTTTTTATTACATTTGATACATGCTTAATGACTTAAATTGAAAGTATCTTGATAATTAGATTGTTATTGGTTATAGACTACATGAATTGTTATAGATTACATCAATTACTTACAATGCCTTTATTTTCAAGGTATAGGTTGTTTTATCAGATATTGTAAAATTTAAAGAAAACTTCTGTTCATGCAGGATTTTTTTTATATCTAATTTGCTATTCAATTAAGATCTCGAAAGATTGCAAACATAACTAGAACCGCAAGCGGTATCTCGGTTTTCGCTTTTAACCTAATCAACTTGAACACTTTATTTCAACTCAGCCACAATTTTCAATATGAAACAGAACGAAAAGGTTTTTTGAAGACCTACTCTCATTAGCACATTTTTTTTTTATTTATTTTTTTTTTTTTGCAATGTTAGAACATTCAAACTCTTCTGGCGCAAATATTTTCCCATAACCTATCCTTTGAAATCCATCACATTTTTGGTGCTGTCAACAAGGAACAAAATGCTGAAAACCGCATTTCAATCAGACTTTAACGTTTTGAGTTATAAGCAAAAGAGTGGTTTTAAGCAAAACGCCCTCTAGCGGCAAAATGAGAAACAAAATTGCAAAAACAGCAAATAGTTCAAACAAGTATATAAGTCGCACTAGTCGAACATTCTTTTTCTTATATATCACAATTTCAAGCATAAAAACTGATTAACAATTATTCCAAAAAAGGATCAAACTTTGGACTGCCGTAAAATGAACAGATCAAGTCCGATCTTCAAAAACTAAACATTATACGAAAGACTATTTAGAACTAAAACTTTTGTTCATATACTCTCAATGAAATATTTTTAGATTTGGACTTTGTGGCCGAATAAAAACACACTTATCATAATATGACCTTGACCTTTTCAATGTTTTGTTAACTTTTTAATTGTGAGGCCCTTTCAAACTTAAAAACCATAACGTGTAAAAATTTTATGACGAATAAACAAAACATTAAGTCATCAAGTCTCTAACAAACGGATAGGTTTTGTAGACCTACCATTTGCACAGTTTATTTATTTATTTTTTTGTTCTGCGAGGTTCGAACATTCAACCTTCCGTAGCTCAAAGCTTTCAGCACACGGACCCTCGAACCTATCATATGTATTAGGCTACACAGGAACAGAATCAAAAACCGCATTCGAATCGGATTTCAACTTTTTGAATTATCAGCAAAAGAATGATTTCAGAAACGCCCCTAGCGCAAAATGAGAAAAGAAAATTGATTAAATTTTCTGTTAGGTACCTAGCAAACGAGCAAAATAGTTTCAATCAAGATATACTAGTCGCACAAAGTTCAAACTTTTTTATTCTTATGTATCTGAATTTGAAGCATAAAAACTGATTTACAATTATTCCAAAAAAGGATCAAATTTTGGACTGCCGTATAATGACCAAATCAAGCCCGATCTTCAAAAACTAAACATCACTTGAAAGAGCTCTTTAAGAACTAAAACTTTTGTTCATATACTCTCAATGAAATATTTTTAGTTTTGTTGGTGGCCGAATAAAAAACACAATAATCGTAATATGACCTTGACCTTTTCAATTCTTTTTTATATTTTTGAATTGTGAGGCCTTTTCAAACATAACAATACATATCGTGTGAAAATTTCATGAAGAATGAACAGAAAATAAAGTCAGGAGCGACAAAAACAGTTTTTGAAATTTAATTTTCCTAAAATTAGTGAAGTTTAACGTTTCTAGAGGACAAACACGCATTTCCTTAATTCGCCACCCATATATTTTGTGTGTATACTCTTTCAAATGGTAGCCGGACAGAATTCTTCTATCTGATCTCTGACAAAAACGGATAGGTTTTTCGTAGACCTACCCTCATTTGCACAGTTTTTTTTATTTTTGTTTGTTTTTTGCAAGGTTCGAACATTCAACCTATGTAGCTCAAAAGCTTTCAGCCACACGGACCCTCGAATCCTATCATATGTTATTAGGCTATCAACAGGGAACAGAATGCAAAAAACCGCATTCGAATCGGACTTCAACTTTTTGAGTTATAAGCAAAAGAATGATTTCAAGAAAAGCGCTCCCTAGAGGCAAAATGAGAAACAAAATTGATGATTAAGATTTGACTGTTAGGTACCTAGCAAAGCAGCAAATAGTTCAATCAAGTATACTAGTCGCACAAGTCAAACTTTTTATTCTTATGTATCAGAATTTGAAGCATAAAAACTGATTAACAATTATTCCAAAAAGGATCAAACTTTGGACTGCCGTAAAATGACCAAATCAAGTCCGATCTTCAAAAACTAAACATCACTGGAAAGAGCTCTTTAAGAACTAAAACTTTTGTTCATATACTCTCAATGAAATATTTTTAGTTTTGGAGCTATTTGTGGCCGAATAAAAACACAATAATCGTAATATGACCTTGACCTTTTCAATTTTTTTATGAGGCCCTTTCAAATATAATAATACATATCGTGTGAAAATTTCATGAAGAATGAACAGAAAATAAAGTCAGGAGCGACAAAAACATGTTTTTGAAATTTTAATTTTTCCTAAAATTTAGTGAAGTTTAACCGTTTCTAGAGGACAAACCACGCATTTCCTTAATTCGCCACCCCATATATTTTGTGTGTATACGTCTTTCAAATGGTATGCCGGAGACAGAATTCTTCTATCTGATCTCTGACAAAAACGGATAGGTTTTTCGTAGACCTACCCTCATTTGCACAGTTTTTTTTATTTTTGTTTTGTTTTTTGCAAGGTTCGAACATTCAACCTTATGTAGCTCAAAAGCTTTCAGCCACACGGACCCTCGAATCCTATCATATGTTATTAGGCTATCAACAGGGAACAGAATGCAAAAAACCGCATTCGAATCGGACTTCAACTTTTGAGTTATAAGCAAAAGAATGATTTCAAGAAAAGCGCCCCCTAGCGGCAAAATGAGAAAGAAAATTGATTAAAATTTTACTGTTAGGTACCTAGCAAAGCAGCAAATAGTTCAATCAAGTATACTAGTCGCACAAGTCAAACTTTTTATTCTTATGTATCAGAATTTGAAGCATAAAACCTGATTTACAATTATTCCAAAAAAGGATCAAACTTTGGACTGCCGTAAAATGACCAAATCAAGTCCGATCTTCAAAAACTAAACATCACTGGAAAGAGCTCTTTAAGAACTAAAACTTTTGTTCATATACTCCTAATGAAATATTTTTAGTTTTGGAGCTATTTGTGGCCGAATAAAAACACAATAATCGTAATATGACCTTGACCTTTTCAATTCTTTTCTTTTTTTTGAATTGTGAGGCCCTTTCAAACATAATAATACATATCATGTGAAAATTTCATGAAGAATGAACAGAAAATAAAGTCAGGAGCGACAAAAACATGTTTTTGAAATTTTAATTTTTCCTAAAATTTAGTGAAGTTTGACCGTTTCTAGAGGACAAACCACGCATTTCCTTAATTCGCCACCCCATATATTTTGTGCGTATATGTCTTGCAAATCGTATGCAGCAAACAGAATTATTCTATCTGATCTCTAACAAAAGTGGGTAGGTTTTTCGTAGACCTACCCTCATTTTTCCACTTTTTTCCAAGGTTCGAACATTCAACCTCTCCTAGAACAATTTTTTTCAAGTACTCGATGATAAGATATCCATCATATTTGATTGGGCTGTTAACAAGGAACATTATGTAAAAAACCGCATCTAAATCAGGTTTCAAATTTTTGAGTTATTAGCAAAACAGTGATTACATGCTTTGCGCCCCCTAGTGGCTAAATCAGAAATAAATGTGAAATGTTTGACCAATTAGGCACATGATCAGATAAAGATGACTCCATGCACAAAATTTCATAGCTGTAGCTTTTCTCATCTGGCCGCTAGGCTGGACACAAAAATGGGTGGAATTGGAAAAATAATAAAAATAAAAAAAAAACAACAAATCAACAGAAGAAGAACAATAGGTTTTCGCCCAGCAGAGGCGAAAACCTAAATATGGAAAACCATATTTCAATACATGACTGAAGTGTTGCAGGAACTGTATATTGCGATATATTTTGCAACCCTAGTGTATATCTTAAAGGCGTCTGTTGAATCATATTTGTTATTAAGGTAAGCTACCCTAAGCTATGTTTGTTCCTATTTTTTAAATGTCAGCAGTCCTATCCAATGCACAACCATTTTCTCACATTAGTTTTTAAAATTTCTGTCAGGGCTAGATTGTACTAATTTATAGGTTTTATGTAAAGATTGTATTGGAAAATATCTGCTGCTTTTGTTCTACAATATTAGTACATGTACTGTGTATTTATATGTAGATATATACGCTTCCTGAATTGTGGAAGTCATACTCTGAAGAGGCTGCATACATTATGTCAGCCCTCTACGCACAGTTATTATTTACTTTTTATTTTTTGAAAAAAAAAAGTGGAGCAAAGGTGAAACATTTCATTAGGATAACACCAGGACAAGTAACAAACCTTGCTGGATGGAAGCTCCACCCAGAGTCCAGCTGTACCAACGTGTCTCGCGGTGTAGCAGGTAGCTTCCAGGTGAACCTGTTCTTGTCAAAGTTCTTCTGTACATTGGTAGTGATATATATACAGTCTGCTTTGAAAGTGTGACATGTTATTACATTGTTTTGTATATGGCATAATAGAGATCATTATTTGTAAAGTGGGAAATTGATTTTTTTTGTTTGTTTATGGCTAGTGCAAAATGCTTCAATGTGTCATGTTACTTGAGGGTGATGTCTGGAAAATGTTTGTGTATATGAACTATTATCATGTTGAACAAATTTTAAACATGTTTATGACATATAATGCTTGTTGTTGTTATTTATAATTCCTCGTGCTCCATTCAATATTACAAGCTCAAGTGGGGTGGATTACTTGGTTGATCTTATGAATGTATAAAACATATATCAACACAGTAGCATGTACACACTATTTCTTGGAATATGATTACACAAATCTACCCACAAGTACTCATGGATAACTCAGGAATATTCATGTACAGTTGGTACTCGTTATCTCCAATTCGCGTATACCAAAATTTCGGCTATGTCAAATTAATTGACTTGGTCCAGATTTTTCCCTTCTTTGTCTATATACATTAACTTCGTGTATCTCAAAATTTATTTATTTCAAATTACTGCTATCTCAAAGTGAAAATTTGGACCCTCGCCGAATATATAATGCATATTTATTTATCTCAAATTCCACAGACGGTAATTAGCCCGCCGATATTTTTCACACCTATCAGTCAACTGGTGACACTAGCTGGGTATGGGGCTATCTGTACAACAAACCGTGATTATAGGCTTGCATTAATTACCAGATTATGTTTTGACGAAATATTTGCTTGGTAATTATATGGCCAAACACAATGCGTTGTGTTTGACAATCTTTGCTCAAAATGTGCCAGATTTTTTTAAAATACCACCCAGGTCATAGCTCACAATGTCTCAAGAACCTACTTGTACATCTATGAGCGCTGAGCAATCTGGCGTTGTGCAAAGTGCTTTGAATAATGTGCATGTATATAAGTGCTCTTTATTTATAGAATGCAGTTCGCATGTTTTCGATCCATATTATTGTTGTAACCCTATTTAGTTTATTTCGTCTACGTTTCTGTATTTATTGAAAGAAGCGATTGAATAAATAAATAAAAATATGGTACTTATGGATTATTGTTTATTAATTATATATTCTACAAAAATGTATCATCTTCATTAAGATATCGACACCATATTGATAGAATGATATAGGTAAGATTTCTTGTTCACAAGCCGAAAATACCTCATTTCGGATTGGTCAAATTACGGATATCTCGAAGTCTTATTTTTGGTCCCATGAAATTCGAGATAACGAGTGCCGACTGTACAAATTTATGACTTAATGACTGTTGATATTGTATATATAAAACAATGGACATTCCTTAGATCTGAAGACTTTGTAGAATCTGAGCTCCAATCAGAAGAGACCCAGATCAGACAACTCCTTCCGGAAGGTTGGTCTGGTCTGTATGTAATTAAAGAAACAACAAAACAGAAGTATTTTTAGAAAAATATATATTTGTCACAATATTGCACTTTCATCTGACTAGAAAAAGTTTCAGTCTTGCATATTCTTAGTATATACAAAATATATATAAGTTAATACAAAACATTCAGTACTTAAAAAAATCACAAACTTTAGCTAAGACTCAAAAGTGATAAATACCATCAATAATAACACTCAGACAAGAATGGTTCAAGTGATGTGACTTCTCAAGTAGACAGCATCTCCAAATGACTGAAATACTGTGGGAAACCCTATAAACAAATGATGTGACTGACAGGAGGGGACAGGACACATGTGATTCCAGTATAGCCCCAACATCAAGTGAAACAAATGTTTTAAAGAATACAAAATAATGTATTAAAGAATACAATATAATGAAAGTTGTACATCATTTTAATTCATACAAACTCTCACTGGAAAATTGATGCTATTTACTCTGCTAATTTTCATAAAAACCAAGGTGATATGAAATTCACCCAAATTACAAGATGCCAAACTCTTAATAGAGTATGCACACTAAAGATTCCTCCTACATTTCTTTTGAGTCCAAACCTAATTACAGTAACATATTAAACTATCTTGTAAGTATATATATATTATATTAATATATGGGTCCTTTAAAACTTGATCTGTGATCTGCATGGCGGAGAAATGCAAAATAATTACAATGTAAAGTTAAATTATGTAACACTCAGTATGATTACGATGCTCTTTCATCAATAATTACAGAGTATCCTCAAAATATGTACACTTTGTTCAGTTTCCTCTTCTATCACACGGTGCTGTTCCCAGTCTGGGACCACAAGGCCAAAGTTTACTTGGTGGGCGCCACAATCCTCTGGGTGACCCGCATCACAGAGGTCAGACATGTCCGGTCACGGTGCAGCCTGCAATGTGCCAACAATTTTAAGTTTGTTTTTCTTTTGCTCTTGTTGCTTGATATTCCAAGTTCATAACAAATGATAAAATAACAACCATATTAAATGAAACTAGAGCTATCAATAAAGGTAATGAATACCCCCCACACAGCCTTTGTTTACAAAAACTTCCAACATTCATCAATTCAGTAAGGGCACCGTAAACAAATTAGTCTGAACAGCATGCACATGCAAAAATAAAATAAAATAAATAAATAAATAAATAATAATAATAAAAAATAGATTTAAATGACCAGCTAATTTAAAATTGTATATGTAATAAAGTTCTAAGTTCATCAACAGATAAATGAGATGAGGAAAACTGTAGCTAAAGAAAGTAAAATAGTTATTGGGAAATAATGCAAAGAAAATCAGCAAAGGGTTTTCTATGCTTGCTAGTGAAGCTTCCTATAACATTTGTTTGAAATCTATCCAGTAGTTATTGAAAAATAGCATGGACAATGAAAACTCCAAGAAATCAGCAAAGGGCCAGAACTCAAAAGAAAATCAGTCAACCGTAACCATTTCATAATATGCATATCTGTGCTTGATATTGAAACTTCCTATGAAGTTTGATTGAAATCCATCCAGTAGTTATTGAGAAATAGCGTGGACAAAGAAAACTCCAGAAAATCAGCAAAGGGCCATAACTCAAAAGAAAATCAGTCAACCGTAACCATTTCATAATATGCACAACTGTGCTTGATATTGAAGCTTCCTATAACGTTTGTTTGAAATCTATCCAGTAGTTATTGAGAAATAGCGTGGACAAAGAAAACTCCAGAAAATCAGCAAAGGGCCATAACTCAAAAAAAAGTCAGTCAACCGTAACCATTTCATAATATGCACATCTATGCTCAAAAGTGAAGCTTCTTATGACGTTTGTTTGAAATCTATCCAGTAGTTATTGAGAAATAGCGTGGACAAAAAAACTACAGACGGACGGACGGACCGATGGACGGACGGACCGACCGACATGGTGACTCCTATATACCCCCCCAAACTACGTTTGTGGGGGGTATAATAAGATCCCATAAGAGTCTTGTCAGGACATGAAAAAGCAGGAGCTGAACATTTCATTTCATGTTAAGCATCAAGATAAAGTGACTTAGTATGACATGCCACATGTCTTCAAAATGAACCCTTTACTTTAACATTAACCATTTGAGAGCTTCTGCCAGTACATTTACGACTGTATAATGAATCTCACAAATCTAGCTTCACAATCACAATACCTGTCAGATCCTATATCTGCCGATGGATTCAATATCACAGATGCAAAACTGCAACAGACAAAATAATCATGGCTTTAAGCAATGGCACTGGAGGTGGAAAATAAATTTTGTTCATATTCCAAATTCAGATTTCAAATCTAGGCCTTCAAACATATATGTAATCATTCAAATATAAAATATTGCAGTAATTATCTATTTAAATATACACAACAAATATAAACAATGTTGATTAGTTAGCCTGTATGAAATAATACAGACTGATTGCATACAGGGTACCAACATTAAAATCAAATTAAACAGAATCAGAATTTTTTTCTAAAGATAAGCCTAGACCTGCAAATTCAAAAGTGATTCTAAAGATTTCAGTCAAAGTGGAAAGTTACCAGTTCAAGATGCTGGGATTTTGCAGTCTTACACAGATATTTAGCCCGATGTTAAGAGGTTATTTTCCATTTAAGCCTTAATAGTCAACTACACACAAATAGTATCACAATAAAAACCCAAATGTTCTTTAGTGTTAAACATTGGTCACTTGGTATTCAAGTCTAGCTATTAGATAATATGATGATTTAAATGTGGAATATCTCTGTAAAAAACAGAAAAAGTTCTTCAATATAATAAACAATTGTCAAAGAATAAATACAAACAGCAATTTTGTAAACACTGACATACTTGGGCAGCTTGAGAATGTTGACAAGTTCCTGAGCAGTGTTGAGCAGTATGGTCTGGTGTTCGATACCCAGCACATTCCCCTGATGGGCCCGGGCCACCTTGGTCAGACACAGGATGGCTCGTGGGATACGGTCCTGGCATCGACTTGCCAACTGAAGTAGGACACAAGGAGGTATCATTAGCATAATTTGCATGGTGTTGTGAACATTTACCTAAATTGCTTATTTGAATGCTTTGAAAGTGATTTTGTGCTAAAAAAGCTTTATCTTTATCTATACATTTAAATGTATATTAGTGCTTTAAAAAAATGAAATCAGTGAAGACATACTGAAATTGGAAATGCTGAGGCACCATGGACATTTGTTGCTGTAGAAAGAGTGATTCAAATCCCACAAAACCAAGGTATGTTCAAGGCTCAAGACCAAATATTAAGAGAGAATGTGTAAGTAAAATCTATTTTCCTAACAGACATATAAGAGATAAATATCAAGATAAGTCCTGCCACAGACTGAAGTGGAGAGGATCCCATCTGGAACCAATTTTAAACTTAAGTTCTTAAAATTTACACTAATTAATTTAAATGGTTCCTGGGTGGACCAGTACTTTGCACCTAGGAAGGCCATGAAAACTCCTTGCCCAAACCAGGTTCATACCCGCAACCTTCAGATCCATAGTCATGTATGTTACCACTGTGCCTGGTACCTACCTTGGCTAGTGCAGACATGAGTGTGGAGACCACCTTCACCGTGTACGGGGCCTGACTGGGCGGGGTGGAGGCGGTCACACCCACCACTTCATACATCAGGACCTCCAGCGCCTCGTACGTCTGTCCCACAGTGTCCGCCTGGCAGTCTGTATTGTAGCTGGCCGACGTATACTCCCCTACTGCCCACACCTGTCATACAACCATGCTCTGTACATTATACAGTACCCAGGGTGCATGTCGGGATAGAACGCTAACAAGAGAGAGTTATTACAATTATACCCTTAACTTATGCAGTTATCAGTGACTGATTCAGACAGTTAACTGTACAGATATATATGTACTTTACTGTGACTTACAGGTGCCTATCACTAACAATATTTCAATGGGAAATGCTGAATTTCAAAATGGCCTTAGGGATATTTGTGGAAGACATGTCCTCCCCTCTGAATCTTACCTAAACATTTATTTTCATTAGTTTAACCTATATCACACTGTCCTCCTTATTGTACTATCATCATTTTCTTAATAAACATAATAGCAAAATAACTTGTACCAATATAATATCAAGTAATTTGTTAAAGCTGTTAATTGTTGCCTTCTATTCCGACCACTACCAAATAATTTTAGTTAAGTATCCCAAAAATGACTGATCAGTGTAACAACCGTGTAAAATAAATTTGCATGCAACAAAAAAAAACAAAAAAACATTTTTCTTTCTTCCAAATGGTTCAAAAGTATGAAAGATGTTTTACAGCAATATTAAACTGACTCCCAACAGAATTTTATTGATTTATACATATTTCTGTTGCTATCAGGAATCATATTACAACTGACCAGTTGACAGAAGAAGTCCTCTCGCCCTTTTATATTCCTGGTATCTGCCAGGAAGTCCAGAATCTCTGTCCTCTGATTCATCACCACCGCTGGGTACTTCTTCAGCAGCTGGATTGTGTTCTCTGTTATTACCCTGTATCATCAACAATAACTGTTAACCTTCTACCTCAACAGAATCATGTACTAATTAGGACTTGAAAAATATTAATTTACTGAACGTTGTTATACTAAGCAATGTTTTTTTCTTTGTTGTGCAGACTGTGTAGAATCTGAACTACAATATTCTATGAGCAAACAGAGGAAACCCTGAGCTCTCCAGGAGCTGTCTGATCTGGGTCTGCTCTGTTTGCCAAGGCGTTAAAACACATCTATATGAAGTAAAGGTATAACATCTACACTATATTAGACATTAAGTATAGGTTAGTGTTTTTTAGTAAGCATTAATGAAATTAAATCGGTCTGGCGCGGCACAGCCGCGCGACCGATTTAATGGAATTAATGCTTACTAAATAACACTAACCTACTTAGTGTTTGAAATTATGTTTTGCAACTTAACGCAGTCTCACATTCCAAATATAGTATTGATTTTTGTGACTCCGCCCTATCCACGTGTTCCCGGCGTGAATTACATCACGTGGCATGTAACATGTTACGTCAAAGGTCAATGCGTCGCTTTAGCTGTGTAATGACTTTTGAGACTCCGCTTTATCCACCTGTTCCCGACGTGACATGTAACATGATATGTCAAAGGTCAAGCGTTGCTCTAGCTGTGTAGAGCTACGCTCGTGGAGGCTGAAAAAATGAGCATTGAACCGGACCCCGACTTTGATCTCTTCGGCAAAAAAGTGTTGAAAATATATATATTATACTGTTTAGAAAGGTTCATTTATTTGCACCTATATATATGTTATTTTGTGTTTTGCAATTGGACATTATTTTTTTTTCCGTTTTAGTAAGCTTTGTTTGTTAGCCTTCTTTTCTTCTCTTCTCATTATTTATTTATATTTTTCAGTTATTTTTTTTAAATCTCTTCATTCATATTATTACACATCTCATGTCGTTAAATGTATCAGTTTTTTTTTTCATTTACAACAATAGTGCTGTTATTTTCAAAAATTTAATCAGATATTTACTTAATTGCTTTGTCTAGTGATTAGTTTTATTTTGCCTATTCTATGTAAGCATATGTAGACATTGGTATTATACAAATACTTTGAAGGAGATGGCCGATACTAATGTTGTTAGAACTTTTGGTCAGACCCTTTTGCTTATTTTCTAAAATCTTCAATATTGTATCATTATTATCTACGGCAATAAAATATGTCCAAACTAAACTAAGTGGGAGGTTAGAGTTCTTTTGTTATTTTGGATAAATCAGATTGCTGGTTCACTATTGATGTTGTGTTTTTCTTTTATGTCGATTTTCATGCGTCCCCATCAGAAAACCCTGTAACACGTTACACATGCGTGATATTGGTAAACACATAAAGCTCCGCCTCTCGACACACCTTGCCGCACATGCGCACTGAAGGTGCTTGAAGCTGGTTTAAACTGATCAGCTGATTTAACGGAATAGTGTTTAGTGTCAAGTTTATGCCGATTAAATGAATTAAACGGAGACAAAAATTTGAAAAATGGAATGATCTCATTGGGCAAAATATAATTTCAAACACTAATGAATTTCAATACAATATCATGTCAACATAATTTTATATATTTGGTATTCTCAATCATCATTTCATTTATAAAAGCTATTTTTTTTCCCTACACACCATTTAAATGAACATAGATATTTTGACTGCACAAATAATATGCAAAAGTCATGCTTCTATAGACACAATTACAAAAGAGACACAAAATCATCAACTTGGACATAACTCGCATAAATGGACTTGTCCAGAGTTTACAGGAATATAAACCTTTCCAGCATTTACAGATACATTCAAATGGATATACAAGCTATCCAATAGCTACACATGGCTAAAAAGTAGGCAATAGTTTACCTGATATTTATAAAATTACATGTGCTCTTGTTTGTGATACTGTTTGTGAGCAGTTCACCTAACCATGAGTGAAAGGCGGGACTTTAACTTTCAATGCTAAAAACTGGAAAGGTGCTTATGTCAACTCCCTCCAATATCAGACCAGTCAATCCAGTAATAAATCATCACATTAGACACTAACACCATACATACATGGTACCAATACCAGGCCGATATACAAAACCATTCACACCTTTTCACATCAGACTGGTACTCTGGTATTCCAAACAGCAAAGCTGTCCTCTCCAGGAGTATGGGTAACAGTTCTGTGATAAAGTCCGGACTTGCCTCCTCAAGGATCACTTCAAACCACACCCTGTAGACACACCTCATGCCATGATTACATTCTGGACTCAAACAAATTGCTGGAATTCAGCTGTTATTTCAGGACTTCAAACATTTTGTTCCTTAATATCTTATTTACCATCTGAAAACAACTGATAAATCAACATGAAATGTATTTAGAGAGAGAAAATAAAGGATCATTTGATATATATTGTCAATAAAACTCACTGCTATAATGATCATTTTGAAATACACATGAGTTGTCAGAACGACACATATGCCCCCCTACGCTCCCCACACCCCCATCCCTAAAGTCAATACAGGTCATCTACTAGTCCTGACCAATCACTCTTGAGGAATGTGGGCCCAAGGGTTCTCCAGTTATTGGTAGGAAACAAATTTTTCATTCGAGGTCACTGTGACCTTGACCTTTGACCAAGTGACCCCTTAAACAGAAGGGGTCATCTACTAGTCATGAACAATCACCCTATGAAGTTTGAGGAATGTGGTCCCAAGCGTTCTCCAGTTATTGATTGGAAACAAAGTGGTCTACCGACCGATTGGCATTTGCATAAAAATTACTTGCAGAATCTACCATATGGGGAAAGGGGGGTGTAAATTTTACTTGTCGATTCACTTTTGCCAGTGAAAATCAGTGCAGGGCAAGTGAAAAACATGTCTTTGTAATTTCCTTAATTTTTATCATTTTACTATCTAAAATTTTGAAAGGGTTAGCCATGGCAGAGATAATTTTAGGAATTTTACACCCATGGGTATGAGATGAGTACCAACCTGAGAAGGACAGGGACGACTTGACAACAAACTACCACCCGCGGGTGATCCACCATGTCCTGTAGGGCCTCGTGGAACAGATTCAACCTGCACATACACACAACACGGGGGCTCACAATATCTGATCTGAATCGCCGTGACATACACACATTATATATACTGGACATGTAACAAATGCTCAAACTGAGGTAAAACCTACTGTCAGACTATATAAAATTTCTTTTACAATCTATTTACCTACATTGTATTACAGTCTGATGTTTGAACCTGCAATCTAAGAACACAATACATGTTTTGAACAAGATACTCAATCCAAGCCAATATACTAGTGTTATATCCACAAGAAAGTCTTATCTTTAAACTTAATCTGTTCCCTATATAAAGAGATCTGCTGTTTAAAAGTTCGTTACAGGCTAAGTTGGCTGTATCTTGAACACATATCAAGGCAAGTCCTGTAAGTTCAAGGTTTTGATGTTCAACTGTATGATGGAAGAAACTGGTGATTTTTTTAAATTCTAATGAAAATGAAACTGCATTGTAATTTACAGGATTCATCATCATGATCAACATCATCCATTTTTATTTTTTCTATTTTTTTTTTTCTATTCAAATATAATTCATAATAGATACGTTTAGTTGACATTATAAGAAGAGGTTGTACATTGACCTGTTTATAGTGTCCCCGTGTCCTGACTCCTGCCTTGTGATGAAGTTGAACATTGGTCTGAACAGGGGGCTTTTGAAGGCCTCCACTGCAGTGGTGGGGTTTGGATCATTGGTGGAGATGGCCAAGTTGGTGAAGTCCACATTCTTCATCCTCTCCATGACGTCGAGAGCGGCGGTCATGCAGGGCAGGTCAAGCAGGGAGTGGAAGACCTCCAGGGAGCTACTAGGGGACATCATGGCCGGCACCAGCTCCATGTACTCCTCCACGTATGTCCGTGGGCTCCAGGCCAGAATCTGGTTGTACAAGAATGGTCATAATAATCAACTTTATATAAATGATTCCATCTGCTTATGCATCTACTTGACATGGCATTTAATTCTCATTCACGTTATTTTCAAATGAATTTTTTCTTATAAAATCTTTTGACAAAGTCAAGTTGTTTATTAGGTTTAACGTCAAACCAACATTTAAAGACCATGTGTACTTGAGACAGATATACCGGTAGTGCTGCCACACTTTAATATCAAGCCATAACATGTTGGCATAGTACCACAACCAGTCACATTATCATGACACTAGGCCAACCAGTTCTAACTAGAAATGTGTCCATAGGACACGATTGCCCCCATCTAAGAGCTTTGTAACAAATCTGAAATATGTTTGTTTCTTGTTGCGTTTAACGTCCCACGGACAGTATTTCAGTAATTTGGAGACTATGTCTACTTAAGACAGATATAGTACTGCCACACTGCAATATCACACCACAGACATGTGGCATTATATCACACCCAGTCACATTATCCTGACACTGGGCCAACTAGTCCTGGAACCACCCTTACACTGAGCGCCAAGCAAGGGAGCTATACCAGTACCATTTTTATTGACTTTGGTATGTCATGGCCAGGGATCAAACCCACGACCTTCCGCTCCAGAGGCAGACGCTCTAACCACTCAGCCACAAAAATAACGAAGGGCAATAACTCCAAAATTACTTGATCACATGTTATGGAAGTTGGTCACTGCACTTTTTCTGAAAGAATGCTATATAAATATCAACTTTGAAGTTGGTCAGTGCACTTTTTCAGTATGCATGCTACATAAATATCAACTTGGAAGTCAATCCCTGTATTAGTATTCAAGTTATGCTCTGGACTAACTTTCAGAACAAAGGACAATAACTCCAAATTACTTGACTGAGAGTTATGGAACTTGGTCACTGCACTTCTCCTGAATGCATGATGTATCAACTTTAAATTCAATCCCAGTATTAGTATTCATGTTATGCACCAGACAAACTTTCGGGATGAAGGTAATGACAGACGGATGGACTGATGATTTGTGGACATAGGCAAATCTATATGCCCCAACCCACAAAGTGGGGAGCTAAAATTCACCCATGAATTAGTGATACTTATAGGTGGTAGACGGACAAAATTAGGATGAAAAATAAAGGCAATAACTCCTAATGTACAAATAAGTTTAAATTTTGTGCATGCATTCTTCATCAGCTCTATCTCGAAGTTATGTTGATACCTCTTATAGGTTTTGAGTTATGCTCCGGACAAAATTTAGGTATGAAAAATAACAAAGGGCAAATAACTCCTCAATCATACAAAATAGAGTTTAACGGTTCTTGTGCAATGCACTTCTCTTCATCAAGCTATATGTAGCTACGAAGATTTATGTGAAACCTCTTATAGGTTTTGAGTTATGCTCTGGACAAACTTTCGGGACTGACGGAAGTAGGTACGTACGTATGGACGGACAAAGGCAAATCTATATGCCCCACCCCCAAATAAATGGTGGGGGCATAAAAACACCCTGTTTATATGATGAGCACCAAGCAGAGAGCTACAGGTACCATTTTAAATGACTTTGGTATGTAATGGACGGGAATCAAACCCATGATCTCTACTTTCAAAGATAGATGCCACTTGACCTTGGGGACATATTCCATTGCTGAGTTGTATGTTTGTAACTTCAAAATAGCTTAAATCAAAAACAGAATATAGAAGAAGAGGTATTAGAAAATAAATGTAAACAGAATCATGCAACATAAGATGTGATATATATATATGTGTGACGAGTATCCTGCCAGAACTGACCTTGAGTATGTTTGGGAAGTATGTTGCCATGACTTTGTATTCACAGGTCAGCATTTCAATGTTGTCCAGGAGGAAGAGAACTATATCAAACGCCAGGCTGTGTGAATGGAAATGTCTGGACAACACTCCATGGAAGACTGCCTTCAGCTCCTCTTGGGGCTCATAAGCTACAGCGCCACCTGTAACCATGCCAGGGGAGATAAATAACAACTAAACATCCTAAAAGCACAGTAAGTTATGTTTTAACTATTGTGTGTGTGTTCAGAGAAAACTGGTTATGGTTTCAATTGGTAAAATATTTTTCTTTATTTCTAAGGGCCATTATATGTCATTTACAACAAACCATCATGAAAATCAGATGTGCCAAGTTTTATTGAAATATCCTAAACTGAAGGAGTAGTTCACGCCACAAACTTTCTCGTTTTCTCCTAGACCATTAGAAGATAATGATCTGGTATATGGGAATTCAGTTGTAAATAATGTGTCATTTATGGAATCCATCTGACAGCTTACAAAGGTAAAACTGTTTCGACTTTAAATTCCTATAGCATTATTTCAGTCATTTTGGGACTACATGAGATAGATATAGTGCTGCCATGACTAATATTGGAACTTGTTTTGTCATTGCTTAGTGACCAGATAATATGAAGTTTGTTTGAAGTGATTTTTGGCAGTCTGAATAAACTTGAGCTTAAAAAAGAGACCTCTCTCTGATGTCAAAGCCTACCAGCCAATATCCCTGAATTATAGAAGTAAATGTTGACTTGTCATTGCTTTGTTGGATTCTGTGCCATAACATGACATTCTGACATGGCTATGGACAAAATGACCCCCCGGACAAAACACCCCCTGCCCAAATTTGTATAGGTGGATGAAACACCCCCCATGAATTTTACAAGGTGGACAAAACACCCTCATTCAAAGTAAGTATCACTCCTTCACTGTCTTAAGCTACACCATTACAATGTCTTTAGATTTTACTTGATTAAATGAATTTATTTATTTAGACTGAAAATTATTGTTCACCAGACAAAGAAAGGAAGAAAAAAGATTACTGTGGTTAATGAGGAACTGCAGGATGACAAGCTGCAGATTGTGGCTGGACTGGTCCTGTCCCATCTGACTGGAGAGTCGCTTGAGCTCCCGGAATGTGCGGGGGATCTGGCTCGCATCTATCTGACACACCAGGTCCATCAACTTCACCGTCTCTATCAGGCACTGGGTAGAATAAGAGGCATACATAGGGTTAGGGATACTGCAGGAAATAAAGCAATGTGTCAGAGGCAGTCCTGGGTGGTGGAAGAGAAATAGTCCAAGTTCATATGATTTCATGAAACTCATAAAGTGAAGCCTGTCATTAAGGCAAACATTACTGCTAAGTGATTTGAATATTCTGTGATCCATGCCTAAGTTACAGCTTGGACAAGCAAATCCTTCTCAGTGATCTTTGACCTCTATGTGTGACCTTGGAACTTAAGAGGTAGGAACCAAACTCATAAGAACGACTCTCCATCTCATTGAGGATAATGTAACTGCAAAGTTATTTGAAAATCATATGATCTATGTCAAAGTTATAGCCCGGACTACCAGAATCAAGTTACAGCCCGACTTACCAAAATAAATACAGCCGACTTCCAAATCAATTAAGTCGTTACCAGAAGTCAAAGTTACAGTCTGGACAGATCCAGAAGTCAAAGTTACAGCCTGGACTTATCCAGAAGTCAAAGTTACAGCTCGGACTGATCCAGAAGTCCTAATATACTAATGCACATATAACATGAGAACAATGTGGCTACTATTTGAGTTACTGTTAGCAAGCTTGACAAAAATCCAATTACTAAAGAACAAATGGCTGCTTACAGAGTTTTGGAGTTCTGCATCACCAGACACTTTTGGTTCTGAAAATAAAATAATTTTGGGAAAATCAAGTAAAAAAATTATGTAAATCCTAAAATCAAAGTTATTGCGGTAACACATACCGGTAGTCATTACAATACTTGGAAGGACATCTGTTTGCTTAGCTATCCTCAAGACCAAGAATTTAAAAGCATATATTCCAGCTGCCATTAATTAACACTGTATCACACTATTTTGAGTCAAATATCAAAAACACAAAGTAATTTGAATTTGATTTTAAGACTGTATTTATTTTATCTTTCAAAATATTAAGAATTTAAGAATAAATGCCTACAAATCAAATCAAATGATTATAAACAAGGAACCAAAATCTGCTTGTCTTTCTAAAAGTTTATATCATGATGTATGTTTGTATGTTATGAAGTCATTAGCATTAGCATAGCATAAAGAGTAGCATAAATTCATGTATAAGAACTGGTTTCCCAATCAAGATAAAAAATCTAATTTTACAACTAAGAACTTATGATGTTGTGAATGAGCTTATACTATATAAATATCTGGCAGATTTTAGAAAGTAATGTTAAACTGCAAAGTTTTAAATGGACTCTTGTCACACTGGTTGAATTTTAAACTAACTTACTTCTGTCACACTGATCCAGTATTCGGAAACAATAATCAAGGGTACGGCTAACTAGAGACTGAAAAACTTGTTTCCCTAGACCAATCTTCTCCGCCACCTTGCTGAGCCGCACATCTTCAGTGGAGGATGGAGTTGTAGGCCTTGAAAGTCGTGATGGTGTTACTGCTCTTTGTGAGTAGGAGGACAAAAGGCTGCTAGGTGACTGCACAAGTTTTGGAACAGATGAAGAGGCTGAACCCTGAAACAGAAATTCAGGTTTAAAGATTAAACACTGTAATTTATTAACAACCATAAGTTCTCATTCAGTATTATAGTCTGATCATTAAGTAAATTTTCTTTCCTCTCTCTTAACCACCACTGGATAGGATTTCATTACTGTCTATCCCTTAGACATTGCAATTCTATTATACCTATATTTTTTCTAGCTCAATACATGCAAAACACAAGGCAGAAATACAAATTGACAGATAAAAATTCTATATTATGTCCAAACAAAAGGTAGTGTGATGTCAAACCATGCAGACTATTTTCTACATGGTTCCCTCAGTGTCATATGAAAAACCAAAACAATTCAGGGAACCTGTTTCTATTTTTATTTAACAAAAATCCAGTCAAAATTAATAAATACCGGTAATTGTTAAAAAATGCTTGTTTTTGTCAGTTCTTTCATATAAAAACACAAAAATAGGTTTCTTACACATCACTTCAAATATCCTTGCAATTACAACTAACATGTAAAAAATGTACCCAAATAAGATATTTAACATGTAATGTTTTCAGCTGTGGCGGTCATGATTTTCAAAAGTCATGGAGGCAGTGCTTCAAGTCTGAAGTAAAAATTCATCCGACATAGATAAATATTTAATTTCTTAAGAAAACTTTATCAACTAATTCAAATGTGTATAAACTTCTTGTTTCAATAAAATTTATAGGTATATAATAAAAGAAAATATATGTTGCAGTAGCTTTTTGTAGCTCTGTATTTTGCTACTCACAATGTAGGAAATTTGACATCTTGCTCTACCTTCAGTCTTAAAAGATATCAATTTTCCTTCCCTGCTCATACAAAAAAACAAAGCCACAAAAAACATACAACATAATATTCCAAATATAATTTATACTTTATGACAACAATTAACAAAATGAAGATTTAATGGTTTGAATCATATTGTAATAGGTGTACATTATATTTCTAATTACTTCTGTGGCTGTGATGTCATCAAGAGAACTTTTCATAATTTCTATTTAACCCTGGTAACAGTTCATTAATTAAAAAATAAAGATGCAATTCTTTATTTAAAGATATAATAATCATATTTTTCCTTTATAACGTATGTCAAATTCATTCTTGATTGACACATTCAAGGATTAATGTTTTACTAGTAACTTAAATCAAAGTATTAAAAAATATCTATTATTTAATGATGGTCTAAATATAAACTCAAAAGCAGATTTACTCACTGGGGAGTCTGATATGCTCTCTGCAGATAAAGACTTGGATAACTGTGTCTTCTCAACACCTGAGACACCTCCTGGAATTAGTTGGGGTTTTGAGACACTTGCAGCAAGGTCTGGTCCGCTGTCATAATCTTCCAGATCATGCAGCTGAATGGAAGTGTGTACCTGCTTCATCCACTGGTACAACATGGAGAATGTGTAGATGTTCATCAACTGGTCGTTTGTGTAGTACTGACCTGGAGACATATGGCATGGGGATCTTGTATAGTTACAGTGGATGTTTACAATGTTTACAGATGTATTTATATTATATAAGCAAAGTATCCAATACCTACTCTGGAGTATCATGTGACCACTTGTTGACCTACAGTAGTAACACAATACACAGATTTGTTTGTGATGCTATTTGTGATGAGCTGGCCTAGTGATTAATTGAAGACTGAATAATTTTCTTGCAAGAACTGGAGATATCAATGTCATGTAGCAATTGCAAAATGGATAACATCTGTTACATTGAAATGTGTACATTCAACACAAATGCTCCCATTATTGACGCTGCATTGATTTCCAAAGCAAATCCAAGATGCACAACTATGTATGAAATAAACTATATGTGAAATTTCTCCTATCTAGAATATATATATTTCAAGTTCTGTGAGCCTTAAAATACCACACCAAAGTATCACATGCTACACAAAGTCAGGGACAGCAATGCTATTGTGGCTTGACACTAGTGCACAACCACACATAAATGTGAATATACGCAAGAAAAAAACCAACAATCTGGGATAAATATCTAATAGTTATGGGTGTCACAAAATGCCATATCAAAGTATAGTTCTACAAAGTAAGGGGTCATAATTCTATTTCCACAAGTTAACAAAAACCAAGGTGCAAATGTTTTCACTAACTTAAGGGCCACAACTCTGCTATGAGTCTATTAATTTGATACAAAAACCAGGTGCACATCTTTCCATGCTTGTGAACATTCCTGTAAAATATTATGACTCTTGACTCATATAGTTTTAGAAATATACGCAACACAAGATGCCATATAACAATATAACATTTTTTCATAAAAAAAATCTGCTTTGACCTAATGAATTTCAAAACAACATCCCATGTTGGTGAACACTCCTGTAAAGGTTTTAGCCTCTGACATACAGTTTTGGAGTATTACAAAAGAAGATCATTCATCAATACTAAATCCATGAAAGAACTTCAAAAACATACAATTATCAAATGCTGTGCAAAACTGCACTAAATTACAGATACTAAGCAAAATGAAATAGCACACACACAAACCATGAATCTGTTAACCCTTTCCCTCATATAGACTCATTTTGACGCACTCAATAGGTACCACATAAAGCCTAATCTGCAGAAAACCACAGTTAAACCTTACCAAATTTAATTACAAAATCCTCATTTCCAGACCACTGAGGAGCAGAGAACAGCATAAAACCTGATCAGCCTGCGAGTTACTCGCAGGCTGATCTGGTTTTATGCTGTTCGCATAGGTCTTTTCATTGTGTCCTCTATGAGGGAAAGGGTTAAAATAAATGTGCTTACACTCCCCAATACTAAATCATGTGAATTAGTGCTAACACCAGAGCAATACTGGGACCATATGAAGTTAAAAACTTACCTATATTGAGTACTGTGAAGAAATTAGTGCTTGATGTGCCATCCACTTCTGTTACAATGTTGTTTTGATCCTTCCTGAATGGGTTGGAGGTGTAAGGGTTTGGCGCCTGAAAAAGGCTAGCATCCATCAGCCACTTTCCAAGGCAGTCATTTGCTGACCTTATCTTCCCAGCCATATCTACGAAAGAAATCCTACATTATCATATGTGATAACATAAAATGCCACAATCCACAAAAAAATATTTTCAGGATTGCTGTCTAACCTCACTTTTGACCTATTTACAGAAAACAATGCAAGACCAACTGAATATTTGAACGATTTGTATGGGTAGAAAATGTCTATATTTAAGGGAAACTGTTATGCACAATTCTTTGTGGAGATGATAGCTAGCTGAAAAATATGTAACATATTCACAATATATTAATAAAGGTATTCACACTTAATTACAGTTTCTTTGATACACATATAATACTTCTCTTATATGCACACTGAGACCTGTTTTGAGTCAAGCATTATAAACATCTGCATTATATTCACACCTTTAGTATCCATATGCAATTGCATTGTTGCCTAGATGTTTAATAGCTGTCAATATGGGTAATACATGCACATTGTTATCCTAAAATGCAGTCAGTCAGGTATATACAACAAAAGCTTTAATAAAAATTTTAAGTCTGAAATATACCCCAAAACTGCAATGATAGGACATCTCTAGTAAATGGGGTAAAATTTAGAAAAATACACACAAAAAAAAAAAAACAAAAAAAAAAACACAAACCTTAATTCTTGTGCACTATGTGCAGCCCTTCTCAAAATCGAAAGAGAATCAAATAATTAAGAACTTTACATTAGAAAATAAAATTCATTAATTCATTTATTTGTCAATGTCAATAAAAGCTTAAGTACTTGTATGGTATTAAAACAAGGTAACAGGCCCTTGTGGTTCTACATAAAAATCTGTATTCTGAAATATCTTTAATAGAAATCTATCTATCTAAATGACATAATGATATCAGACATGTTTATTTTTTTGTACAATACTCACCAGGCAGCATAGCTGTGTGTAGTGTAGACACACAAGTAAGGAAAGAAAAGGCTTTCCTCTGTACATCATAGTCTACATCTTGGGCATGAAGCCAGCTACAAGGAACATTGGAAACATAGAGTTCACATCATGATCAGGCACATGTGTTTTGTTGAAAATTGACAGATTCAGGCATCCTACTTTTATAAAACTTCAAACGAACTAATGAATGTTTAGCATATATTTCTCAAATTTTTTAACACTATAAATTAAGAAAGGATACTTATGAGTCAATCTGAAGATATGAATAGCTCACAAATGACATGTTTCATACAAAACAGACATCTGATTAGCTGTTTGGAAGGATTACATATCAAAATGCATCAAGGAAGTTTTTGCTTGGAAATAATTCTGTAGGAAAATCCATATACATTATAGATCACACATTGACACATACAGTAGAACCTCGTTAAATCGTAGTCCTTGGGACCAAGCTGAAAACTTAAAAATAAAAATTATTTGGATTAAAAATCTGATGGAAATTTCAGTTTATGAGTGTGCATGTCTGCGTTTTCATTACCGATGCATATTGTGGAAATCAGTATGCCGTGAAAAACCACCTATTAGGTGTACGTATATAATATTTGCAAGTTATGAAAAGTAATGAATATATATCATGATCTACTTAGATGCTTCTGATGAACATAATCATTCTACCATGTCAAACAATGATACATATTTTACCGTCTATCTGCTGCTTCAGATAGTGTCGCATGCCGGTGACTATCGCGATGATATGGAATGTACGTACTAAAGATCTGACACCTAGGTTTATCTGCTGGTACATGCATATTATGCAACCTGTCAGACATCAATTAACAATAATCAACATTTCCAGGGACACGTTTCCCAACCCAATCTCGAGAAAAAAGGAGTGAAAAACTTGCTTGAGCCATCACTCCAGGTGCCTTCGCAAAATAAACTTGGTTAATTTACTGACCCGGATATGACTGATAATAAGGACAATAATTCATTCACGAAAATTTATGAAATTTGACTTTGAAATTAAAATTTAAAAATTTACATTAATTGCAAACTCCGGGCCGGGGTTTTTATTTCAAAATAGCTAAAAAATCAAAATAGCAAAATTTGAATTAAACATTTATTTTTAGTTAAAATAAGAAGGGAAGAAATCGGGACCGAAAATAAACTTTGAAATGGCGAGGAATTCGGTTTAATGATGTTCGGTTTGGCGAGGTTCTACTGCATTTTAACAATGCTTCTGAAGCTGAGGATATAAATTAATTATGAGTATAGGATGATATATCTTACCTGACTGCATTTGAAAAGAGTTTATCCAAGCAACCACCCTTCTTGTTCTGAAAAAAGAGAGAGGTAATTTTAACATAATAAAATATATATATGAAAGACAAAATGTTAATTTCAAGTATCTCCCACAAAAGTGTAAAGAGTTATGACTGCTTTGTAGTATGCTTGGGAGTTGAGAGAGGGAGGGGAAATCAGGATGCTTGGAAGTTGGTTTTGGCAGTGTGCTTGATACAAAAGATGAAGAAAATGACAAACAGTTAGAGATACACTGGATGGTTTGGCAAGGGAACTGACATTTTTTTGTTGTTGTTTTTTGGTATATGATTGATACCTAAATGATATAAAGATGGACAGACAGACTACTGTCTGTCTGTCTATAGTTTGTCTGTCTGTCTATAGTCTATAGTTTACAACCCCTACCCTACCTGGAGCAGCTGTACATGCAGTACACTGGGCACTTTGTTGATTAGAGCATCAGTGCTAGCTGTGCCCTCCTCATCTATGGGCAAGAACTCCTGCAGTATCCTCTGGCACAGTAAACACTCCTTCCCCTTCCCTTTATCTGACCCTGACACAGCCTGCACCATCTTCAAAAGCAGCTTCTCTGGTATCCTACAAGTAACAACATACATAGAGTATTTCCTGCTGAACATCCCTCAAATGGGTGTAACTGTAAGAATCTTCATAATTTATACAAATATACCATCCAGTTTAGGCATCACAGTACTTTAACCTTTAACCTAGAAGGAGCTGTCTGATCAGGGTCTCCTGTTTGCTCATGTACAATATTGTAGCTTAATTTCTAAACTGTCTGCACTACATAGAAAAATTCTGCAATTCATATACATGTACCAGTTAGAGTTCAGCAAATTTATAATCATCAAATCATAAATTTGTACATAAATATTCATGAGGTAAAGGATTACCAACACTAAAGGATTGTATACTCTGGAAACAACAAAAACAAAACTCTTGTATCAAGGTCATCACAAAACTAGGAACTCACAAAAATTCATAAAATGAATCAAAATTATAAACAAGAGTACCAAAAGAGTATTAAATTTGCTCACTTTAGAATGAATGATTGATTGAATTTTTACTTTACTGTCGCTGTGACAATATTTCAGTCATATAGTGACATCCAGCTTTTTATACGTGGAGGAAGACCCCAAATGCACATAGGCATCCAGGTAGAACCACAGACCTACCACATGCCAGCTGTGTTTTTTCCTATGAAGTCTATATATACATTGTGTATAAGGATTAACACTTTGAAGTTTGGTCAAAATCCATTCCGCAGTTAAGGAGATATTGTTTAAAGGAAATTGTTGATAACAGATGGATGCTGGACTCAGAACAATGCTCATAGCTCACCATGCGCACACTGTTCTCAGTTTAGCTAAAAAATGGTCTGAAATAAGTCAGCATACTATGTTTTATGATTTCTGTTTGTGTGCGTGTGTGTTTTTATTATAACAAGAGGGCCAAGATGGCCCTAGATCGCTCACCTGAGAAAAGTATCATTCATTGCCTGTACAAAACAGATTGCTTTAGAATTAAGATGATGAGGTGAAACAATGTTCAGGAATTTTCTGACCCCATCCACAAAAGATATCATCATGACAAACATTCTGCCAAAGTTTGAGGATGATTGGACCAAAAATGTTGCCCTCAGAGTGTAAACAAGATTTTTCTAAGATTTGACCTACTGACCTACTTTTTGATCCCACCTGACCCATTTTCGAAAGGGTTCAAGATATCATCAAGACTAACATTCTGACCAAGTTTGAGGAAGATTGGATCAAAATTGTGGCCTCTAGTGTGTAAACATAAACATTGTTGACGACTACAAGATTTTTCTAAGATTTGACCTACTGACCTACTTTTTGATCCAACCTGACCCATTTTCGAAAGGGTTCAAGATATCATCAAGACAAACATTCTGACCAAGTTTGAGGAAGATTGGATCAAAATTGTGGCCTCTAGTGTGTAAACATCAAATTGTTGACGGCCGACGGACGACGGCCGACGGACAATCAAGTATCCCAAAAGCTCACCCTGAGCTATGCTCAGGTGAGCTAAAAAGCCTAATCTAAATTGCTGCAATGCCTTATCATGGCTATGTTCTTAATATCAAAATATAAATAACAGACTACATACATGAAAATCACACAATGGTACAGTTTTTAAAGGAGCCATATACCTTGGTTCTGTGTCTTTAGCCTGCAGCACAAAGAACAACTGGCGAAGCAGAGACAAACTCTCTGCTGTCTTTTCTGGTGCACACAACACTTCCAACAAACTGGCACATACTTTGCCGACATCTTCTTTTGATGCTTGTCTGTATATAAAAGATTTTTGAAAATTATTTTAAAACATTAGTTAGTTTGTTGGAATACGAGTGTTTTTTTATATTTTTTATTAACCTTCAATATATCAGGCACCATATTTGTTATTAAATTTAGCATGATTTATCCAATAAATACCTATACAAATTATAAAAATAAAGAAGATATTATATTCTTTCTAGATCTATCCTGAGTAATACAGATATAGTGACAGGTCTACAAGAAGAATAGAAGGAAAATGTTTGACAACTCCTAGGATTCAAAACCACAACCCCCAGTTTCAAGTCAGTTGATAGAAATTTTTGCCTATTTATGGATGTTCTTTAACTGGAGATGACACATTAGGGTGTGTGAAAACCTTAAAAAGGAAATTAAGTTTCCTTCCCGAATACCCTTCAGAATGCATCTCCATCGCCCCAGTTGAAAATTTCTGGATCCATGTGGCATTCCATGTGCTCTAGACTCATTTTGAGTTCACTGTCGAGAACTCAAGATGCCATTTTAGAATAATAATATCAAAGACTTAAACCCAAAGATAAGCAACTCAAATAAGTGTGTGAAGAAAATCTTGAATACCCTAAGCGCCACCGGGATATTGTGAGAAAAAGCCAGTGCGCTTGTACTTAAGAATTTAAGGGGTGTATAACTATTGCACAGACTTGTGTTTCAACGCCATTCGAAAGCTATCTTTATCCATTCAATATATGCAATGTAAAAACAATCAGAAATACAGCATAAGGTGCACGTGAAGAGCATGATATATGGTCCTAAGAAAACTTCAAAGCTGACTGTAAGCTACTGGATCTATATGACAGATATTAGTGAAAATCCGAGAGTAGTCAATATAAAGTCCTTACAACTGATTAAGGACTAGGAGAGAACTATAGCTCATTTTAATGAAAAAATGATAAACTTTGCCATTACTATGATGAAAAAGTGAAAACAATGATTGTACTGCCGCAATATATTTTAAAAATATATTTTTCCTATTTATAACGGCATTTTTTAAAAAAAATTTGTAATGAGTGACTTCATCTACAAATATTTAAGTATAAGCATAATAATATTCCGGTCCTGGTTGTCGTATAGTTAGAGCGTCCGCCCTGGAATCAAAAGGTCATGGGTTCGATTCACGGCCGCGACATACCAAAGTCGTAAAATCCCTTGCTTGATGCTCAGCAGATATAAGGTATTTTCAGGACTGGTTGGCCCTGTGTAAGGATAGTGTCACTGGGTGTCTATGGCATGAGCTGCAGTGTGGCAGCACTACATATGTCTACAGCAGACATAGTCTCCAAATGACTTAAATACTATTGGTAGGATGTTAAACCCAACAATCAAACAAACATATATTTAATTTCATGAGATTATTTTCCATAAGAAAACAAAAATGCTCTATGTCATTAACAATTATCACATTTGACTGGCTTTTGTTGACCTATACAACTGTCTAGTTAAAATCTTTGTAAAATTGCAATGTTTCAACGATGAATGTCATTGATAGATGTTTACATTAAATGACTGCAATAATGAATAGTCCACATTTGTGTACCCGTAATTTGTGATATCGTTCTACTTTCGATTTGGCGATAGAGGCGTGACACCCAATACAAAAAATAGCATGTCGCGCTGAGCGGCTCATTGATGGGACTACAATAATGAAGTACTTTACAAGATTTACTTATTTTTTTTATTATTTATTTCAGCCATGCTTTTACTCATGAAAGTAAAAGTAAACTGTATTGCTCAGTAACACAGAACTCATGGGATTTTCCATGGAATAGACCTGCACCCCCCAGGATTTTGACAGTTACTTTTTTGTTTTCACTTAATTACCAATTGACAATTTATTACATTTAACGGGGAGATATTGATGCATTTAATGATAATTATATTTTAATATAAAAGCGAGGAATTGTTTTGTTCATTTTTCTAGCAATAACTTCTTATGCTGGCGAGAACTGGATACTCCAGGATATGGTTAAAATCTGGTTAAAAACATAAAAAACAACTGACACAATGTTCGATTAACCGAGCTGTTTCGTTAGGGTTTTCCGATAAATATTCGATAAACCGAATAGGAGTGCATGCACCTAGCTCGTAGAATTGAATGTCAATCGATGCACAGTGCATAGCCATCGTCTGAAAAACATGGAAAAGGAGGAAGTTTCCTAATTTTGTCAAATATTAAAAACGTTGTTAATCTAAACCGTCATTTTCATCTCTTTTTTTTCCAAAAGTAAAATATTCCTCATTCATTTACCACGGAGAAGCTGACAAAGACTATTCTAAGAGAAAATTGTTAAATTCAAGCTTACTTTGCTTGCAGATGAATCTTGTCTATCAAGATAGCGACATCTTTATTTTGAACGAAATATTAAAATAAATATATGAGTGAAATGAAAAAAAAATGACTAAAATTTTCAATAAAAATTGCTTTAAAAATAGATAAAAAAATATTCTTATAAGGGTGCGGTTAAACAACTGAAGATTAATATTATTTATATCATTTTTATTTTACGAATAAATTATTTCTTTAATTTACGCAACCGGAAAAGGAAGCAACATGAGCATGCGCAATACGATTGTTTCTACTAGCAACGCTTAGCAGCAGTTGAGCCGGAGTATTGTAAACATCGTTTCATCAGGTTTTGATTCCTTTGAGGTAATATATCCATATTTTGAATAATGAGAACTTGGTCAATTATGTTATGATTCTTAGATGTGTATGATTCATCAAAGTAAGGCATATTATTGAATAAATAATTGCCTATTTGAGCAGACAAGTTGAAATATAAAGATAATGCACTTTTTATGCAGTCAAGAGTAGATCAACATTTCTAGATTTTAACAAGTCTTCTTCTTCTTTCGTTTACTGCCCACATTCAACTTATTGAATACACTGGCAAAGTATTTTGCATAGTATCATGTATGTACTTATATTCTAAATTTTTTAATGTGTGATCACCGAATGTTATGGATCTAGTTTGGAATAACACTTTGCAAATTACCTCAGGTTTAGGCAGCTGTCAGATATTATATTCCACACGAGTGCAATCAAAGAATTGAATAATCTTTCTATATGAAACAATTGTAAATTTAAATCTTTAAACCAGAAGTCACAGACTGGTAGGTTGAACTCTACTGATAATTGTGCTTTGTGCATGCTCTGAGGGTAAGGGTGTAGTAGGCACATGCAATTTCTCTACATCACATACACGCTGGTGAATTTCGTCTCCTACATAGACTGACCATTTGCAATTTCTGAACAACGGTTACATAGTACAAAATTACCCAGTATTTCACATGTTTATTGTGCAACTTGTACATGGTGTGTATGCTTTGGGTACTTTGCACTTTAGTAGTCACAAATCCACTGTATTGTAAACATAACAGTTAGGGTTACAGAACTTAGTGCAACTAAGTGCAGTACATAGTCCTAAATATTGTATCTGAATGGTAAAGTAATTAATGCTTGTTTCTTGCTGTATTTACTCAAATGTATGCAATGTTTGGGATAATGATCGACTGGTGGGCCATTTTATTTTTGTAAGAATATACAACTTATTTCAAATTCAATGACCAATGTTTTACTTTTTGCAGGTCGTCTGCTCATGGTGGTGTAGACAACAAATAAAAATCAAAAATGGAGATAGTGTATGTATATACAAAGAAGAGAGCTGAGTTTGGTCGGCAATGCAATTTTACTGACAGATCAGCAGAATTGCATGTTGACATTTTGCCAGACCCAAGCTTAGCTGAAAACTTCATTGAAAGGAACCCAGTAGATACAGGAATACAATGTGTCCAGGAAATGTCAGAGCATGAGGTAATTTTCTTACCTACCACAAGAAGGTATAGAATTGACAAATATACAGTTAGTGAAATCAAACATATATAATGTGCATTAAGGATCAAATAGACATAATGGTAATTATATTTTTTAAACTTCAGAATAAGTATATCACTCCTGTCTTTCTGATAATTTCTGCAAGCTTTTGATGCTTGCTTTTAAAACATTGTCACATTACCAGAATGTATTATACAGGTTAATACAGAAAGGTTCGAAACTGGCTCACGTGGTATCAACCACAACGAAGGAGGCTGGCCTAAAGATGTTAATCCACAAGAAGTTGAACAGGTCACAAGATACAGGAAAAAGGTTGAAAAAGATGAAATGTATGTCAACACAGTTCAGCAGCTTGTAAATGTAAGTATTTTCACCAGAATTATATCCAGTAAAATGAATGGATAAGTTTTAAACTTTCTAATATTATTTGATGAGAGTTTTCTTGATGAGAGTTTTCTTTATAAATTTATTTTATTTAAAGAATATAAACCTTTATTTACTAATATATTTGTAATTGTTTTCAATATCCTGTATTGGCTTATATATCAATTGAAGCTTACTTAATCTGTTCTTGTCTACATATACATCATATTGCTGATTATTAAATTAGAATTTCTGTTCTTCTAGGTGATGGAACATTGCATCAAACAAAACAATGCTCTAGATATCTATGAAGAGTATTTTGAAAATATAAAGCTTGACGAAGTAGAAGAATCACCATCAGCAAAAACCATAAATGTTTTCAGGTGAGGTTTCCAAAGCAGTTATTAGATATTTTAATGTTTAATTTGATATCTTTTGAAAAGACAGTTACTACTACATAGTTACTGTTGTAAAGATAATATTCTACACAAAGTTATAACATGTGCTATTTTGAATTTGCTATCAGAGGATTGTGAGTTTGTAGTCAGTCTTTGACTCCAGTTTGCTGTTGGACTTTGCAAGTTTATTAATCCTTTTAATGTAGTTTTGTTGCTTACTGATTCAATATTCTTCTTACAATACCGGTATATCATTTATGTCTAAATTCATGGTGCAGACAAGCAACATCATATTGCTGCAAGTCTAATAATCTTTAAACCAGACCTCATCACATCAAACAAATCCAGCAAGTTTCATTTAATTATAAAGATTTTTGAAAGTTGCAGTTAAGGACCAAGCTTTTACTTTGAAGACAGATACCCTTCAATGTTGCATTGCAATCACTGAGACTGATTATTTTTAGTGCAGGATGAGGAGTCTTGTTTTGTTTGAACACATGTGTAACAAAACAATTTACATGTTTACTGTACACAGAGATCCAAATGAGATCAAGAGAACTGCCACACACATATCATGGTTTCCTGATGGACCAAGAAAGCTGGCTGTGGCCTATTGTAACCTGGAGTTCCAGGGTTCAAGCCCTGACACTAGTATGGATTCATACATCTGGGATGTTGGTTAGTATCTACTGCAGTTAAAAGCATAGCAACTTTCCTTTCTTCACTTTCAATGCATTAGGAAGCAGTTGTCTTAGTTTGTTATTTCAACATAAATAAAAAAGATAACCAATTATTATGTTAGTAATGAAAGAATTCATCACACACAGTCTAAATTTTATATGTTGTGGATACCAAGTCTTAATTTTAAGAGCTTGGTGTAGAGCTATTGTAACTGTATACAAAGAAAAAGTTCTAATAGTTTTGTACCCAGAGGTTTCACTTGAAGCAAAAGTTTTATGTCATAAATATGAAAGAAAGATCTGAAGTAATCCTTATCATTATAGAGATAAAACTTTCAGAAAAAATAGATATTATGTTTGATTTACATAATAAATATATAATAATAATAATTTTTATTTTCAGAAAATCCCAACAAACCAGAAATGACATTGAAGCCAGTCTCTCCTCTGGTGTGTGTAGAGTACAATCCAAAAGATTCCCATGTCTTGTTAGGTGGCTGCTATAATGGGCAAGTTGGTATGTACATGTACTGTTCCTTCCCTATTTAATAGATTAATGTTATGAGGTGCATCCTAATACTGAGACAACACATGGCTTGAAGACTTCAAGATACTAAAAAGGTGAAAATTGAGGTCTTGCTACGTTGTGTATACTGTATGAGGAAATTATGAAAGCTTGTATGATAAGCTTAAGTGAATTAAGTTATTTATGCTAAAATATTTGAAATGCATTTAATGCTGATACACACAACTTGTTGTTATCACAGAAGTCTTTTCACATTTAACATAGTTAACACAGTATTATATATGCATTATCACTATTGACAACCATTCCAGCCTTCTGGGATGTGAGGAAGGGATCCCAGCCAGTTGAAATGACACCCATTGAACACAGTCACAGAGACCCAGCCTACAAGGCTATCTGGATACAGTCCAAGACAGGAACAGAATGTTTCTCCGCCTCCTCAGATGGTCAGGTCTTGTGGTGGGATATCAGGAAAATGGGAGAACCAACAGAGAAGCTGGTGCTTGATCCCACCAAGAAACAAGATATCACTAAAGCCCAGGGAGCTATGTCGTTAGAGTATGAATCTACAATGGTAAATACTTATTACATTGTTAAAACTTTTTTTTTCAGATTTAAAACTCAAATGAAATTAAATTATTTTTATATTTAATTAACTATGAAGGAAATGTGAGAAAATTGTAGATGGTAGGTTACAACTGTTAAAAATATTCCCTTGTATTGGTTTGACTTCTAATAGAAACCTGTATAGAAATGGTTAATCTAAGGTGCTTTAGTATAATGCAATGGACAATTTCCCTAGGAATGTGGTAATGGCCAAAGTCAAGCAAATTAAATAAACAGATACTGTTATAGTTTAAATATCTTACAGCACCAGTTTCTGTTTTCAGCCTACCAAGTTCATGGTGGGAACAGAGCAGGGAACAGTAATGTCCTGCAACAGAAAGGCCAAAACCCCTGCAGAAAAGATTGTTGCCATCTACCCTGGCCACCTGGGTCCAGTGTACTCATTGCAGAGAAACCCATTCTTCCCCAAGAACTTCCTCAGTGTAGGTGACTGGAAGGCAAGGATCTGGTCTGAAGACATCAGGGAATCTTCAATCATGTGGACCAAGTAAGTGTGGCTGAACTAAGTAGTATGTGAGGTCAGTTTTATTTTACCTGCCATCATATATCTGTATGCTAATTCATAATTATACAAGTGCTGCAATATGCATCTAATAAAGTATGTTTTATTTAGAAGTTTAATATTTTCAATACAAGGAAAGAATGACACAATACTGTTAATCAAGACTTGTACATGAGCTTAAATCTAGTTCTTTGGCTGTTACATTACCAACTTATGATTATTTATTTGTTATTCAAAAGTGCAACTTATGTTATCAAGAAGATTGAGGGATTATGTTAATTTCTAGCTTAACAACACCTGTTTGACCTGTTTCAGGCAGTACCAGTCATACCTTACAGACGGCTGCTGGAGTCCCATCCGACCAGCTGTGTTCTTCATCACTAAGATGGACGGTACCCTCGATGTATGGGATATCATCTTCAAACAGAATGATCCTACTCTTAGTTTACAAGTGAGTCGGCAGGGTTATCATATGGGACTTTTTTCTGGGATGGATTTTTTTTTTGTGCAATGGCTTTTGTTTTCCACTTATGTTAAGAACATACATTTAAATGCAGTATGAGAGATCAACTATATGACTATAGTGATTTTTTTTTTAAACTAGAGACAATGATTAATTAAAATCTAGGATTTTATTATTTGCATTTTTTTGTTGCTTTTGATTGACATAACAAAAAAACAAATACTTGTTTTGCATCTGTTCAGAGATCATTAAAACCTAAAATTGGCAATAAAAAATATAAGCCCATATTTAAAAAAACTGTCATTCATGTTTCATTTAGGTTTGTGATGAGCCATTACACAGTCTACGTGTCCAGGACCAGGGCAAGTTAGTGGCCTGTGGCTCACACACTGGCACAACAACATTGTTGGAGCTGTCAGACAGTCTCTACACACTGCAGAAGAATGAGAAAAACCTTATTACAGCAGTAAGTATATCTTTTACACATGTACTGTGGGCATGCTGCCTGAGTTTACAAAGCTACTGTTTGTTTGATTTAGTACATACTATTTGTTTTTTTTTAGCTCACCTGAGCACAAAGTGCTCAAGGTGAGCTTTTGTGATCGCCCTTCGTCCGGCTCATGCGTCGTGCGTCGTCCGTCGTCAACAATTTGCTTTAAACGACATCTCCTCTGAAACCGCTTGACAGAATTTAATGAAACTTGGCAGGAATGTTCATTGGGTGAGGCTCTACAAAAGTTGCTAAAATAAAGTTGATCCATGAAGAACTCTGGTTGCCATGGTTACAAAAAGAAAAATAATTTGAAAACTTTAAAAATCATCTTCTTCAAAACTACTGGCCAGATTTCAAAATAATTTGGTACAGATGTTCCTTGGGTCAACCTCTACCAAAGTTGCTAAAATTATTCCAATCCGTAAAAAAACATGGCCGCCAGGGGCGGGGCTTATTTGCCTTATATGTATATAGAGAAAACTTTAAGCAACATCTCCTCTGAAACCACTGGACAGAATTTGATTAAACTTGGCAGGGATGATCCTTTGGTCAACCTTCACAAAAGTTGCTAAAATAAACTTGATCCATGTAGAACTCTGGTTGCCATGGCAACAAAAAGAAAAAAAAATGAAAACTTTAAAAATCATCTTCTTCAAAACTACTGGCCAGATTTTAAAATAAATTGGTACAGATGTTCCTTTGGTCAACCTCTACCAAAGTTGCTAAAAATTTTCCGAATCGTAAAAAAACATGGCCACCAGGGGCGGGGCTTATATACCTTATATGTATATAGAGAAACCTTTAAACAACATCTCCTCTGAAACCACTGGACAGAATTTGATTAAACTTGGCAGGGATGATCCTTGGGTCAACCTTCACAAAAGTTGCTAAAATAAACTTGATCCATGTAGAACTCTGGTTGCCATGGCAACAAAAAGAAAAAAAAATGAAAACTTTAAAAATCATCTTCTTCAAAACTATTGGCCAGATTTTAAAATAAATTGGTACAGATGTTCCTTGGGTCAACCTCTACCAAAGTTGCTAAAATTATTCAGATCTGTAAAAAACATGGCCGCCAGGGGTGGGGCTTATTTGCCTTATATGTATATAGGGAAAACTTTAATCGATATCTCCTCTGAAACCACTAGACAGAATTTGATTAAATTTGGCAGGAATGATCCTTGGGTCAACCTTCACAAAAGTTCCAAAAATAAAGTTGATCCATATAGAACTCTGGTTGCCATGGCAACAAAAAGAAAAAAAATATGAAAACTTTAAAAATCATCTTCTTCAAAACTACTGGCCAGATTTTAAGATAAATTGGTACAGATGTTCCCTTGGGTCAACCTATTTATCTCAGGTGAGTGATTTAGGGCCATCATGGGCCTCTTGTTGTTCTCACCATGCTGAAAATTTAAATATGAATTTTGTTAAAGAGTGTATATATAGCAAGACTTCATTTCTTTTCCTGATATATTCCAACACCTAAATGCTTCAAGATAAAAGCTTTAACATTTATACTAGTAATATCATATGTATGGCTTCCTTTATTAATGTACATTTCAGTAGCATAATGTCATTGGTATTTGTATATTGAATGTTGAAGTGTTGTAAATGTAAAATGACCCTCTTTTCTTTTCAGATGTTTGAAAGAGAAACAAGAAGAGAAAAGATTCTGGATTCAAGACATAGGGAAATGAAACTTAAGGAACGAGCAAAGAGCTCAGGAGATGGAGGAAAAGAAAGGGTAAAAATAACACTTTATCTCATGAACATAGTGACTTTACAACTACCTCTTAGCCATGATAGAAAATGTATGACCTTAGTTTCCTTCAATTTGGAAACATTTTTTACAACATATACAAATCCTTCTCAATTGGCCATTGGTTGGGTCAGTATTTTTAGCATTTGGGTTGAGAAAGATTGATACCACTCATGGGGCTCAGACACTGTAACTTCAAATCAGAAGTGATAAACACTACCACAGGACAGCAGTCCCATTCAAATATATATGTATTACTTGCAGGCTGATCAGATTATACATTAGCCATGTTGTTGCTGTGTTTTAGGTCAGTAATACTATGCATCCTATTCATACTGAGAATTGTATTTTAATCTTATCTGGTTAAAAAAGTAATGCATAATTTCATGACAGTGTAAGCAATGTCCTAGCACTGTGATGTAAACACCATGTGTTTCTGAAAAATTATGAATGATGTGTGTATGCGTTTGTGGCAGGATGAAGAAGAAGCTGGAGAGGCGGCCCTTGAAGAGGAGGACCCCTACAAAAAGGCTGAGGACGAGTTCTGGAGCATCATCAACCAGGAGAAGAAAAACATAGAGAAGAAAAAGGATGCCGAGATGGACAAGGCAGATGCAGGAAAGGTAAGGGATTCTTGGAGGAATTTGTAGGTTTTTGAAGGGTAATATAACACCAGTTTACAAGAATCATTAGCGTTTAACATTTCAGTTTGAAATTTATGCAGATGGGACTGGGACTTCAACTAAATTTATTGATCCAAGACATATCTTTCTAACATGGGGTCAGGTAAAAAGGTATGCAGGTAAAAACAAAACTGCATTTATGAATTGAATATTTGTTAAAGGCCCATTATTTTTCCAAAAGCTGTGTATATTCTTTGTATTAAAAAGCAAATTGTGTGATACAGATTTGTGAAGAGATGCAGTCTGTACTTACTCAATGAAGACAATATTACTACAATCATAAAAAAGAAATAATCCTTTACTTCAGATCATTCATTTGTTTACAAAAATACCTGATTTGCTTACCTGCCTATCTTTGTCAATTTTCTGATATTTTCCATAGTCTTTCTATATGTCTCTCTCAATAAATCGGAAGTACATATATTGATGATGTAGCAGATAAACAAATTGTGATTCAGCAAAGGTTTTTCAAAGTCAAATTATTTCTGATTAGGGACTATCTTCGGGGATACTCACCATTGCAAAATGGTAACATTGAGAATATTTTTACATCCAAAATACTAAATGGTGTATATTTTGTCAACTTTTAACTGTTATTTTACAGCAGATCTTTGCACATTATGTACCATTTGCGTTAGTCTACAATATGTTCTTTTTCATGAAAATTGTATCATTATGAAATATAATGCCTTTAATGTTGTTATTATAACCCTGTAAGTTATAATACAGAACATGTACCTGGGTTATGGCCCTTGAATTTAGGAGGCTTCAATGTAGTTCCTGTATCAGATAGCTGAACAAATAGTGGTAAAAATTGGAGTGATTAATCTGTTAGGATTAATCCTGCTTATTTCTTTTGTGAATTGTTTTAAGTTTTCATTCATTTCATTTTTTTGTGACTGGAACTTGAATGTACATCTTTCATATTTTCATTTCAAGAGCTGTCCTTCAAACTTTAGCTCAGCTAAAGATATATCTACGTCAATGCAATAAAATGTAGTTGAAAATAAACAGTTGTTTTGTATTTCTTGTCAGCAATCACCAATACCTGAGGGAGAGGAACAACAAGAGCAGAGTGAGAAGTAGACAAGGGGAAGACCGTAACAACAGTGTGCTACCATAGACACCTGTCTCAGAAGCATTTAAAATATCACCATGGCAACCGTGTATTGACAACAGCATAGGGTGGAAATTGAACTGATCTTCTTCAATCATGACACTTTTTGACAGTAAAATTATATCAGTATTTGAAGGAAAGTCCTAAATTGTGTGTGTTGAAATACACTATATGGGAAATGTTGGATAAGAAAGTTAATAATGTTACATTGTCACCGGAAGAAAGTCTAGATACAACGTAGACATCCACACATCAGGATACAGGTTGTGATTGAAATGGAAGTAGAATCTTTATGAAAAGCTCAAAAATAATTTTCAATATTGACGACTATGCTTATGTTCTGTATAATTTTCTTTTTTGTATTGTATGAATGAACAATTCATGAAATAACATTTATAACATTTATCACTGCATAAACTGCTTTTCATTCATCAAGAGTTGGAGCTAAACAATTAGGAACTATGATGTTTTGAGGACAATGACCATTATATTGAACATGATGTGTCTAGAGATGAACTGCTGATAATGTTATGCATAACCTTTTTTTTTTAAAGAAACTTATACTTAAAATAAGTTATGTTTTACAGAATGTTAAATAATTTATTGTATGATATTAAAAGATAACTTGAAATACAAACAAGTATTTTCTTGATGTTTAGAAACCACAGGCTACAACCAAAATAAACCCTGCTGAATGTTTTTACAACTTCTACACATCCTTTTTGACAGTTTTTGGTTGGACTAGTACTTAATTACTGAAATGATTATGAACATTTCTCCATCCCTACATGCAACCTTCAGGTCCTTAGTCAATTAACATGATCAATGGATCACATAGGCCTCCATCAATGACAGGAATACCGTGTCTTAATCTCTCTACTTACTACCAGGTACTTTGTGTTGCAGTTAACCAAAGCTGTGTACCTTTGTAAATGGCATAACGTTTCATTTTAAGGCAGTTTATAGACTAAAACTTTGTACTCTGATGATTCCCAGGTTTAATGTACTAGTGATTTACCTTTAATCATCATACTGGTAGTTCATATAAAATATACCTAATGCATGTGAACACATATATAGAGAGAAAATAAAGTAGGAAGGAAAATAAAAAGATGACTTGTCAATATATCCTTAGAATGATTTAATAAATCTTAAGACAAGTTTATGAAAGCAGCAAATAAATATAAAATCATTCAAAAACATACATCAAGCTAATTGATTACAAGACATATGCTGAGTATATTTCTCATTGTTCCAGAGAAGTTTAATTCAAAGTTAAATAATAACATTAAACTGAGAATTAAACCTTTGTAACATTGAATATACCCTGACACATGTCCTTCTAATTTTAAATATTGATATTACAAAATACTGATAACAAATTAATAAAAACATACACATATAAAAAGGCTTAGTTTATAATGTGGAAATGTACTTTTGATATTGGTATTCTTTCAATATCAACATTTTCCATGATGATTTTTCAACATATTCTACCAAAAGCATCTACATGTACAAAATACTAAATGTATTCTTCAATGATAAGAATGTCATTATAAATACATAAAATAAAAACATAAACAGTACATATAAATATGTAAAAGAAGTTGCAATGGCAGGAAATGCATTTTTACCAACTGGAAAAAAATATATTTTAAGAACATAAAATATTGTATATATGGGGTTAAACAATGTACTTTAACAATGTCAATACACATTAAAACTAACCAGACATTGTTCAGTTAAAAATACAAGTGTTATAGAGTACATAGTATGTAACCTTTCACACAATATAAGCCAACAACATTTTTGGAATTTTATAAACAAAACTTTGCTACAGAAAATTAGGACTGCAAGTGAAAAAATCAATCAGATGTGGAGACTATTGTTCATGTGTTTAAATTATCATTAACACTGAATTAAAACAAGAGGGCCATCATGGCCTAGAATCACCAGAGTACCATTCCTAATTAAACAATTCAGTTGAACCTTGATTCAAGTTTCAAGTTTATTTCCAAAGCTCATGTCACATATGACAAAATGAGAATACAAAAAGCAAAAATACAATTTTTAAAGTAATGAACAAGGCTGATATAAATGACAGTGTTGTAAACAAACTGATACAGTATACATATATAATGATTACAAGAAGAAAAGAGGAGGCATACTTAACTTTAAAAGAATTTGTTTAACGAATTGACATAATTTGCAATATTTGATTTCATTATATGGATTACAATTCTGATTAAAAAGTAATACATTCGGAAATCTATAAAATACTTCGATAATGTTATGTTTTCTTTCATTTAAAGGTGAATAGCTTCAGATACAAACAAATTTAAAGTTTCTATACAGACTAAATAAGAAAACTAGCAAACCATCTGCAGGACTTATTTTTAGGAGATAAAAAGCATGTATTTACGGTATAGGACCATGGGCTTATCATAGGCTCAAAACATAATTTAATTATCTGCATTGGTTTGAGAGGAGTAGAAATATAATTGGTATGAAAAAATTATTATTAAAAAAAACCAGAAAACGGAAACAAACTAGTAGGCTTGTGGTCAATCATTTCCTGAATATGCTCT
>CM037790.1:48029221-48079221 GCA_021229015.1 Solen grandis | reverse complement strand
GGCCCATTAAAACAATAGTATCCAACATTTAATTAAAATCATTATTTTTGTTTTACATGTGTTAATTTTTTACTCCATGGTTCACAGCTGGCGTGCGTTCAGTATGACAACGTGCGTTCAGTATGACAAACTGTATTCAACCAAACGCTTACAGTCAGGCGTGCGTTCAGTATGACAAACTGTATTCAACCATACGCTTACAGTCAGGCGTGACAAACTGTATTCAACCATTCGCTTACAGTCAGGCGTGACAAACTGTATTCAACCATACGCTTACAGTCAGGCGTGCGTTCAGTATGACAAACTGTATTCAACCATACGCTTACAGTCAGCGCTGACAAACTGTATTCAACCAACGCTTACAGTCAGGCGTGACAAACTGTATTCAACCATACGCTTACAAACTGTATTCAACCATACGCTTACAGTCAGGCGTGCGTTCAGTATGACAAACTGTATTCAACCATACGCTTACAAACTGTATTCAACCATACGCTTACAGTCAGGCGTGACAAACTGTATTCAACCATACGCTTACAGTCAGGCGTGACAAACTGTATTCAACCATACGCTTACAGTCAGGCGTGACAAACTGTATTCAACCATACGCTTACAGTCAGGCGTGACAAACTGTATTCAACCATACGCTTACAGTCAGGCGTGACAAACTGTATTCAACCATACGCTTACAGTCAGGCGTGACAAACTGTATTCAACCATACGCTTACAATCAGGCGTGACAAACTGTATTCAACCATACGCTTACAGTCAGGCGTGACAAACTGTATTCAACCATACGCTTACAGTCAGGCGTGGCAAACTGTATTCAACCATACGCTTACAGTCAGGCGTGACAAACCGTATTCAACCATCGCTTACAGTCAGGCGTGACAAACTGTATTCAACATACGCTTACAGTCAGGCTGACAAACTTTTCAACCTTATTATACCCATGTACAGCATAAGGAGCACGTGAATAGCATGCTATATGTTCCTAAGAGAACCCCATAGCTGACTATAAGCGACCGGTTGCATACGGTTTGGCATACTGAACGCACGCCAGGTATGTAAATCGTTAAGTAAACGCTGTAGGTGTATGAGCGAATACGACCGCGTGATCTGCAAATAAACAAATTTTGCACCAGGCAATCTTTGTTATCATTAAAATTTTGTTTAATATCATGTATAATATATAGAAATAATATCGTGGAGCTTGGGTCGCATTGCTTTGCACCAATATCCGAATTAAAAAAAAAGATGACGTTTCGGATTTAAACCTCACGGCGGCTGTAACCACATTGTACATGCTATGGACTGCTTGGACAAGTTTTGAGCTAACATGCCCATTGAGCACTTTTTGAAATATATATAAACGATTTAGTTTGTCGAAACATTTTCAAAATCTATAATAGCACAATATAATTTTCTTTTATGTGAGTATAATGATTTCATAATAATAGAGTATCTATTAATTTTTTATGTGTATTCGACCACTGTTTAGGAGAATTTGAGAATAAATATTTGCTATTATATTAATGTTATACCCCGATAATTTTTGGCATTATCAAAATCTCCTCCTTTGAAGATAGGTATAATGATTCCCGATCCCCATGTCCCTGGGTATTAAATAAGGAAATTGGAGATTTCATGGAAGGATTTATATATTTCGCTATGATTTTTCCTTTTGTGTTGCTATTGCTAGCGTCAGCATTATTATCTATATAGCTTTCATTGCTGTTATCAATATTATTGTTACTATTACGATTATCAGTACTTTACAAAGACTCAAAGTCATCATATAAATCATGGATACCTTTTTTTCGGTTTTGTCCTATTTTTTTTTTTTTTTTTTTTTTTTTTTAGATTAAATCTATATTTTTGTAAGCGTTTTGTTTTGTTATTGCATCTGTTTCTGTCAAACGAATCCTTTTGAAAATCGTTATGTAAACGGCCATTGGCTATTCTCATTGATGTGGACTTTTATAACTGCAGCATCCCTCGCACCCCCTCGCGTCCCCTCGCGTTGCATACCTTATCCTGTGAGGTTCTGGGTAGATCGATAGATGGATACTAGTAGCCCGATGATCAGGGGTAAAAGCTGTCAGATTGGTGAACGTGCCCACGGCAAGAAACTTAGACTGTAATAAAACGCCTTTTATTTCTGTTATCACTTGTATCACGAGCGGGAGTGTTAAGGTCTTAACAATTCACTCTGTCTGGCCACTTTATCATTTAGTTTGTTCTGGACCGAGTCTATTAGTTAGTCCAACATTGTGTTTTGAACAGAACACATGCTTAATTTGTAGATACAAGATTTAAAATGCTTTTGCAAAACCATTCTTTTGTTGATTTCGCTTGTTAATCTTTTAGGATAAAATTTGTATTGAATAATGAATGATTTTGCAATTGGCTTTTTATGTGACCGATGCTAACCGGGTATCAATTTAATCTGCCGAAAGTTACCTTTATCCAATACATTAAAACTCTCAAATAATTTTTGTTAAGATTTCATTATTAAAATCAATTTATTAAATCGGATTATTTTTGTGGATATATTCGAAATGAGCTAGTAATTAGACCAAAGTGCGGAGTAATTCTTTTAAAGGTAAAACGTTTTGCTGAACCTATTTGATTGATAATTTTATTCTAGTTCTTATGTGTTGCCTTTCTTCTGAAGTTTCTTGTATGTAAAAACAATATCATGTGTCTCTTTAGGCCACCACCACCATCATCATAGGTTTGAATGCTCGATCATAAATTTTCATTTTCTGCACATACTATTTAAATGATAAATTAACTAATATTTAAGTAATATTATAAAATAAATGACTCATTAATAACTTGAATTTATTGTGCTAAAACGCATTCTTTTATTGCATATCTGAAGATAATAAAACATGTCCTGTGGTTGGTTACTACAGAACATAATGAAATGAACATTTTGTGAGCAAAATTTATAAATATAGTTTTTGATAGATAAATAAACTAAATGTATTTATCAAATGAAATCAAATAAAATATGTAGGCAAAATCGGCGTTATGCCTTTGGCCATTATATCGGTACATATGGCCAAGACAGGTAAATATTCAAATACAAAATTTATTTATAATATTTTAATGTCCGTAAATATAATCGTAAAATTCAAATATAAAATTCCCAATGGTGAAATTTGCAGTTATGTTTCTATATTCAAATAAGAAATGCAAATTTCAAAGAAGTTTAAACCCTATGTGTACGTCTAGGATGTGTGGCGTTTAAAGGGATCAAAGCATATGGTTATGTGATGTATGAATTATTATTTGTGAAACGTTTCGTTCTGGAAAGTCAAAAGCATCAACTCAAGTAAACGACTACAACCGTCTGTCAGTCATATGGGGACAGTGGAACAGATTGTAATTTATATGCTCTTTGGTGGATTATAGCAAAAGTATTCGGTACGTTGCTTTGACCGAAAAACTGAAGCATTTAAAAGAAAAAAATGTTTATATATAAGGTCATTGATTTTTTTTAATGGGCAGCAACATACCGGGTACCTTTGGATTATATGGAAATATCAGTGAATTAAAAGTTGTAATATTCACTGTTTTAAATACTGTTGTAATGTACGTCTTCATGACCTATTGTATATTTTTTGTTAAAACTCTAAATTTTTGCCTCTGTATTCATTTTACAAAGCTTTTATCCTAAATAATTGACATGAGTAAATCATTATGCCAACCTTCTAGAATCAATTGTTTTGAAAATACATAGCAAGTTTTTGCAAACCTTCAGATAGCAAAATATTCCTATCGGTTGGAAAAAACGTAAAATATTCAAATATCTACATTTTTCTATTTTTATCTTATCAAGCTGCATTAGCAATTCAGTATTTGATATTGGTCTTATTGACGTCATATCCAATGTTTATCAGTATATGCGTTCATGTTTGCTCACGCAATATCAGATGCTTATCAGTATTTGTGTACATGTTTGCTCACACCATGTCCGATGTTTATCAGTACATGTGATCATGATCCGATGTTTATCAGTATATGTGTTCATATTTGCTCACGACATATGCGATGTTTATCAGTATATGTGTTCATATTTGCTCACGACATATCCGATGTTTATCAGTATATGTGCTCATCATCCGATGTTTATCAGTATATGTGTATATGTGTTCATGATACAATGTTTATCAGTATATGTGTTCATGTTATTGACACGATATCCTATGCCTACCAGTCTACGTGTTCGTGTTTATTGACAAGATGTGCCATGCATATCAATTTAAATGTTCATGTAAACGGACACCACATCCCATGCTTAATAACTGAACGTGTTCACATTTATTGACGTTTGTCTTCACCAGGCGGACAATGAGGCAGCACGTATATCTCTTGTTTTTCGGAATGGCTGTCCTAGATGTCGCCCTCGGTGTACCTGTGGCTGACGAGGGTAGGGCCAATATTGTTTTTAAAACTTTTGTATAATTTCATATCGTAATTTCTGAAGGTCTTTGTGGTTTTTCATAACAACAATAAGTACATTCCACACAATGGCTAGTGTCAATAATAAGAGTAACGATGTACTAGTATGTACCTTTCACGCTTTCAAAATTGTACCTGTAGTACGTATGTTCGAAATCGGGGCACGGTGTTATTATTGCGACTTATTTTTATAATCTAGTGTCACATAAATACGAAATCAGTTACATAAGATAATGTTGTTTTCATTTAGCATTACATTAGTGAACTTTTAATTTCTCCGGGTTTAAGTTCGACTTCTGCTTGTAACCTTCTGCTCTCATTTTCAACCTTATTTCAATGTTTTGGATAATGATTCTGGACATTAAAGCGGCTCGTTCACAGATGATCGGTAGAAATTTAGAAAAAATCTCTCCCTCATCAATGGTGGTGAAGTCTTACTTTCTTGACAAACAAAAGAGGAAAGTATAGGTCAAGTTGCACAGAAAAACGCTATTTTCGTTAACGCAACTTCGACGAAATCGTTTAAACGTAGAAAACGACATCTCCGAAGCAGGTGCTTGCGGTATCACAACATTGCGCAACAGACCACAGTTATCTCGAAACGGAAGTGCTTACACAGAAAATAGTGCTTCTGACTGATGCATTTTTTTAGTGACAAGTTGAATGAAAGAGATGAGATAAAATGCATTTTCTGTCAGAGGAGACCTAAAATAAGAGGTAGATGTCAAAATTTTTAGAGGTTTATGGTCTGAGTGTGTTTCTTTGTATATATTAAACCATTGATTATAGGAGTAATTTGTTATTTTTGGGCTGTTATCATGAGAAATCAATACGCATTATATTCAGACTGACATATATAAAAAAAGCCACATTACCCCTTTTTACTGCAGCCAGAATTTCTTCTCTAGGCTGATATCTTCAGTGCAGATTTGTTTTACAGGCTTGGTGGAAAAATCAACGACAACACGTAGGAAAAATTATTATTTGTTATTACTTCAACGTTTCGGCTAACGCCTTCATCAGGATAACATTTTTTTTTTTTTTTTTTTACGGGATTTAGAAAGTTCATAAATTTGAAATATCAGGCAATGTTTAAACAGAACATATAATAAATTTAATTGCAGTCTGATGCCAGTTCAGGCAAACTCCACGCAGTGATCACAGCTGTAAGGGGAGGTAACTTCTGTGTGAAGTTTGCAGTTCAGGGTAGCGATTTCGTAACTGCAGCCTATGAAGTTAGCGCATCCGCGAAAAGTGAACGTGATCAGCCAAGTAACGATAAATGACAATAGAAAATCTAAATTTAGGTTTATAATTCATTCTAAATATAGTTTCAATACCGTTTGTGACTGTGTTGCCTGTGATGGGGAAACCATCCATTTTTTACGATCAAGGATGGTTGCATTGGGTGACTATGCATCTGTAGACGTAATACACACATACACTTGAATTCAGTCATAGTCAAAGATCATCTGCGATCGAGCTGCTTTAAGGGGTGCACAAGAATATTTTTCCAGTTTGTCGAAATATAAAGTGTAGTCGCTAAAATGTGTACATTATCACATATACATTTGCTTTAATAAAGAAAAGATGAAAAAGACTGATACATTTTCTTATATTTCAGAGCTTGTCAAAGTGCGACAGCTCTCGCGGCCAGTTCGCCGTAAACGTGACACTGACGTTCAAATTGAATTCCCAGATAAAATGACGTTTAACATAGGGTTTAGCAGCGGCCATGATGTGACGTTACATATCAGGAAAAGTGACGTCATGACGTCAGACATTTTGATGATAGACGGCGAACATGTGGTAGAACATGGACTAAGTGTTAGTACAGAAATATAACTACTACATTTTCAATTAATCGTATGTTTCTGCTTATGCCAACCTTACTATTTTTCATCACCATTGTATAAACCATTATATTTTATTTCAGAAGGACTCGTGTAAAAAAGTTTTAATAACAATGTTTGTAATATTACTAAGTTACTTTCTATAAAGAAAGATTTTGTAATAACAATAACGATATACATGTAGTAGTAAACATACCAATATTCCTAACAAAAACGACAAGTCTTATTTGGATTTACTTCTCGGGAATGTATTTCCCCAATACAGAATTGAGACAACTGAAGCTTATAAAGACCGCAATACCACTAGTTCTGCAAATACGGTTGACATACAGTGTATACGCAATGTTTTCGTTTAAAGCGGCAAGTGGGCGTGTATCAGGATTTCGAGACCATGTCGGCGCTACTGGTAGACTGTGCGAGGGCCAACTGTACCCTGGTATGCATTTTCTTTTATTCGTAAAGGCATCGTCTGACCATCGTCGGAAACCCACGGTATATATTCCGTTATCACTTCTGTATATACCGTGGAATATCTAGCTGGCAAAACTTCGTTTTCATGAATATCAATCAGCTACTTGCTGACCAATGAAATAAGGCAGAGTATTTTGAATTCGTTTCGTTGAAAAGCTGACTCATTGTTCCCGCAAGATAAACCAAAAAGCTTCTAAAGGCGAGGAGGGTGACGTCAGCTCTACATTGTAGAACGAACCAAGTATCCCACGGTCGATCAAGATTCAAAGCGTATTGAGCGATCGTGGGTTATCCGACGGTGGATCGGGACGTCAATAAATACACTTTTTAAAATGGTACGTTACAGTTGTCACTATTAAATGACCGGTGTCCGGAACTCGGACATGACGCACCGGTGAACTTTCTAAGATGGTAACTTAAATACATATTCAGGTCATGTAGATCTAGTTTAAACTATTTAATATAATTTAATATACATGTACTAATATAGAACATAGGTATGAAAATGTTTTTTGTTCCTTTGCATTTATTTCTTTTCAGTTTGGGTCTATGCATATTGACGGAAAACGCTATAAAATAAAACCGGAAGAAGATCAGTTGGAATTTCACCGCGTGCGACGTCATGACATCGAGAAAGAAATGACATTCACCCATGACGCATTCTACCCACCGACACCGCCTAACACTGGTATATTGAACTAATTTTCCCCTGAAACTTGATTCCTTATGTTGTAAAACATCTGTGAATTCCTTACCAAAATGATACATTTTATTTAAAGTTTCTCCTATTTCAAGCTATCCCCGCACTGATAACTTAAAACACATTTTCAAATTTCCTTCACCGGGAACTTAAAAACGCTTTCAAATGACCCAGCCCCTTTTGACGTCGGGAAAATGTTTACTTAAACACTACGTAAACATGGACGAATCCGTTAAGTATTTGAACATGCTGTTATATAATGATAAATCCGTTCCATATAAAGCCCTATTATTCAATATATTGTTAAATTAGAGTGATATAAAGACAGCTACTTCCATACATGGTTCAACTTGAATCATATAAATGAATGCTCATTTAAAATAATGTCAAAATGAAACTATATAAAGGATTGATATCGGATTGGAGGGCGCCGTGGTCCAATGGTAACGTATCCGATTACGGATCCGAAGGCTGTGGGTTCGAACCCCATTGAAGGCAAGAACTCTTTATGACCTTCCCGGGCGCAAAGTACTCGTCCAACCCAGGAACCTTCGAGAGGGATAAGTTGTAAGAACTTGTTTCCCTTATAGACGTAAAAGAAATGTTGAAACTAAACTATTCGGAATGATACAGAGGGGCCTCCGTGGCCGAGAGGGTAAAGTCGCTGACTTCAACATTAACACTCACTCAGTCCCTCCCCGCATGGGTTCAAATCCCGGCAGGGTCATTCGGATTTTCACGTGAGGAAGCATTCCAGCTGGCTTGCGGTAGGTCGGTGGTTCTACCCGCGGGGGTCTTCCTCCACCTGTAATTAGCTGGACGTCGCTATATTACTGAAATACTGTCGAGGCGACGGTAAACTCAAATCGTCAACTCAAGTCAAGTCTAGTCGGATTGATACAATGACGATTCGATTCAATACATTGAAATTGTCGTTTGATATCAAATAGGATACGGATTCGTCATTATATCAAACGACAATTTCAATATATTTAACAATATATGATTTATTGATTTTTGGTCAAAGATATTGTTAAATTGGTGTGATTTAAAGATATCTGGTTCAATACAATGTTTACCTGGAATTATTTAAAAGATTTTCGTTTGATATATTGTTAAAATGAAATCATATAATGCTACTTCGGACTGATACATTGTAAATGGACGGTATAAGACGGACGTTATTACATTGCATGTTTTATCCAAGCACTTGTCAATGCATTCATAATATGTCCACGTGCCACACTTTCAAATAGTCTTCTACTACTTCAACCACTCCCTCGCCGCTTGCTATCAGAAGCAGAACAAAATACAGCTACAACTAAATGCTATTGCGAAAATACCTAAAACTGGAACCTCTACTCTCTCTACTACAATTGCACAAACAGCTTCATTTGTGTATTCTGTATTTGCATTTCAACCGTTCTCTGAATGATTTATTCCGTTTGGACAGACCAGAATGCGTCAGACAAGTCCCAAGGACCAAACGGCACTCGGAGAACTAAGAGGGAACTTCCGGATTGTAATATTGTAGAAACACTCGCTATTGCGGATTATACTGTCTGGAACTAGTAAGTTATCCGTATTTATATCCCAAGAAAGTATGACTAAATAAATGGTATTATATATAGCATGACCGAGCCGATCATGGAATAGCGTCACGCAGCCCCTCACCGTCGTGGATTAGAATCCCGGCATTGACACTCAGATTCAGCCTTTCAACTAGCTTGTTGTAGGTCGGTGTCTACCCGGGAACCTCTGTGCCTTTGGAATCTTCCTCCACTGTTTTTTAAGCCAGACTTTGCTTTGTGTCTGAAATACTGTCTCGGTGACGCCAGGCAACGAAGAACAACAACGGTATTGGTACTAAAAATTTTGACATACATGCATATCAATGTACTTCTAGCATTTCGATATATTATTATTAGCATTGAATGAAAAAAATCGCTTATTATTTTCATTCAGTGAAATATGATACTCTCGATATCTTTACTCATAAAGTAACCTTACGAGGACAAAGGGACATCCAACACACCTGTTCTTGCTACCGGATGCCGGAGAAGCGAATCACTTTGGAAACCTGTGCCTGCTCATTTAGTGTCCTATCGCCAAGTGTTGGGTCGCATGCATAAAACTCTAGTAGATAGATAACAAATATATAAATATATCGTTATATGGTAGCGCAAAATGATTTCTACTTCTACTTAATAAACAGACAATAAAGAGACAGTTGCAAACTCTATCCTTTTATTGAATTAAAACAATTTCATGAAGCTTAATAAACAAATGTTTGAATTGTATTATATGAGGCTTAGTGAAAATGTAGCTTTACGATACGAAACTAAGTGTGTGAATGTGTGAGCTTCATAATACTAAGTGTGTTAATGTTTGAGCTATATAATACGAAAGCTTGTGTGTGAATGTGTGGGTTTATAATGGTACTTGATGTGTGCATGTGTAAGCTTCATAAAACGAGAGTTGACATGTGAATGTGTGAGCTTCACAATACGAGAGTTGGTGTGAGAATTTGTGAGCTTTATAATGCGAGATTTATATAAAAAAAATGTGTGGATTTCATAATATGGGTGAGCTAATATGTGAGCTTTATATGATGAGGCTTATTGAGCAAGTATTTCAGCTTGTGTATGGGTTGTCCCTGTATTATTTCAGCTGGTTGCAGGAATCAGGCAACAACGCAGCATCTGCAGAAACCAAACTCCTACAGTATTACACGTGCCTGTACACAGAGGTGTGTTTACGTTACTCATAAAGTCGTTAGAAAGTTACTTGTATCCACTTACACGATCAACTCTTTTTTTTGACCGTTCCTGAAATTTTACCCCAAGCATTCAGGATATCACGGTTGCAAAACGCTGCTTTTAGTCACATCCTCTATAACATAAGGAATCAAAGCGCAGTATGCGCTGAGAGACGGCGACAGGATTAACATGAAATAGCTATTGTTCTAAACTCAACGTTTCTGAAGTTATTGAAGCGCTGTTGCTAACCACTCTCTGTTTGTTACATTATAATCCGGAGTTAGGGAAGTGAACATTTCATCCATAAAGTTGCATACCTAAGTAGGTCATTTTCTTTCTTCAGTACTAGCGAACCTGATGTATACATTCTATCTGTTGTTGTGTATGTGTAGGATTTGACAAGGTATTTGATTATTTAAGATACTAGAATGTTTGCCTTTCTATTTCAAAGATAAGAAATGCTCTGGGAGGAACCTAACTCGCCACAATGCAAAATTACGTGTGGACTATTTTTAGGTCAATTACACACATACTGAACGCTACTTTTTAGCTCACCTGAGCACAAAGTGCTCAAGGTGAGCTTTTGTGATCGCCCTTCGTCCGGCGTCCGTCGTCGTGCGTCGTCCGTCGTCAACAATTTACTTTAAACGACATCTCCTCTGAAACCGCTGGACAGAATTTGATGAAACTTGGCAGGAATGTTCCTTGGGTGAGGCTCTACAAAAGTTGCTAAAATAAAGTTGATCCATGAAGAACTCTGGTTGCCATGGCTACAAAAAGAAAATAATTTGAAAACTTTAAAAATCATCTTCTTCAAAACTACTGGCCAGATTTCAAATAATTTGGTACAGATGTTCCTTGGGTCAACCTCTACCAAAGTTGCTAAAAATTTTCCGATCCGTTAAAAAACATGGCCGCCAGCGGCGGGGCTTATTTGCCTTATATGTATATGGGCAAAACTTTAATCAACATTTCCTCTGAAACCACTGGGCAGAATTTGATTAAACTTGGCAGGGATGAACCTTGGGTCAACCTTCACAAAAGTTCCTAAAATAAACTTGATCCATATAGAACTCTGGTTGGCAGGGATGATCCTTGGGTCAACCTTCACAAAAGTTGCTAAAATAAACTTGATCCATGTAGAACTCTGGTTGCCATGGCAACACACAAAAAAAGAATATGAAAACTTTAAAAATCATCTTCTTCAAAACTACTGGCCAGATTTTAAAATAAATTGGTACAGATGTTCCTTGGGTCAACCTCTACCAAAGTTGCTAAAAAAATTCCGATCCGTAAAAAACATGCCACCAGAGGCGGGGCTTATTTGCCTTATATGTATATAGGGAAAACTTTAATCAGCATTTCCTCTGAAATCACTGGACAGAATTTGATTAAACTTGGCAGGAATGATCCTTGGGTCAACCTTCACAAAAGTTCCTAAAATAAACTTGATCCATATAGAACTCTGGTTGCCATGGCAACAAAAAAAAAATGAAAACTTTAAAAATCATCTGCTTCAAAACTACTGGCCAGATTTTAAAATAAATTGGTACAGATGTTCCTTGGGTCAACCTATTAATCTCAGGTGAGCGATTTAGGGCCATCATGGCCCTCTTGTTTCTTTTTACAGGAGTAAATCTTCGTGTATGTAAACTGGGTTGCTGTTCTGATTATTTTATTCACGCTTAAAATAGATGTTTCTAGTGCAAAATAATGGTAAAAGAAAACATGTTAACCAACAATAATATATTATAAGCGGTTACGGTTATGATTTAAACGTCTGTGTAACATATTCTACTAGTATTCATTAACTACTTGTGCAGAATCGGATTGCATTGATCCGCACAAAGCGCGGAGAGGTACAGTTAAACGTTTGAAAACATGTAATTGTTCTTTCCCATCGGAAGGAACATCTATAGTCGTTCCACGCTATTTGCCGGATATAAGACTAGCATCCGACAATATGTTTGCCCACTCAGTCATTCAGAATTCTTTCGATGAGACGGGGACAAGCGTGAAGTTACGTAATACCTCGATCCGCCATTTTATCGGCCATTTTAGCTTTTTTGATGACGTGCACGTTTCTTTTAAGCCAACATCCTATCAAACGAAACAGCAATCCATGGCGATGATCATAATTTATTCGGAGGTTACACTTCAAATTGGGGAAAGACACGTTCATTCATTATTTCATTCATTCATTACACGCGTTTCGTAACCAACCTTGGAGTCGTGACCTTAATTTCATACGTTAGCGCAGGGGTGTATATATGTGTGTTGGTAGACTCTCCCATTACCTATCACTAGGTATCTGTTTATGGCAGGGTGTCAGGTTACGATGCTTTAGTTCACTCTAGTATTTTACTCTGGATAATGGGGTCGTTTTATACCAAATGGAATAATCTATTGCTGCTAGATATGGAAGTTAACATAATAAGAGAAAGCATTTAACAGCCTCCAGGGCACTCTCACACTTCGGGGGACTGGGGCCTGGGCACTGACAGGGTGGAATTTTCACGTTGTATCTTTGTTGGGGGGATTTTTCATTGTCAGAGATGTAAATACCCAGATGTTGCTTCGTGCCAGTGTGAATATTACTTTCAGGCTTGAGACATCTGATTTCCTATTAAAATACATGTACATTGATATTTTTTTGCAACCGTCACTAACATTCTAATAAACTTTTATCTGAATGAAACGTTTATCACAAATCGCTATCAAAGTTTACGAAGATAACTTTGAAATTTATACAGTTCATCCATCAATTATATTATTTGAAAATATGTCAACTCTTGAAAAAAGAAATCCATCGCTCTCCCCCCGCCCCCGACTACTTGACTGTAAATGCATGAAAATGTATATCAATTGCATCATTTCATTTGAACAATTTTAAAATTGCACTTGATTGGTTAATTTCTTTGTACAACATGACGCATGTTTTTTTTGTTTTTGTTTTTTGTTTTTTTTTTCAGATTGACCTGAGATATGCCAATTTTTCGAAAGTCGCACCGTGTGGCGAATGTATCCGAGTTTATTTGACTGGGGTTGTCATTCAGAAGGTAGGTCGTATGTCCGAATTACATGACTTTGGTCTTCATTCAGAATGTGGGTCGTGTGTCCTGACTATTTGGCTTTGGTCGTCGTTCAGAATGAGGGTCGTGTGTCCGGACTATTTGGTTTTGGTCGTCGTTCAGAATGTGGGTCGTGTGTCCGGACTATTTGGCTATGGTCGTCATTCAGAATGTGGGTCGTGTGTCCGGACTATTTGGCTATGGTCGTCATTCAGAATGTGGGTCGTGTGTCCGGACTATTTGGCTTTGGTCGTCATTCAGAATGTGGGTCGTGTGTCCGGACTATTTGGCTATGGTCGTCATTCAGAATGTGGGTCGTGTGTCCGGACTATTTGGCTTTGGTCGTCATTCAGAATGTGGGTCGTGTGTCCGGACTATTTGGCTATGGTCGTCGTTCAGAATGTGGGTCGTGTGTCCGGACTATTTGGCTATGGTCGTCGTACAGACTGTGTGTCGTATGTCCGGACTTTTTGGTTTTGTCGACATTCAGAAGGAGGGTCTTGTGTCCGGACTATTTTGCTTTTTTTGTCACTCAGATGATAGGTAGTATGTCCGAATAATTTGGCTTTGGACGACATTCAGAGGAAGTCGTGTGTCCGGTTGGTAACACGCTGGCTTTTCAAAAATGAAACCGGGTTCGGCCCGTACTTGGGCTGACGCTTGTGAAATGCTCTGTGGTCGCTCGTTTCTGTTGTTTTTGTTACATCCGACAACACTCAAGCGCCACCATATTTCATAATACATTAATCCCCGTCACACCAGACTGGCGTCCTTACCGCGTTCATAAAATCGCCATGGACGCCGTTGGGTCGTGATGAGAATGCCGAAATACGTTACATGGGCCTCAAAATTGCAGGCCAATATTGCCTATTTTAAATATGCTAAATGTAAGCGCCTTGAGGTCGCCATGGTCACAGAAGCAGTGCGGTAGGAACGCGAAGAACGCCGTAGGGACATGGTGTAGACGTGTAAAAATGCAAAGAAATGAATCATGGACCGCTCGGGGATTATGTATCTACACCTAAGTGCTTCTAATGACGTTTATGGCATCCTTACCGCGGTGTCAGCGCAGTTGTTTTCTGGAGCCTTACTTTAGTCCGCGACCTTACGACGTTATCTATGCGTCCTTAAAATGTTCATGGCGTTTATTCCAAGTTTGCACTGTGTGTCTTACGCGTCCCTAGCCTATCCATGGTTTTCATTGGCGGTTATTAGCTATAAAATTTAGTTTTTTTAGGTTGTTTTCATCAGTATTAGTTTCTGAGCCTCGATCAGTGAATGGCGTCGGTGTTGCAGCCCTGGCTGCTTTATCCCGGGTCTTTGACCTCGATATAACGTTACATGCAAATTAAATTGCCTTCGATAAAAATGCGCGTCTGTGTATCTGCAGAGTAGACTCACTAATGAGAATGTCTCAAAAATTAAAGCGTTCAAAGGCGCAGCTCGGATGTTGTACGGTGGCAGTACAATCGCCGTAGGAACGCTATAGACGTGGTAGAGTCGTCGTGACCACCTCAAGAACGCAGTGCGGTCGCCGATGATCGCCGTGTTTGGCACCGTGGGATCGCGGTGTTAGCACAATAAAAACGCCATGGACGCGGTACGTATAGTCGCAGTGGGAACGCCTTGAACAAACATAGACTGCAAACAGCAGGATCCCGTTCAGTTACCCTTTAAAGTCTATAACGTTAGTGTTTGTATCCCTGTTGTATCATAGTGTATAGAGTGCAAGCAGGGAACCAAATCCGTAACAGTTGCGAGCATTATGGTTAACTGAACGCAGCCTAGGTGTGACGGATTAGTGAAATTTGTATTTTCTATGCGTTTTTAAAGCGGCCATCGGCGTTTTCCAATGTGGGTCGGAGTAAGTACGCCATTCTGGTGAGACATGGGTATAACTGAGATCGCTTTGTATCCAGCAATTATAACACAAATAGAGTCCATGTTTCCATAGTGTTGTGGTCGGGTTGTAGAGCTTAACCAAAGTTTGTATGTTCGAACCTCGCAAAGGAACGCAAGCTTCCATATCGGGCAAACACATAGCTATATCAAGACGGATGCTTGCTAGAAATGCATGATTGGATATGTTTCTAGAGCAATTAATGCACCGATCTTTAAAATGAAGAACCTTCTTCACTGAAAGAACACTCTAGTAAGTTAATGACATTTTTTAATCAAATGTCATTGATTTGCTTCTATTTCATACATGTTATATCATAATTCTTTTATGACAGATAATACATTTTAATCGAGAACAGTAGACGCCCCGTGGTGGTGTGAACAATGACTAAGGACCCGATGTTGTGGATTCAAACCCTGTCAAGGACAGACATTTAAAAAAACAAACAAAACTATCTAGGAACCATCAAAGGAGATAATAAATAACTTCTTACCAAATAGACTGAACACTGAGGATTATACATACAGTAAACTTTGTTCCAGTATATATTAGACGCAAATGTAAAGATTTTGTTTACAAACATGTTTTTGTGTTTTTTTTCCAGACGAACTTAGAGTCGTGGTCCACCCCAGCAATGGTGAACTACGGAGGGGTAGACTACCTACTGGGCCGGAGCGGGCTAGCGCCATGTGCGAGCGCCCAAATGGCACAGAGGGGCAACTTCAACTTCGATTATGCACAGTGCTTTACAAGGTAGGGTTGCATAGACGGTACTCATAGAGAAAACGTTTTATATAATCAATAAGGGCCACGGGTTAGTATTTTATTTGAATATATGAAAGGTATTTGTATCACCTTGTCTGGAATGTGTCGTATTTCTGTATATCGACGCCTTAAATTCTGGCTTTCCCCCAAAAAGATGCAATTGCTTTACAGTTTATTGTTGTGGAAGTATTAGGTAAATAAAATATGTTGCGTTTTTTTTTTGAGCTGCCTTCACTGTTTCAAGCTGTTAAAGTCAAATAATTATTGTACATTTACGCATCAAATGCGACATTGACAAGAGATACATAATATATCAGTTCTTTTTGAGATGTTAATACTGACATTTTTTTCAGACATGAAATTGTTTTTGACGATGCCGGTAACGGTGTTTCATACAGCTATCATAGAGGTATGTTCATTTTACTCCAATAACATAAATAAGAATCTTTAGCCGGTAAAGATGACATGTTGATTACAAATTAGAACAGACGTTAAATGAGGGTGTATTGTTATAATGATGGTTATTTCGCTGTTCAACTGAATGACTAGAAGAATTGCCATGACCGAATGGGTTTGCTATGATTACTATACATTCAAAACGTTGTTTTATAGTTCACTACACAAAGTACGAAAGCGTTGTTAAAATGATGAGCATATCACCGTGTGAGTGTGTTGTAAAAATGATGATTATACCACCGTGGGAGTGTGTTGTTAAAATGATGATTATACCGTGTGAGTGTGTTGTTAAAATGATGAATATACCACCGTGTGAGTGTGTGCTAAAAATGATGATTATACCACCGTGTGAGTTGTAAAAATGATGATTATACCACCGTGTGAGTGTGTTGTAAAAATGATGATTATACTACCGTGTGAGTGTGTTATTAAAATGATGATTATACCACCGTGTGAGTGTGTTGTAAAAATGATGATTATACCACCGTGTGAGTGTGTTATTAAAATGATGATTATACCACCGTGTGAGTTGTAAAAATGATGATTATACCACCGTGTGAGTGTGTTGTAAAAATGATGATTATACCACCGTGGGAGTTGTAAAAATGATGATTATACCATCGTGTGAGTGTGTTTTTAAAATGATGAATATACCACCGTGTGAGTGTGTGCTAAAAATGATGATTATACCACCGTGTGAGTTGTAAAAATGATGATTATACCACCGTGTGAGTTGTAAAAATGATGATTATACCATCGTGTGAGTGTGTTTTTAAAATGATGATTATACCACCGTGTGAGTTGTTAAAATGATAATTATACCACCGTGTGAGTGTGTTGTTAAAATGATGATTATACCACCGTCAGAGTTGTAAAAATGATGATTATACCACCGTGTGAGTGTGTTGTAAAAATGATGATTATACCACCGTGGGAGTTGTAAAAATGATGATTATACAACCGTGTGAGTGTGTTGTAAAAATAATGATTATACCACCGTGTGAGTTGTTAAAATGATGATTATACCACCGTGTGAGTGTGTTGTAAAAATAATGATTATACCACCGTGTGAGTGTGTTGTAAAAATGATGATTATACCACCGTGTGAGTGAGTTTTAAAATGATGATTTACCACCGTGTGATGTGTTGTTATCAATAATAAATCAGAGAGTGCAACTATTTATTCAGGTGTAGCCTGGGTAGGAACGATGTGCTACCCTGGCTGGGAATACTATCAGTGCAGTATTGTTGAGGATCGGGGAGATAACGTTGATCTCGCTGGGGCTCACGAGCTAGCACACAGGTAACTTCTAAAAAAAAAAACACCCCAAAACAGACAAACAAAAAAAAACACATAACTTCTCATACCACATAAGTAGTTTCTTATTTCTCATGACACATATTTACCGTACTTCGCATTACACGCAGTAACTTCTCATAATTCATAGGTATGTGGCATTGTAAAATTACCTAGTTTATACTTTAAAGGTGACGTACCTGATCCCTTCTGACGATCTATTGCTTAAATACACATTCTGTATTACGCTCCTCAGTATTTTGCATGGAAATGAAACGTTGTAATTAATGCATTTACGACGACGTCTGTAAACTTCTGAAATGTACATAAGCGAATTACATTAATAATAACCACGACTGAAGCATTGGAAATATGGGTTCATGAAAAATTATTTAGAGCAAAGGAAAATATTGTGCACAAATGTAAAATTGATAACACTGATATAATTCAAAACTTCAGATAGAGTCATTTTTGTTTTAATTTGACAATTTCAAAAAACAAAAGAGAAAAATACATATTTCCCAAGGTACATGAATATTTTCTCTATGAATTTGTTTTCATTTATTTTTCATATCGTACAACAATTGTTGTACTTACAATTTCATGTATATAAGAACAACAATTTTTTTTTTTTTTCTATATGGTGGTTCACTAGATTTATTACACTGGTTAGTCACATAAAGGATAAAACTCTTTGTGCATAAATTAACGATCGGAACTGGTCGGAAATCTACTCGGAAGTTTACAAAACAAGCTCTATCGGTATGGAATTTGATCAGTTTACAGAGACATGGATGAAACTGTCGTCTTGCAAGTGAAGAAAGAATTTAAAAGCAGAACAGGAATACTTTATGTTGTGTGTCTATTTAAAGCAGTGTGACACGGACTTAAATGTTGTTTGATACACTATATTTTTATGGTATTATCTAACAACGATCACTTGATTATCACACAACCTTTAGCGAACATGTATAATGTGATCATTTTGATTGCCGTTAAAAACACTTTTTGTATGTGTGCGTTTTCTTCTGAAGACAAAACGTCCTAAGCAAGAAAACTTGCCTTTCTTCTTAAAATGCTTACTACGTTGACACGAAGAGGACATAGAAGATATTCTTATATCGCGTGCGCACGCGATAACCTTAGCGTTCACACAGTGTTTATTGCGTTAGCACGCGATAACTATCGCGTTCGCGGTTAGTAAAGTAATCGCGTTCGCACGCAGTAACTATCGCGTTATCAGGTGATTAGCGATATAAAAAGCATCTTCCATTTCACTTTTATGTCACCGTAGAGTTTATCACTCCTCCGTTGTCTCCTTCCAACAATTAAATGTTTTTTTTTTTAAGATTGTGACTTCACTCTTGCATTAAGAATTGATTGTATCATGTATACAGTGATGTCTCGTTAGTTAAGACCTTTCCGTCCTTAATCTGAAGTGGATGGTTTGTCAAACGTCTGGAACGAGGAGACAGGGCATAGCTCTCCACATCAACAGTTTATTCATTAATTCGTTTTATTTACGATTATAAGAAAATCCGGATAAACGGTGCATCAGTTCAACCAATTACTAAAGTAAACATTTATAAGCCAAACCTTCAATTTTATTTACAGTATGAGCGCCCGCCATGACGGGGAGTTGGGCTGCGATGACAGCAGCTCCTTCATCATGTCCCTGCGACCTGAGACGGCCACCTTCGAGCCCCAGTTGCTTAACAGCTGGTGGTTCTCAACCTGTAGCGCCACTGTTATTTGTAACTACATGCAAGGGTTCGTTACTATGGAAATATTGTGTATTCCACCTTTCATTGAAAAGTTTTTACTTAATATAAAGTATTATTGGGGCGAATACCAATGAACAAGTTTTATAGAAAACTTATAGCAAATGATATTTCTAGTAGTAAAAAAATGAAACATTCTTTACGCTTACTGTATATTACCATGGAGTGATATTTATAACCTAACACTTTATAAGAGATACATAAATTCAATTGTTGCAAAGAAAGATACTTCATAGAATATTAGATATAAGGTATTAATTATCTGTTGTACAAAATGATACAATGTGTACTTTTTGAAAAAAAAAAGAAGAATTCTGGAGTTGTCAAAAAACAAAGGTTCTAATTACATTTTTAAAGGAAATACTATTATTAATTCAAAAGAGTACTGGTCCCGTGTTCTCGAAATTAAAAACAGTACTTTAGTATGATTTCCATATACTCATACTCAAACTATGCCCATAAGTTTCAATAGGGATTTGAGTATAATACTCAAATTTGAGCCTGAGATCATACTTAAGTATATTTGAGATCACGGGGCTAAGACTGCTTAACAGTGAATGAGTCATATTACATAAAATAATTATACAATATTAATTTTTGAATTAAGATATATTTTCTTATGTAAAATAAACATTTTTTCACAATCTGTCAATCAATGATGAATATCTGCAGAAATTAACACTGCAGAATAAGAAAAATGGTCAATTTTGATAATAATAATAACAATAATAATAATGAAATAATAAAATGAAATATATAGAATATATATTTGTTGAATATGTTTCCCTTGTTATCTGTTTATTTAAATGATTTTGTTCTTTCCAAAACCCTGTATTGTTACAGATTTATTTTTGATAATTTGTTTATGACAACATTGCACGGTGTGGAGTGGGATGACCTCAATCCACATCCACCTATTGACGAGGGAATAGTGGAGTAGGCTGGAAAAAAGAAAATGTAACGATATGCATATACATTTATACGAGGATCCCCATTCCGTTGTGGAATTTGCTGTTCCGGCAACATAATTATCCTTTGTTTTAAATGATAATGTGATAAACAATTATCGGCATACATTTGCGATTGTAATTTCAGTATTGGTATATATTTTACACTTCTATCAACGCTATGAATGCCTCATTTGTATCTTCAGTTTGAGCACCAACTGTATGAGAACCACCAGTATGACGTCTTCGGCGTTTGACACCTTCATAGCCTCCCAGTACCCTGGTACCGTCTACAACCTTGACGACATGTGTCAGCATCGGTTAGGTCCGGGATTTACGGCGTGTGACCCCTCGGGACAGATTACTTCCCCTGATCCGCTCTATCTGCCGGACATGTGTTCTAAAGGAGTGGGATGCACAGACGGTGGAGCCTGTGAGACGCTGGCTCGAGTCTTCCAAGGGACGCCGTGCAGTTCTACTGAAGTAAATACCAATTTTTCATACCCAATCTAGGAGCGACTTCAATATTAAGCAGCAATTTCTTATTAGCAAAATAAAGCACAGAGAAAGGGACCCATTTTGCTATTAAATGCTTATCCCTTTTAATGAAGAAAACAAATCACAAGAATTAAACTATTCTACATCTGTGAATTTACGTTTACGAAGATTATTTTTCGTACGAATTTAAGTGAAACAGTTTGAAGCAATTTTAGAATCTTCACAATATATGTGTATATTGTATTGCATGTATATTTTGTTTGTTATATGTACATAAATTATCATATGTTCTCAAACAACTGTTTCCGGTTTCGTATAACAATCGCATATTTTCTTATATTAAACACTTGACATATAGCTTTCAGGCCGAATTACATTACTCCGCGGCACGCGCGTGTTTTCTATATGTATGTATAGTGTATTGAACTCGAACAGCTGGATTAAATGTGTTTGATTCATATGTGTTTGTTTATATGATGTTGAAAATGTATGAGAAATACACACGCGTTAAATCGTTATTTTCAGTTATTATTTGAAACTATTTTGATGGCGTTAGATCACAAAGATAATTCGTACACAGTCCGTTCATTCATGCCTGTGTGTGTTTGTTGTTATAATCGCGATTTTCTGTCACTATAGGTCATATGATAAAAATAATCGGACATGAATTTCATTTTATATCAAATTTTACTAAACTCGTTCATGAAAATGTTATTAAGCTCGCCAGTGGCTCGCTTAATTACATTTTTATGAACTCGTTTAGTAAAATTTCATATGAAATAACAATTCATGTCAGATCCTATATATACTATATATATGTACATAAATATTGTATAATACATACGCATTTTGTATGAAATTGTATTGTATAACAGATGTATATTGTATTGCATATTCTTTTTGTATTACATATGTATATTGCATTACATGTGCGTATTGTTTGTATATATAGTATTACATTCATGCTTGTATTGTATTGCAAATATATAGTGTTACATTTTGTACATATAGTGTTACATTTTGTACATATACATTGTATTGCATGAGCATATTTCATTGAATGTGTATATTGAATTAATATGTGTATAGCATATGTATATTGTATTGTATGTGTATATTGTATTGCAGGTATGCATGAGGGGAGAGTGTGTCTACAGTACAGGTAAGTGTGTGTTAATAAACGCATTTTAATACGGGTTTATTGTACCTTCGCTTTTTTTTAACCACGGGAAAGTATTAAGGAGAAAATCTCATCAAATATTTGATTAGATGATGAGTAAGCCGTTTACAATGGTATCCATTTTCTCTCTTTATTATATCACGAACCACATGTGTGATGATATTAAACATTGTATGCAAATTTGCCCATAGATCATCATTCCATATAATCTATTATTCCTTACAAAAGCTGACTTTGAAATAAACATATTGATTTTACAATATATTGCCTTTCTTCAAAATGAAGGAAAGAACATAAACCTGCCTTTTTTGGAAAACAATTCTCAAAATCTGATTTAGACTTAATGGAGGGCAAGAAGTTTTGGTTTGAATTTGAGCGAAATTTAAAAGGGATTTTTGAAAGACATTTCCGTTTAATAATAACGGCCGTAGTTTTGTCTTTCAGTATAACTATGATTAACTAACCAAACAATGATCTATAGTGACTATCACCAAGACAGTCAAATATATGGCTCAACTCACCAAAATACCACCATACTCTCAAGTTGTCGGTCAAATGTATGACTTGAATTTATACTCAATACCACCATACTCTCAAGTTGTCGGTCAAATGTATGACTTGAATTATACTCAATACCACCATACTCTCAAGTTGTCGGTCAAATGTATGACTTGAATTTATACTCAATACCACCATACTCTCAAGTTGTGGTCAAATGTATGACTTGAATTTATACTCAATACCACCATACTTTCAAGTTGACGGTCAAATGTAGGGCTTTACTTTCTTTACATTTAGTAATTTAGTCACTATCACCATACGTCACTGTATCACGACGACTCGATGTATAGACACTTTGACTGTCCTTATACTGCAGGCGTTGCCATAGGTGGAAATTGTGCTCTCACAAGCCAGTGCGGGGACATTAACGCTATTTGTGACCAGACGAGTTTCACATGCGTTTGCGGTGACGGCTTTTTCAACACTGGCGGTGTCTGCACTCCAAGTAAGTAAACTCGCCAAAGTATTGACCTACAGTGTCCCGTGTTTTACTAGTTTTTCTGTAGTTAAATATGTGTATATTTATAAATTGAATGATTGATAAATATGCATATCTTAATAGACATTAAGTTTCAATCAAATCGCATACAGACTGTAACACAAAACATGATGCACACCGTTTTTATTTTATCTTTCTTTCTTTCTATCTTTATTTATTTATTTATTTTAATAAAATATAGATATTAAAATGAGAATGTAGTTACCTTCGATGACAAAGCATTTTCATCCTGGTTTAGATAGAAACCATCAAAATTTTAATTCAGAAAGGAAGAAATAAACAGCTCAGCATCAATGTAGATACTTAACTTAAACGTGTCTAAACTGGTATTCCTCCTTTCATTATTCAGTGTTAGTTACGGTTTATACTTTAAATTGATGGAATTTATCCATAAAATTTGAAATATAAACGGTAACATATTTAAAGTTTGTCACGTAGCTTTGACCTCGCGTTATAGAACCAACTCCCGTTTGATTGACAGTACACGTGGTGGTCCAGTGTCAGTATCACTTTATTTTTAAAATTTTAAACGAAATCCAGCCATTTCATTGGACGATTAAGTCGGACGAACTGTTACATTGGTGTAAAGAACGTTAAAGTTTAATTAGTAGTTTTATCAGAAACAAAGACAAACAACCTTATAGATAATTATCTTCATCTCTTTTTCTCCTTTAAAGGGGTAGCTTAGTTGTGGGATGTACAGATATCAGTCAATGTGCAGATCCAAATGCCGTTGTTCTGGGACTTGTCAGTGTGCTCCAGGATATGCTGCTTCAAACGACGTGTGTTTAGCAAGTAAGTGGGTGATTGTAGGCATATCACCAATATTGAGCATATTTTACCACTAGAAATAAAGGTCTTGCTGCCTCTTACAGTGTCTGTATCATGTGTTACCAGAATTCAAATACCTCACTTCCGGGCGTATGCCACAGTTCCTATGTCTCGGACATGTGAAGTATTATATATTTCAAGTACAACAGATTATCGGATATGTCAGATCAACTACGCGTCAAGTTTTTGACATTTCCTTTTCAAATAGTTTTTAGACTGCGGCGACCCGCCGTCTGTAGTAGTTGGAAATCCTAAACAGGCCTTGCTGACCTTGCTGAATTGCTTATAAAATTTATTTGATTTGAAATAACTTAAGTATGTTTAACAGATTCTTGGTTACCCTAGATACAGCTCAGTAGCTCTTTAAAGAACTTGGTGACTGATACATTTTTCATTGTTTTGATCAAGCACCAAAGCAACAATTACAAAGTATTTACAAATATATGAACAATTATTTTGAAGGATTTTTTTGGTGTAAAAATTAAATAAAAAAAGTTCTTGAAAATGAATATATTATTTCTTACCCTTATCCAAAGATTTTAAGTTTTTTTCTTCTCTATAAGATGAAGCATCTGGGGATATTTAAACCATTAATTCAGATAAATTGAACTATCATTACTGTGACCTCTATTTGTAGAATTGTCTATCATGGATATACAAACAAAGCATGAAAATAAACACAGTGTCGCACCGGGCGCGCGCCTGCCACCAATTGCTAACATGCTTAAAATATCCTGTCAAGAAGTAATAATGTGAATATGTAGATTTAATTGTTGACTGCCCGACTGTGCCCCGGTATCTAGTTAATTATGTTGAGGAACTGTAGGAATTCTCACACAATGAGAAATTAAGTCCGTATATGGTTTATTCAATTATTTCTTCTTTTCTTTTCTCTCTGTGGCAATCAACAAATTCAATAACAACAATAATATAGTCCGTGAAAACACTGTAGTATGAAATAATAATAATGATGGTTATCCACATAAATGTCCGTGAAATCACAGTAAATATTACTATCAAATATCAGGAAATAAGTTTCGTTAGGAAATCCTAAATAGAGGTCCTTCCTCTTAGAAAGCCAAAATTCGAAATCTTAACTTTTCTTAAAGAACAGTTTCGTCTACCCGGGTCCAGGTGATAGACAAGCCACGTGACCAGTTTAATGCGATTAGCGATTAATTGCGCAATGTGTGAATTGCAGACACGCTAAACATGCCATGATACCATGGCGTTTTTATACACGTATCTATGACAGATAGACAAAGAAAGCATCACGTGGCTGAGACGAATGATGAAAGAAAGAAAGTATGAATAAAGAAACGTTTAATTATTGCATCAAATACAATATCAATATTCCTTTCCAAATTTAATTATAGAAAAGAAAAGCAACAAATAATTGTAACAGTTTAAAGTACAAAGCTACTGGTAAAATATGAGAAATATTTTAACGGTGTAGCATATCCAACCGCCCCCACCCCCTCTAAATTTACCCCGACCATACATAAATGACACAACCCCCTAAAATTTCACAAGAATGCACTATTTTACAGCTTTAAATTAAAAAAACCGCAGGGGAGTTCCCCTGGATCGCAAGTCCAACCGGAACTATACCCTTATCATGGTTCGGGCAAAGCGTCAAGCCGATTGCATTGTCACTGCCCACATTTTTTTAAATATACTCCCTCCCCTAACCTGATTTTCTGGCTCTGATAACAGATGTGAAAATCAGAAAATTTATATCGAAAATCAACAACAAAAAACCCTGTTACATTCGCCCTTTATATTTATGCTGATTTATGTTTAGCTTACATACGTAGATGCAAGGATGCTTGCATTTCAAATTCAATTATTATCAAATTACTAATTTTAATTTGAAGGGATCAGAATTAATAACTCTCTCTCCCTCTCTCTCTGATATACATTGAATATTGATGCTTTTTACAGAAATCCTTTTCATTAGACATTTAATAAATACACACTTCATTTATACACACTTCACCAACATGATAATATTGCTGTTTCACTGTGACTATTCATTTGTTATTCTACCTGATACAGCGATTCCTCTTGGTGGCACTTGTACACTTGGGACGGACACATGCACAGACAGTAATGCACAATGTTCCGGTTCTATGTGTGTTTGTCCCTCGGGATTCTACGAAAGTTTGGGAACATGCGTTGCAAGTAAGTTTCTATGTAATTCTTGGATTGTTTCAAACTATTAAACACAATTTTCATTTCAATACAGCTTTAATTGTATAGTCTGTGCATTTCAGTTACGGAAATCCCTTTATTAGCATAAATGATAGTACTCGTATAGACAGTGATATGTATAATAACGTAGTATGTATTCGTATTAAAAAAAATAAACTAAACTGTTTTGATAAAATGATTATGGAACGAAGCTGTGAGAAATTCTGTTGAGTTACGAAAAAATATATATTTACAATTGGATCTCGGTAAAATGTTTATTAACCCGTATCGTTCTAAATATATTACATCCTCACGAACAGATGTTATTTTATTTCAACTACTTTGGATAAAATCTAGATGGGTTATGAACAATTTAATCAAGTATGACTTAATTCTCAATTCTTTTTTTTTTTTTGATAAATAATTGCCGCTTTGACCATTTACAATATCGTTATGGCAAAAGAAAAAATACTTGAAAAATACACATACATGCATATAAATATGACACTTGTAATATGATAATCATATATAATAACTTGAAAATTAAGAAGCAGCTAATAAATTAAGAGTACTTAGTCTAATGCACATTCCTTCTTTTATATATTTAGAGAGATAAAGGATCCTTTGGAGATTTAATAAATTCAGTATTTTGCTATATGTTATTTTTTAACATAGTTAAATTTGGCGATTAAACAATACCGACATATTTTGAACAAATATTCCAATATAGGATACAGTATGCAAGGAAGTGATATTCATTTTCAATAACACTATGATTACAGCATCTACAAATTCTTAAGGACGTTTCAGCGGGTTACAGCTGATTTTGAATTTGATAAAAAAAGAATTTCTCATTTTTTTAAGTAGAATGATAGAAGAAAGCCCAAATTTTAAGATTCATGTGTTAAGAATATCATCAAAAGTATATTTGCCAAATGTTGAAGGTACAAAAAGTCACATTTTAGTGTTTTTATGTAAATTTGGCTAAAATTTCAATAAAAAGCAGATTTCGTTAAAAAAAAAATCTGCTAAGGTATGTATTTTTTTCTTACATTTTTAGAAAGCATTTATATCAGAGAAATGACTCTGAAAAAATAAAGGAAATTAGTCCACTGAAATGTTTTTTATTTAGAAAAATATAAATAAAAATTCACAGTTTTGGGATAGTTTTTGTATACATTTTGGTCCGGGCACTAATGAGATTTTATGCATTATAAGTAACAAATGGTGATACAAATATTTAAAAAAAATCATTTTAATATGCTGTTACAGTATTAAGAAACGAAATCTTTCTTCTTTTTAATGCCATGTTTTTTTCCCAACAAATTTTAGCAAAAAGTGATGCTCTACCATAAGCTTGATCTCTAAAACAAGAATGGTGGCCCCCTATTTTTCATTCATATATCTTTTAGTTAAAGTCTAAAGTATTTATATGCACAATTATTATAAAACACAATAAATAGATAAATTTGGCATAGAATTGATATTTGTGTACCATTCTTGCGCAGATCCACCCATTTACTTTAGGGGGATCCAACAGAGAAATGTTGGCCAACTATGAAAAATAACATGGAAAGATGTGTGTGTGTGTAGGGGAGGGGGTTTTCCGCATACCTTCTTTCATCCTTTCCTTCTTCATCCTTTCCTCTCCTACTTTTCAGACTTTAACAAGGATGGGTCCAAGATTTTCCAGGTGGGGGTTAGGGGATTCTTTTCTTCTTTACTCTTAGTATAATAGCCAAACCGCAAGGGGAGTGGGGGTTGCGGCAGTCACTCCCTGATCCCCTCTTGATCTGCGCGTGATTCTTGAACACATTGATCATTCTATTTTTAAAAAATGCAAAAGAGTCAGCACTGATATCAATATGGTTTGTAATGTAATCATGTTGTAATGTTTCAACCATTATTTTACAGCACGTTCTCTACTTATTACAGATAACGAATACCGTCAAAACTTTCCAGATAAGTCATTATTTGAAGATTATCTTTTAACAACAAACATTTTCTTTTCAAAAATCGTAAATGTAACATCTTTATTATTATATTTGCCCAAAATCTCCGACCCGTATAATAAGATAGGAACAACCAAACAATCAAATTTAGACACTTTTTTTCTATATCTAACTTGACATTTTCAAACACTGACAACTTATTTTAAGCTCTTGATCATGTTACATCAGCACGAGACACGTTTCCTATACAAGTAGAATTTATACCTTGATACATAACATTAAATACAATTTCAATGTTTTCGTTATTAAAAAAAGTCAATATTTGTCTCTTGCTTTCCTTTTTGAATAATAAAATTAAATTTATTAAATATATCATTAATGAAATGAATTAATAGTAAAGGAGATAAGGGCTCCCCTCGCTTCAGTCCTAAGTTCACAAATAAAAGAATAAGAGAGAAAAATATTTGTATAGCCATAATTTAACACAAGACGGAACATCACAATAAATACATTGTTAAACATTTTAAATACTTACATAAGAATAAGGAGCGTGTTAAAGAAAATATGGATATAGAATAACAAGAAACAGTGGACTTAAAATATGATACATAATTTTCTGAAAGTGATTAAAAAGGTTTGTTTTTCAACGAAAGATTACAAAGCTGCAGGTCAGGAAAAAAACAGTGCAGAAATTCTTCAAGTAAAGTCTTATATAACATAATATCTCCACTATAATTTGAATTTTATAACATACTTTTTACAAATGCAGAGACTTGACTTGACTATTTGGGTTTACCGTCGCTTCGACAGTATTTCAGTCATATAGCGACGTCAAGGTGAAGGAAGACCCCGAATGCACGGAGGCATCCGGGTAGAACCAACGACCTACCGCAAGCCAGCTGGAAGGCTTCCTCACATGAAAATCCGAATGACCCTGCCGGGATTCGAACCCACGCGGTGAGGGGTTGAGTGAGTGATAAAGTCAGCGACTTTACCCTCTCGGCCACGGAGGCCTAACAAATGCAGAGAGCTGGGGTGAGGGTATTATAGATCTAATGTTTAAAGATGGTGAAGGTATGGAGGTAATACCCTTTGCAATATTTTGGCAAAAATATTCACAACTTCTACTTCAATAAATGTACGGGCAGAGAAATATAACAAAATTACAAAATGTCAGTTTGGTTTTCAAAAACATTTAAGTACTGTTGATTGCAATTTTCATATGATATGAGATTATTTATAGTAATGTTTACAGATAACCAAGTTTTGTTTAGGTCCTCAGCGGTATCCATTCACTCAAGGCTCAAATGACGTAAACAATTATTGTGATACATAGGTCTAAACTACAATGTATAAATTAAAAAAAATAACAACAAAAGTTATGATATTTGAAAAAGAATATTTTTTCTTACACAAATCTAACTTAAAAGGACACGAAATAGCATTAGTTGATTCATTCAAATATTTAGGCGTATACTTTTTGTAAAATGTAAACTGGTAAAGGACTCAAACATGTGTAGCAGAGCATGCATCTTCAGCATTATTATTTTTGCCTAAGTGTATTTTTATAAATTGATCTAATCCGTACACACATAAGAATTATTATCTCTGTACCAATTTAATGCAGACACAAATTATCTACTCTTTCGTTCACAATGGATTGTGATTATTTTGAACATTTTTATTTTATAATTTGCATCATTATCAAAACTTCTCTTAAATAAGATATCAGTAATAATACCTAAAAGACTTGATAACTGGTCAAAGTTATCTTTATCTGCATTGTTTGACTGTGTGCATCTACAGCTAAAACGTTAAGATTAGTCAAAAACTATTGAGACTGTAAAATTTTAGCTCAATTTTCCATGAACACGTAGCTGTAAAATTTGAGCTCAATTTTCCATGAACATCAGTTAATCAGTTAGTGTAGTTGTGGTGTAAACACAATATTTTCAATAACATAGTCCATTTGTAATAGTATTATGGTTTCGTACTTTAAACACAGAAATACGATCAAATATATATATTGAGACCATCGCATAATCAACAACACTGCTTTCTCTGTAACCTACCAATAAAAGTATATTTACGATTGCGGTAATCATTACCCAGCCGGCCGTTTAAATCCTCAACCCTGTTTGTTTACGCAAGTATTATAAAGCGATACATTGAGGTTGACACCTAGGATGATTTCATTCGAAAATCTAGGATTAAACGTATCAGGTATAACTCAATTGGGAACATTTAATTGTCTGACTCGGAATTATTTGTAATGAAAATAGGTTCGCCTTTTCAAGTCACTAGCAAGTAATATGTGACAATTTCCATTAGTGGAATTATATGTATACTAGATCTAGGAAGATAATTCAATAACTTGACACTTGTGTAAGCTATGGTGCCAAGAGACTACTTTTCAGAAAAAAAAATACATGAATAGAATATTTTATTTAAACCAGTAGGCATACTTGCCCAAGTGGTACAAATGCAATATACATACATAGCAAGACAGACAGCAAAGATAGTGTTTAAATATCAAACATCACATAATGACAAAGGAGAGAGAGAGAGAGAGAGAGAGAGAGAGGGTGGAGAAGGTACAATCAACAATCAAAATAACGTAATACATGAAATACATAGATAGAAAAAATAAAATCAATATACAATATAAACATATATATTGTATATTAATTCAAGTACAAAACTTCATTTCTAATTTGAAACGACTTATAGATATATAACGCAAACTTACTTAGAACTGTACTGTTATCACTATTAAATAAAGAAATAAGTTTAAACATACTAGGACTTTTCAAAAAATATGACTGAATATAACGTTTCCTGAGTGTTAGATAAAGAGAGCATTCTAAAACAAAATGGTACTCATCTTCAACTTGATTACAAAATTTACATTTTCTTAATTCCGGAGGAGTACGTATCGGCCTTGTCCATCTACCAGCTTCTATTTCCAACCTATGTGATGACATACGTAATTGTGATATGACTCTTAAGAACTGTGAACTTTGCAAAATGTTTAAGTATGGTTGAAGTTTAAATTCACAAACTGATCTATAAAATATAGCACGACTTGAATTCTGGAGACGACTGTTTCAATTTTGTAAGAAATGATCATTTAATCTCTGTTTAACTAATGATAAAAACAAATTTTCATGTCCAACACCTTGATTCAACCATGCGTCATGGAAACCTAATGATTGAAGCAATGATCTTAACAAAGTGACCCAGCTAGTTTTATTTGGATATATTACTGCATCAGTACTTAACACATTATAAATAATTTTAATATATTTATTCGCCTCTACGCGCAATATCTTGAGCCAGTATTTAATATTTAAATGTCTTTTCACTAATAAAGTTGTTCGACCTAGTTCCCAAACACAAAATCATTCTGCGTTGATTTCTTTACCCCCAACAATTTCTTACAAAACTGTATATGTGTTTTCTCAATCGCATTACCCTGGATAAAACCCCATACTTCACTAGCGTAATTTAAAATTGGTAAAATAAGTTTGTCAAATAAGTCACATTTATGTTTTGGTGAAATAAAAGTAAATTTATGCAAATATTTGTCCATTCTAAAAATAGCCTTCTGTGCCCGACCAGCTAGTGACAAATGAGCTAAATTAAATGATCCGCCCGATGTGAAAACAACACCCAAATAAACAAAACAATTAACAATTTCTAATTCTTTCCCCTTGTATAAGAAGCGTGTACTTTTTGGTAATTTCCCCCCTTTTTTAAAAATAATTACATGTAAATAAAAGTCGAATGGACCCAGGTCTGATGAGTGAGATAGTTATTTAACAACATGGTTATTCTTCGACCCCGAAAAGCCTCAATAAAAGGAGGCGTTTTCATAAATCAGATGGTCCCAGATCATTAATTGAAAGAACGTTTCATACTTTTGAACATTTTAATATTCTTAAGCACATTATAGAAGCGTCCATCGCCTGCCAGATGGACAAGACACTTGGCCCGCTAATATCAACGCTATTTTTAAAACCGAAGTACCTTGCCACTTTCTAAAAATGATCGAACAATTGAACATTACTCGTCAACACACGTATGTTTAAATTTAAGCAAATGCGGCAAAAGTGGCAGAACGTTTGTTCATGTGATACCTTCTAGCTCGCTTCACATGCGGGGATATAGTTTTGGCCACGTATTTGTATTAACCCGTTTTTTTTTAAATACTGTATATATTTTGTTGTTAACACTTGCTGTTATTATTGACACAATTATGTGGTGTATTATAATTTTATTAATAGTTAAAGTACCATTTCTAGTGGGTTACTGTGTGGCATTAGCGCACGGGGCAAAAAACAACAACAACACAAAAACAACAACATAGAATGTATTACAGGTTCACTATTACTTAAGTAAGGTCATGAATTCCTTAAGTGTGAAATTAATGAGGGTCATAACCCTCACTTCGAATCATTATGAAACAAATCAAAGAGCTCGAGGCACTGAGAGACTGCCGGTTGAATTGAAACAAAGAGCGAGTTCAACTAGCTTATTAGTAACTAGAAGCTGCAGGAAAACGTATGGATTTTTTGCGGCTATCGAGTTCAGCCCTGCTGAAACGTTAAGGGAAGAATTACCTCCATTTCATGTAAATCCTGCCGAAAGTTTGAAGTGCCTTGAGCGCTTTGATAGTGAGGTGCAGCCCGTCGAACCTTCTTTCATTTGAGATACACACACACAACTCCAGTGCCTTCAGCTCTGTGATTTGTTTCGCATTGGTGTTACTTTTAGTAAAACAAGTATATTGGCGTGCTTGATTTTTACGTGTTTTTAGCTCAACTGAGCACAAAGTGCTCAAGGTGAGCTTTTGTGATCGCCCTTCGTCCGGCGTCCGTCGTCGTGCGTCGTGAGTCGTGCGTCGTCAACAATTTGCTTTAAACGACATCTCCTCTGAAACCGCTGGACAGAATTTAATGAAACTTTGCAGGAATGTTCCTTGGGTGAGGCTCTACATAAGTTGCTAAAATAAAGTTGATCCATGAAGAACTCTGGTTGCCATGGCTACAAAAAGAAAAATAATTTGAAAACTTTAAAAAATCATCTCCTTCAAAACTACTGGCCAGATTTTAAAATAATTTGGTACAGATGTTCCTTGGGTCAACCTCTACCAAAGTTGCTAAAATTATTCCGATCCGTAAAAAAACATGGCCACCAGGGGCGGGGCTTATTTGCCTTATATGTATATTGAGAAACCTTTAAACAACATCTCCTCTGAAACCACTGGACAGAAATTGATTAAACTTGGCAGGGATGATCCTGGGTCAACCTTCACAAAAGTTGCTAAAATAAACTTGATCCATGTAGAACTCTGGTTGCCATGGCAACAAAAAGAAAAAAAATATGAAAACTTTAAAAATCATCTTCTTCAAAACTACTGGCCAGATTTTAAAATAAATTGGTACAGATGTTTCTTGGGTCAACCTCTACCAATGTTGCTTAAATTTTTCCGATCCGTAAAAAACATGGCCGCCGAGGGCCGGGCTTATTTGCCTTATATGTATATAGGGAAAACTTTAATCAGCATTTCCTCTGAAACCACTGGACAGAATTTAATTAAACTTGGCAGGAATGATCCTTGGGTCAACCTTTACAAAAGTTGCTAAAATAAACTTGATCCATATAGAACTCTGGTTGTCCATGGCAACAAAAATAATAAATGAAAACTTTAAAAATCATCTGCTTCAAAACTACTGGCCAGATTTTAAAATAAATTGGTACAGATGTTCCTTGGGTCAACCTATTTATCTCAGGTGAGCGATTTAGGGCCATCATGGCCCTCTTGTTTCTTTTGCTTGGTATCAATGATTTTCTGTGAGAAAACCGATACCCAGAATTCGCCACCTGTTAGAGTTTGGTTTTAGATATATTTATAAGGATTACAGTCATGAACAATAATTACTTACATCGAATAAACGGATATCTGAATATACAATGTATCTCTCATGTTAAACTGTGTTATTTTCTGCAGAAAAATCCTTGGGAGGGTCGTGTTCCAACGACGATCAGTGTGGTACGACTAATGCGGTGTGCGATCGTACGACCAGCGTCTGTGTGTGTAATGGTGAAACATATGATGACAATGGAAGCGGTAGTGCCGGAGGGGCTTGCGTAACAAGTGAGTTGCATAATTTGGAAATGAATTGCATTACTTATGAAATCTTTTCTTACAAATCTTATAGTTTACCAATGAAAAATGACTATATCAACTTGAAGTTAGATGACAGGAAATATGAACCAAAATATCACCTGATAATAGAGGTAGTATTCGAAAGATCTTCCGTATCAAACAATATTACCCCTGAAAAAAAAATTATATTCAAGTAACATACTTTTTCAGTATAATAACTGACAAGTGATGGTCGTAAAACTATAAAAAAAAAAAAAAATACCTTGATGCCGATGAATTAAAAGTAAAACATTAAAGGATTTCAAAATAGAGTCGCCCTGATCTATTACATATTTTTGATTGTCCCATTTTATTTTTGCTAGAAAACAACCTTTTTTATAGCAATACATTTTGTGACTATATATATATATATATATATATATATACGTATATATATTCTGATAAAGAGCTAGCTCTAGATGCAGCTTGTACAGATATCAGTCAGTGTGCAGATCCAAATGCCGTGTGTTCTACGACTTGTCAGTGTGGACCAGGCTATGCTGTTTCAAGCAGCACGTGTATTGCAAGTAAGTGATTGCGTGTTGATTGCTTTTATATACCTTTTCTGATCGTATACATGTCATCAATATTTGAGAGTTTTAATAATTAGACGTCAAAATATTTTGCAATATTTATATTTTCCCAGTGGTGTAGCTCACGAAAGTAACTAAGAGTGTCTTTGTATGGTGAAATATATTTTGCACCACATTTATGAAACTAGGGTAGTTTAAAAGGGTAAATACTGTGTTTCAAAGGAACATAATCTTTTCCTTTAAATTTCATATATTCGAAGTTACATCCTTTAATGAATTAAAAATGAATTGTTAAGTAAAATTGATAATTGTTGATGATTTCCTTCAGCAATTCCTCTTGGTGGCACGTGTACGCCTGGGACGGACACATGCACAGACAGTAATGCACAGTGTTCTGGTTCTACATGTGTTTGCCCCTCGGGATTCTACGACAATTTGGGGTCGTGTATCGCAAGTAAGTTTTACTTGCCACCCACCCATTTAAATAGATATGATTGACTTTATTTTTGTTATTTCTAAATTGTTATATCATCTAATAGTGGTGGCAGACTCAATAATATCATGTAAGATTCCCTAAAGTGCATTCATGACACTCTCGTAAAGAAATGAAAATGTTTACTTATTTTTGGACACTCAATTATAATTTCGCTTTAAACTGTATAAACCATATTTAATCACGAAGTTTACAACACGAAATATCAACTGTCAACTTGGTGAAACATTGTAGGAGTAATACATTGAATCTTGTACATTTATACCTTATGTGTCATAATGATTACTTATGATAACCTGTTTTGTTAAGAGATTAGGAAAGGTATTTTGTTTAAAATGTTTTCATACTAACCAAGGCTTTCACACTTTATAGTAACACACACACACAAAGTATTAAGCATGCTTTGGTCTTTCTCGTCGACATTTCAATTACCTTATTGCTGCATCTTAAAATGCGCATTAACTGAGTTGGTGTTATTGAACAATAGAGAAAAACTTGGGAGGAGCATGTTCCTGCGACGACGAGTGTGCTACAACTAATGCCGTGTGTGATCGTTCAACGAGTGTTTGTGTTTGTGATGGTACGACATATGACGACAATGGAAGCGGGAGCGCCGGAGGGACTTGTGTAACAAGTGAGTCACATGTACTTTTGGTTGTACTTGACAACTAAAAATATCTACATATTGAATAGTCGATACAGTTAATACACATACATTCAAGCAATGCTTGACTACGACAATGGACAACTTAATTATTAGGAGGTTAAATACTTTTATAAGGTAATTGCATTTGATTATATGTATATATCTTTGTGTTTTCTCCATTAAAGAACTAGCTCTAGATGCAGCTTGTACAGATATCAGCCAGTGTGCAGATCCAAATGCCGTGTGTTCTACGACTTGTCAGTGTGGACCAGGCTATGCTGTTTCAAGCAGCACGTGTATTGCAAGTAAGTGATTGCGTGTTGATTGCTTTTATATACCTTTTCTGATCGTATACATGTCATCAATATTTGAGAGTTTTAATAATTAGACGTCAAAATATTTTGCAATATTTATATTTTCCCAGTGGTGTAGCTCACGAAAGTTACTAAGAGTGTCTTTGTATGGTGAAATATATTTTGCACCACATTTATGAAACGAGGGTAGTTTAAAAGGGTAAATACTGAGTTTCAAAGGAACAGCATCTTTTCCTTTAATTTTTATATGTTTGAAGTTACACCCTTTATTGAATTAAAAATGAATTTTTAAGTAAAATTGATAATTGTTGATGATTTCCTTCAGCAATTCCTCTTGGTGGCACGTGTACGCCTGGGACGGACTCATGCACAGACAGTAATGCACAGTGTTCTGGTTCTACATGTGTTTGCCCCTCGGGATTCTACGACAATTTGGGGTCGTGTATCGCAAGTAAGTTTTACTTGCCACCCACCCATTTAAATAGATATGATTGACTTTATTTTTGTTATTTCTAAAGTGTTATATCATCTAATAGTGGTGGCAGACTCAATAATATCATGTAAGATTCCCTAAAGTGCATTCATGACACTCTCGTAAAGAAATGAAAATGTTTACTTATTTTTGGACACTCAATTATAATTTCGCTTTAAACTGTATAAACCATATTTAATCACGAAGTTTACAACACGAAATATCAACTGTCAACTTGGTGAAACATTGTAGGAGTAATACATTGAATCTTGTACATTTATACCTTATGTGTCATAATGATTACTTATGATAACCTGTTTTGTTAAGAGATTAGGAAAGGTATTTTGTTTAAAATGTTTTCATACTAACCAAGGCTTTCACACTTTATAGTAACACACACACACAAAGTATTAAGCATGCTTTGGTCTTTCTCGTCGACATTTCAATTACCTTATTGCTGCATCTTAAAATGCGCATTAACTGAGTTGGTGTTATTGAACAATAGAGAAAAACTTGGGAGGAGCATGTTCCTGCGACGACGAGTGTGCTACAACTAATGCCGTGTGTGATCGTTCAACGAGTGTTTGTGTTTGTGACGGTACGACATATGACGACAATGGAAGCGGGAGCGCCGGAGGGACTTGTGTAACAAGTGAGTCACATGTACTTTTGGTTGTACTTGACAACTAAAAATATCTACATATTGAATAGTCGATACAGTTAATACACATACATTCAAGCAATGCTTGACTACGACAATGGACAACTTAATTATTAGGAGGTTAAATACTTTTATAAGGTAATTGCATTTGATTATATGTATATATCTTTGTGTTTTCTCCATTAAAGAACTAGCTCTAGATGCAGCTTGTACAGATATCAGCCAGTGTGCAGATCCAAATGCCGTGTGTTCTACGACTTGTCAGTGTGGACAAGGCTATGCTGTTTCAAGCAGCACGTGTATTGCAAGTAAGTGATTGCGTGTTAATTGCTTTTATATACCTTTTCTGATCGTATAATGTCATCAATATTTGGAGTTTTATAATTAGACGTCAAAATATTTTGCAATATTTATATTTTCCCAGTGGTGTAGCTCACGAAAGTTACTAAGAGTGTCTTTGTATGGTGAAATATATTTTGCACCACATTTATGAAACTAGGGTAGTTTAAAAGGGTAAATACTGAGTTTCAAAGGAACAGCATCTTTTCCTTTAATTTCATATGATTGAAGTTACACCCTTTAATGAATTAAAAATGAATTTTTAAGTAAAATTGATAATTGTTGATGATTTCCTTCAGCAATTCCTCTTGGTGGCACGTGTACGCCTGGGACGGACTCATGCACAGACAATAATGCACAGTGTTCTGGTTCTACATGTGTTTGCCCCTCGGGATTCTACGACAATTTGGGGTCGTGTATCGCAAGTAAGTTTTACTTGCCACCCACCCATTTAAATAGATATGATTGACTTTATTTTTGTTATTTCTAAATTGTTATATCATCTAATAGTGGTGGCAGACTCAATAATATCATGTAAGATTCCCTAAAGTGCATTCATGACACTCTCGTAAAGAAATGAAAATGTTTACTTATTTTTGGACACTCAATTATAATTTCGCTTTAAACTGTATAAACCATATTTAATCACGAAGTTTACAACACGAAATATCAACTGTCAACTTGGTGAAACATTGTAGGAGTAATACATTGAATCTTGTACATTTATACCTTATGTGTCATAATGATTACTTATGATAACCTGTTTTGTTAAGAGATTAGGAAAGGTATTTCGTTTAAAATGTTTTCATACTAACCAAGGCTTTCACACTTTATATGTCAAAGTTTGAGACGAGTGTGCTAAATAGTAACACACACACACAAAGTATTAAGATGCTTTGGTCTTTCTCGTCGACATTTCAATTACCTTATTGCTGCATCTTAAAATGCGCATTAACTGAGTTGGTGTTCTTGAACAATAGAGAAAAACTTGGGAGGAGCATGTTCCTGCGACGACGAGTGTGCTACAACTAATGCCGTGTGTGATCGTTCAACGAGTGTTTGTGTTTGTGACGGTACGACATATGACGACAATGGAAGCGGGAGCGCCGGAGGGACTTGTGTAACAAGTGAGTCACATGTACTTTTGGTTGTACTTGACAACTAAAAATATCTACATATTGAATAGTCGATACAGTTAATACACATACATTCAAGCAATGCTTGAATACGACAATGGACAACTTAATTACTAGGAGGTTAAATACTTTTATAAGGTAATTGTATTTGATTATATGTATATAACTTTGTGTTTTCTCCATCAAAGAACTAGCTTTAGATGCAGCTTGTACAGATATCAGCCAGTGTGCAGATCCAAATGCCGTGTGTTCTACGACTTGTCAGTGTGGACCAGGCTATGCTGTTTCAAGCAGCACGTGTATTGCAAGTAAGTGATTGCGTGTTAATTGCTTTTATATACCTTTTCTGATCGTATAATGTCATCAATATTTGGGAGTTTTAATAATTAGACGTCAAAATATTTTGCAATATTTATATTTTCCCAGTGGTGTAGCTCACGAAAGTAACTAAGAGTGTCTTTGTATGGTGAAATATATTTTGCACCACATTTATGAAACTAGGGTAGTTTAAAAGGGTAAATACTGTGTTTCAAAGGAACAGAATCTTTTCCTTTAAATTTCATATATTCGAAGTTACACCCTTTAATGAATTAAAAATGAATTGTTAAGTAAAATTGATAATTGTTGATGATTTCCTTCAGCAATTCCTCTTGGTGGCACGTGTACGCCTGGGACGGACACATGCACAGACAGTAATGCACAGTGTTCTGGTTCTACATGTGTTTGCCCCTCGGGATTCTACGACAATTTGGGGTCGTGTATCGCAAGTAAGTTTTACTTGCCACCCACCCATTTAAATAGATATTATTGACTTTATTTTTGTTATTTCTAAAGTGTTATATCATCTAATAGTGGTGGCAGACTCAATAATATCATATAAGATTCCCTAAAGTGCATTCATGACACTCTCGTAAAAAAATGAAAATGTTTACTTATTTTTGGACACTCAATTATAATTTCGCTTTAAACTGTATGAACCATATTTAATCACGAAGTTTACAACACGAAATATCAACTGTCAACTTGGTGAAACATTGTAGGAGTAATACATTGAATCTTGTACATTTATACCTTATGTGTCATAATGATTACTTATGATAACCTGTTTTGTTAAGAGATTAGGAAAGGTATTTTGTTTAAAATGTTTTCATACTAACCAAGGCTTTCACACTTTATAGTAACACACACACACACAAAGTATTAAGCATGCTTTGGTCTTTCTCGTCGACTTTTCAATTACCTTATTGCTGCATCTTAAAATGCGCATTAACTGAGTTGGTGTTATTGAACAATAGAGAAAAACTTGGGAGGAGCATGTTCCTGCGACGACGAGTGTGCTACAACTAATGCCGTGTGTGATCGTTCAACGAGTGTTTGTGTTTGTGACGGTACGACATATGACGACAATGGAAGCGGGAGCGCCGGAGGGACTTGTGTAACAAGTGAGTCACATGTACTTTTGGTTGTACTTGACAACTAAAAATATCTACATATTGAATAGTCGATACAGTTAATACACATACATTCAAGCAATGCTTGACTACGACAATGGACAACTTAATTACTAGGAGGTTAAATACTTTTATAAGGTAATTGCATTTGATTATATGTATATAACTTTGTGTTTTCTCCATCAAAGAACTAGCTTTAGATGCAGCTTGTACAGATATCAGCCAGTGTGCAGATCCAAATGCCGTGTGTTCTACGACTTGTCAGTGTGGACCAGGCTATGCTGTTTCAAGCAGCACGTGTATTGCAAGTAAGTGATTGCGTGTTGATTGCTTTTATATACCTTTTCTGATCGTATACATGTCATCAATATTTGGAGTTTTAATAATTAGACGTCAAAATATTTTGCAATATTTATATTTTCCCAGTGGTGAAGCTCACGAAAGTAACTAAGAGTGTCTTTGTATGGTGAAATATATTTTGCACCACATTTATGAAACTAGGGTAGTTTAAAAGCGTAAATACTGTGTTTCAAGGGAACATAATCTTTTCCTTTAAATTTCATATATTCGAAGTTACATCCTTTATTGAATTAAAAATGAATTGTTAAGTAAAATTGATAATTGTTGATGATTTCCTTCAGCGATTCCTCTTGGTGGCACGTGTACGCCTGGGACGGACACATGCACAGACAGTAATGCACAGTGTTCTGGTTCTACATGTGTTTGCTCCTCGGGATTCTACGACAATTTGGGGTCGTGTATCGCAAGTAAGTTTTACTTGCCACCCACCCATTTCAAAAAAGATTTTATTGACTTTATTCTTGTTATTTCTAAAGTGTTATATCATCTAATAGTGGTGGCAGACTCAATAATATCATGTAAGATTCCCTAAAGTGAATTCATGACACTCTCGGAAGGAAATGAAAATGTTTACTTATTTTTGGACACTCAATTATAATTTCGCTTTAAACTGTATGAACCATATTTAATCACGAAGTTTACAACACGAAATATCAACTGTCAACTTGGTGAAACATTGTAGGAGTAATACATTGAATCTTGTACATTTATACCTTATGTGTCATAATGATTACTTATGATAACCTAAGAGATTAGGAAAGGTATTTTGTTTAAAATGTTTTCATACTAACCAAGGCTTTCACACTTTATAGTAAACACACACACACAAAGTATTAAGCATGCTTTGGTCTTTCTCGTCGACTTTTCAATTACCTTATTGCTGCATCTTAAAATGCGCATTAACTGAGTTGGTGTTATTGAACAATAGAGAAAAACTTGGGAGGAGGTGTTGTAGACTTTCATATAATGCTGCGCTAATAGAAAAAGTTCCTGCGACGACGAGTTGCTACAACTAATGCCGTGTGTGATCGTTCAACGAGTGTTTGTGTTTGTGACGGTACGACATATGACGACAATGGAAGCGGGAGCGCCGGAGGGACTTGTGTAACAAGTGAGTCACATGTACTTTTGGTTGTACTTGACAACTAAAAATATCTACATATTGAATAGTCGATACAGTTAATACACATACATTCAAGCAATGTTTGACTACGACAATGGACAACTTAATTACTAGGAGGTTAAATACTTTCATAAGGTAATTGTATTTGATTATATGTATATAACTTTGTGTTTTCTCCATTAAAGAACTAGCTCTAGATGCAGCTTGTACAGATATCAGCCAGTGTGCAGATCCAAATGCCGTGTGTTCTACGACTTGTCAGTGTGGACCAGGCTATGCTGTTTCAAGCAGCACGTGTATTGCAAGTAAGTGATTGCGTGTTGATTGCTTTTATATACCTTTTCTGATCGTATACATGTCATCAATATTTGGGAGTTTTAATAATTAGACGTCAAAATATTTTGCAATATTTATATTTTCCCAGTGGTGTAGCTCACGAAAGTAACTAAGAGTGTCTTTGTATGGTGAAATATATTTTGCACCACATTTATGAAACTATGGTAGTTTAAAAGGGTAAATACTGTGTTTCAAAGGAACGGCATCTTTTCCTTTAAATTTCATATATTCGAAGTTACACCCTTAAATGAATTAAAAATGAATTGTTAAGTAAAATTGATTATTGTTGATGATTTCCTTCAGCAATTCCTCTTGGTGGCACGTGTACGCCTGGGACGGACACATGCACAGACAGTAATGCACAGTGTTCTGGTTCTACATGTGTTTGCCCCTCGGGATTCTACGACAATTTGGGGTCGTGTATCGCAAGTAAGTTTTACTTGCCACCCACCCATTTAAATAGATCTTATTGACTTTATTCTTGTTATTTCTAAAGTGTTATATCATCTAATAATGATGGCAGACTCAATAATATCATGTAAGATTCCCTAAAGTACATTCATGACACTCTCGTAAAGATATGAAAATGTTTACTTATTTTTGGACACTCAATTATAATTTCGCTTTAAACTGTATAAACCATATTTAATCACGAAGTTTACAACACGAAATATCAACTGTCAACTTGGTGAAACATTGTAGGAGTAATACATTGAATCTTGTACATTTATACCTTATGTGTCATAATGATTACTTATGATAACCTAAGAGATTAGGAAAGGTATTTTGTTTAAAATGTTTTCATACTAACCAAGGCTTTCACACTTTATAGTAACACACACACACAAAGTATTAAGCATGCTTTGGTCTTTCTCGTCGACTTTTCAATAACCTTATTGCTGCATCTTAAAATGCGCATTAACTGAGTTGGTGTTATTGAACAATAGAGAAAAACTTGGGAGGAGCATGTTCCTGCGACGACGGGTGTGCTACAACTAATGCCATGTGTGATCGTTCAACGAGTGTTTGTGTTTGTGATGGTACGACATATGACGACAATGGAAGCGGGAGCGCCGGAGGGACTTGTGTAACAAGTGAGTCACATGTACTTTTGGTTGTACTTGACAATTAAAAATATCTACATATTGAATAGTCGATACAGTTAATACACATACATTCAAGCAATGCTTGACTACGACAATGGACAACTTAATTACTAGGAGGTTAAATACTTTTATAAGGTAATTGCATTTGATTATATGTATATAACTTTGTGTTTTCTCCATCAAAGAACTAGCTCTAGATGCAGCTTGTACAGATATCAGCCAGTGTGCAGATCCAAATGCCGTGTGTTCTACGACTTGTCAGTGTGGACCAGGCTATGCTGTTTCAAGCAGCACGTGTATTGCAAGTAAGTGATTGCGTGTTGATTGCTTTTATATACCTTTTCTGATCGTATACATGTCATTAATATTTGAGAGTTTTAATTAGACGTCAAAATATTTTGCAATATTTATATTTTCCCAGTGGTGTAGCTCACGAAAGTAACTAAGAGTGTCTTTGTATGGTGAAATATATTTTGCACCACATTTATGAAACTATGGTAGTTTAAAAGGGTAAATACTGTGTTTCAAAGGAACAGAATCTTTTCCTTTAAATTTCATATATTCGAAGTTACACCCTTAAATGAATTAAAAATGAATTGTTAAGTAAAATTGATAATTGTTGATGATTTCCTTCAGCAATTCCTCTTGGTGGCACGTGTACGCCTGGGACGGACACATGCACAGACAGTAATGCACAGTGTTCTGGTTCTACATGTGTTTGCCCCTCGGGATTCTACGACAGTTTGGGTTCCTGTATTACAAGTAAGCTTTATCTTACTTATTTGTGCTTTGCATGTCATTTTGCGACAGACATTTCAACACAATAAACTGTCGATTAAAAAGGAAAACAATATCTGTAAATGTAAATTGAGTGCAAGAGATGTGCGTGAACTTAAGAAGAGAACAGTTCTAGGCCAAGTGAACATCAGTTCTAATCAAAGCGATGCTTTTGACATTTCCTTTTTGTTCTGAACACATGTTCTAAATTGTTTTGTAAAATATTGCATATAAGGTCCACACGTATGTGTAATCAGCTATAACGATTTGATTTATCCGGATGAAAATATATGAAATATCCTGCTCTTTGAAAATATTTCTTAATAATAACACTTTTTAGTCTACATGAGTGTAGTTTTTTTAAATATATCATATTTATTTCACAAACAAAAGCAATTTTATTCTCACAAGGCGTGAAGCTACGGTGTGAACTTGACCATAATTAAAATATTGCTTTATAAAAGAAAGTATTGCTTTCTTTTTTGTAATTTTTAAACTGGCTGAGTGACGTTTCTTAAGGTATTAGCACCCTAATAGCCATATTCCATATCTTGCCACTGGATGGTAATATTTCTATGAAACTTAGACACTTTGAAGACATTCAAAAATGAAAATATTTCACCAAGAGTTCTTAAAATTTTATCTAATTTTGGGGAGATTGTGTTTAAAATTCACTACATACCGTTTACAAACAACACAGCCAAAAACCTGGGCTCAGCATGCTCTAACCACGACGAATGCGGCACACCAAATGCCGAGTGCAGCCTGTCTGCCGGTCAATGTGTCTGCCGGGACGGATTCTACGACACAAATGGCGCCGGATCAGCAGGCGGATCTTGTAACTCACGTATGTTTTCTCGTCACATCTCTATAGTTTTACTTTAAGCTTATAATTATTTTAGTAGCCAAATATACAGTATCCCATCTTTTCTCAGATACAATGCGATTAAAATGAAGTTAATGAATAATATGTTTATATGTATGTCTATCAAAAATAAATAAATAAGGTAACTATTTGGAAGAAGGTCTTGTAGATTTAAATTTGTTTTTATCTAGTAGTTTCTTTCTTTTACTTCAGTCAACACTAAAATGTTTTTGAGATAAATGTGAAATGTAAATCACCTAAAGACTCAAAAATCAGCTGGCAGCAACCAAAACATATGATTGATCTATGTGAATAGAATATTTGCTACTTTCGTGAAAAATAAAGTAAAAAAAAGTGAAATAAATGTGACTTGATGCAAGTTTGACTTCATATCCTCTAAACGGCGTAGAAATAGTTATAGGAAAAGATGGTTAAAGATTCTTATTTACATATAAGTCCTGCAATATGTAGCTGGCACATTTCAATGAAAAGTATAATTTGTATCTTTACCAGAGGTGGCCTTGGATGCTACCTGTGCGGGGGACACCGAATGTGCGGATGACAACGCTGTATGCACGGCAAATGCCTGCACGTGCAAATCGGGCTTTGTCAACAATGTCGGAACATGTGTTGTGCGTGAGTATTTTTCTGGCCAGTCAGTTAGATTTTGCCAGTAACTCAATTTTAGTATTTAAAACAGCTCGTCCACAGATGTTTATTGGCTGAGAGTTTGATTAACGTATAAAGTCTAAAGACGCAACAAATTCAACTTTCTGTGATTATAAGAAAAATGGATGGTTTCTCTATCACAGGCAACCGCGTTACGAACGGTATTAAACCTATATTCAGAATAATTAAACATTAATTTAAAATTCCTAACTTCGTGTGACTTAAAATGACGGCAAGCTATACGTGTTTTCTCGTACTGTCGTTATAGAACATATCAATATGCTTGCATGACGAGGCGTGTGACGTAATTTTTTAAAGGTCATATGATGAAAAGAATCAGACATTAATTGTCTTTTCAAATCAAATTTTACTAAACTCGTTCATGAAAATGCTATTAAGCTCGCCAGACTCGTTTAGTAAATTTTGATATGAAATAACAATTCATGTCAAATCCTATATGTATTGCTCGTGTAATATTACACGGTTGTTTGTTTATAATATGATGTGAAGGATAATTAATGCGTAATGTTTATCTCACTGATATGTAACCGTAATTCTAACACGACTTGCATCTTTATCTCTATACAGAAAGAAGGAGAAAAATTGTGTGTAAATTCGCAATAACGCACTGGAATCAGCGCGCGCGATGCGTAATAATATCTATTCCCTTACAATTACCTCCCCCGTATACTGCAGTTATGAATGAACGTAAACATCGTAGTAAAACTGACCTACTTTAAACAATATCGTTCGTCTGCATCGTAAAATGGCTGAATTCCGGGTTACGGGGTAGTAATGACACATGAATAGTTGTTGATAGACAACATGACGGTATCGTTCTTAAGTATGTCATTCAATCGCTACATTCCGGAGAAATAAAAAGGGTTTTCAAACACGAATTGTTTGAAGAAAAAAAATACAACAACCTACAAAGAAATCAATGACTTTTTTCAACAGCTATTAGGTTTTGACGAAGAGCTGCTCTTTGATGAAAAAATTGAGCCAACATTTACCATACCAGATCAAGCTGGAGATTCTACACGACCAATAACATCTGCGTCAAATTCTCCTGTAGCACATTCCGGTCACCGTGACATTTCGCGTGACATTACACATACATGTGTCTCCAGCAAGCCCGAATTTCAATCTAGTTGACATCACAATGAACACATCCAATTCAAGAGATGCAAGATCATTCACAATGTTTGCTGGCACTATCACAGGTGGCACAATCAGTGTAAACATATACAACAAGTGAAATAAACACATGTGTTGAACCGTTCCTCTTTTGAATTTGTGTTAACACTCTTGCTTTAATGTTGACGTCATCAAAGTGTGTGTAATACACATTTATAGTTTATCTATCTGTTACATTTTGAACATCGATTTGTTCATTGGTTAAAAATTAATTTGAAGAGACCAAAAAATATCGTTACAAATAAAATATTTAATTTTAAAAAGTGTGCCATTTTTGTTACTTTTTTATTTTTTCTCAGCTACATTATACGGGGGAGGTAAAACGATCGGCAAACTAGAGGGAAGTTGTTCGGTTTAATGTTGCTACGCTTAATAAATGAATCCGAAAAATATTATGGAAAAATGTGTTAGAATCGAAATAATCTGTCTCTACCGGTGCGTTGTTGTTTATTTACACACAGGTTTGTCGTTCAGGTTCGAAGCCCGAGTGATATAATTATTCGAACCTGAACGACAAACCTGTGTGTAAATAAACAACAACGCACCGGTAGAGACAGATTATTTCTTAAATGAACGTTTTGTTTTAATACTGTAAGTAGTTAATGCAGTTAATTAGTGAAATGTAAACTGCCGAACTGTGTAGTGCTGCTGTTAGATATCTATAAATAGCCTCATTGTCAGCTGGGAAATTAGCTCAACCGGGAAGAAGCCGGTCACATTTCTTATGCAGAGGCTCTGAGTTCCATTCCTGTTCGGATCGTATTTTATTTATTATTATTTTTTTATTATCACACCATATTACAATTACTGTATAAAATATAATATATAATAAAAAATAACACACACACACACACACACACACACATATATATATATATATATATATATATATATATATATATATATATATACAGTGGTCACGCGATTTTTCGAGGTCGGATGGGATCTGCTAAAAAACTCGAAGAATCGCCGTATTCGAGGAATCATTTATGTGTCAATAGTCAATATTCAATACATTTACATTTGCGGATACCTTAACGTCGTCTTTTCATAAATTATTTTGTTACGTTTAATGCTTTTTAAACATAAAATATGTAAAAATATGTAAATAAATACAAAAATAACACGATAATAACATTAATTGTGAGAATTTAGTCTGAAATAAGTTCTTTTTTACCGATAATTTGATTGAGACCCTTTGTTTTAGTTTGTGTATATGGCGGCGGTGCGTATTTTTTGCATTCTTGTAATAAACACTTAAAATTATACCGTGGTTCTTTTTTTTCTCTTTTTTTTCTTCTTCAAATAAATGATTACAGAGAAAAGGAACAACACACAAACAAACAAAATCGGCTCCTTTAGTGACAAATGATTAATCATACAGACCCGTCACAGTTTGTTACATGATCAGTAGGTGTGAAATTATCTACATTGCCGTGTTGATATAACGACTCACCAATGTAATCAAATGAAAACCATCCGACCAAGGTGTTAATTACAGGGACAGGTAGGATGGTTGTCAAGGACCACTGTATATATAAAAGAATGAAAGTAATTAATAATATTGTTTTAAACGTGACACAATTCAGTAATAAAGTATTTGGGTCAGTATTCTTGTGCAATATGTTTTAAATACTAGTTTTTATATATCCATTATTTTGCGTTTGTTAATTTATATTTACATCCTTTTGACTTATAAAGGTCAGGTTATAAGGTCTGTAACTTAAATACATATATTTATGTAAATCTTCAAAACGGTACAAGAGTTAGAAAGAGAGAGACAGTATGCTCTTTGTAAGCCTCCATTAAAACATTTTGCTTTAATATTTGAGATATTTTCTTGTTCTAAGTGGGCTGGGGTAGGTAGTGAGTGGCATACATTACACATCATATGTCAGCAGTCCTAAGTTAAAAGAAAACACCAATTACCAATATACTGAAGAATATTTCTGATATATTACAGCTATTCCCACGACACAAACATGCACCTCAGGCGATATTTGTTTGGACTCAAATGCGGAATGCACAGGGTCGGGAACCTTGACCTGCACGTGTAAAAGCGGATTCAATTTTGTTGGCGGAGTTTGCAGTGCCAGTAAGTACCGCTCGGAAGTGATCTTTGTATAAAATTGAAACAAGACCTGATGATATTATGGATGTTGTGTTGCGTCTTTGTCCGTCATCCGTCGTGCGACGTCAACTTTTGCTTTAAACGACATCTCCTCCTAAACCGCTGAGCTGATTTTGATGACATTTTACAGGAATGATCCGTAGGGTGATACTGAGCAAAAAGAGCTAAAATCGTTCCGGTCCGCCTACCAAGATGGCCACAAGGGCTAAAAATTAATAAAATTTAAATACTATGTATTATGTGTAATTTTTTCCTTACTTTAGCATTTTCTCTCAAACAGTTGAATTCAGGTGAGTGATTTAGGGCCATCGTGGCCCTCTCGTTTATCTTAAGTAGGTCAAAAGTCAAAGTCAATGCCAACTGTTTAAGTAAGAGGTCCGTCCAAAATCTGAAGCAATCCAATGAAGCATTTGAAAATTATTGCAGATAAACCAAAATGTAAACTTGTCCAGATGCCGCTTACTTCATCAAAAATAATATCAACTGAATAATGTCTATCTACTTTAGCAACTTAACAAATATTGAAGCGATGCAATGAAAGACATAGAAGTTGATCAATTTAAAGGACAGAATTTTTCGTTGAAAACTCCGTCCAGGAAGGATAGTGACGATTTGTTCGCAAACTGGTCAGTGACGAAGCCTTTAAGCTGCTTTGCCATAGGTTGATGGTTCTTCTCGGGTGCCGCAGTGCTCAAGGAGTATTCCTTCAGCTGTAATTAAGTGGACGTCGATATTTAACTGATATATTGTCGTGGCTAAATTAAACTGCAACACTTTAACAAGCATGTTGAACGTCGTATATAATGACCCTGCCGGGACTCGAACCCACGCGGTGAGGGGCTGAGTGAGAGCTAAAGTAAGCGACTTAACCCTCTCGGCCACGGAGGCCCCAGATATTGTATTTAAGTATTTTATTAAACATTTATTACTTATTTGAACTAGGGCATTGTGTTGTTACAGTGGCATTCTTCAACATAAGTATAGGCTGTATGT
>CM037790.1:47997274-48029121 GCA_021229015.1 Solen grandis | reverse complement strand
ACCCCAAGGGCCATGATTTGAACAACTTTGGTAGAGATCCACTAGACAATGGTACAAGCCTTATATCTAAGCTCTAGGCCATGTGGTGTCTGATAAGAAGATTTTCCCTATATAAGCCTTGTAAAATAAAATGACCCCTGGAGCGAGGGCAATTTGACCCAGAGGTCATTATTTTAACAACTTTTGTAGTAGTTCACAAGACAATTCTACATACCAAATATCCAAGCTCTAAGCCTTGCAGTATTTCAGGAGATGATTTTTCTATTTTTCCTATGTAAAATCAAGTGACCCTAGGGCAGGGCCAATTTTCACCCAAGCGCCATGATTTGAACAACTTAAGTAAAAGATCCACCAGACAATACTACATACCCAATATCTTAACACCAGGCCATGTGGTTTCTGATGAGAAGATTTTTCTAGGTTTTCCCTATATAAGCCTATGTAAAATAAAGTGACCCCTGGGGCAGTGCAAATTTTGACCGTAGGGCCATGATTTGAACAATTTTGTAAAGGTTTATAAGACAATTCTACACGCTGTAGGCCTTACAGTTTTGCAGGAGAAGATTTTCTAAGATTGCATTTTAAAATCTATTTTTAGCTCCTGTGACCTACTTTTTCAACCAATCATAATAATTTGTACAAATTTGTTAGAGGACATCATAAGGATGATTCCTGTGAAATTTGTCAAAATCCCTTCAGTGGATTAGGAAGAGATGTTGTTTAAAGGAAAAAGTTGACGCAAGACGCACGCACGCACGGACAGATGGACGGACGACAGACGCCGGACAAAAGGCAATCATAAAAGCTCACCATGAGCACATTGTGCTCAGGTGAGCTAATTATCTAAGCTCTAGGCCTTATTGTTTCATAGAAGAAGATTTTTAAAGTTTTTCACTATATAAACCTATGAAAAATAAAATGACCCCTGGGCGGGGCCCAATTTTGACCCCAGGGTCATGATCTGAACAACTTTTGTAGATGTTCATAAGAAAATTCTACATACCAATTATTAAAGCTCTAGGCCTTACAGTTTTGCAGGAGAAGATTTTCTAAGGTTGCATTTTAAAAATCTATTTTTAGCTCCTGTGACCTACTTATTCACCCAATCAAAATAATTTGAACAACTTTGATAGAGGTCATGATAAGGATGATTCCTGTGAAGTTTGGTCAAAATCCATCCAGTGGGTTTAGGAGGAGAAGTTGTTTAAAGGAAAAGTTGACGCAAGATGCACGCACGGACTGACGGACGATGACGAAAGGCGATCACAAAAGCTCACCATGAGCACGTTGTGCTCAGATGAGCTAAAAAGGTGCACATCTATATCATAACATACATCTTCTGTGAAATATGAAAATAAAATATCAAAAAATAAAGGCTCTAGAGCGCGAACAAACTTATGAAGCTGACGTCAAATCTGACGTCATTGAAAATTAAAAATTATTGAATTTAAAAATTTATACTTTTTTGTCGAGGCAATTTAATTTCATGTTGCTTAGACACTGACAACTTACCGAAATTAACTCTTAGATTTGGTTGGAAAAAAGGAATAATAATAATAATAATAACTAGATGTCATTCGTTTAAACGAATGATAGGACTTTCTGCAACATTTGCTTTATATAGTATATATAGAAGATGACATAATAGATAATCTGTCAAATTGCAACTTTCTATCTCCTCTATTTCTATATAAAATAGCACAAATAGAACACATTCTGTGAATTTTAATAAAAGTCCGCCCATATCTTGCACATGTAGTTTACATACAACATTTATACTATGTCATATGACATGAAAGAAAAATGAAACAGTGTTCAAATGTAAGTTTCTAACTTTCATCACACATAGAATTTCATCACTCCAGCTCAGTTGTAACCTTGTTTAATTTTAGCCTCATTAGGAAGAAGTATTGAATATTTGTATAGTGCTATATCCTTTCGACACCTGTAACGTAGTTAATCGTATTTAGCGATTTTGGCGTGTTTGGGCTTCCGTAGTTTTGCCATAAATTCCTGGAATTTCGAACTATGGTGATATTTTGAAAGGTAACATCCCAGCCTACAAACTGATGCAATATGAATATCGTTAGCATAACAATGCAGTTTTTAGATGGTCTAAAATGTGGGGCTGCGTGTGAATTTTTCAAGGCTTGCAAACTGCTCGCTAGCTACATAGTGTTGCAAATACGGATTTTTGTCTTGTGCCGTTGTACATGTATTAACTTCAATGCTTATTTTGGAAACAGTCAACATTCGACAAAAAACAACAACAACAACAACAACAAAAAAAAAAAATCAAGATATAGCCCATCAATTGCAATTTTAATTTTTTTTTTTTTTTTTTTTTTTTTTTTTTTTTTTTAAGTCGTTGCGCAACTATTTTAGCTTGGTGACCCCTGCGCGTGACCTTTTCCATATTTTTATGATGCATGATTATGAAATATCTTATTCTCCATGTAACTTTCTTATATGAAGTCCAATTTCAATAAACTTGGTACCGTTAGAAAGCTCTTAAAACATGCTACATTTTACATGCATAATGTATAAACTTATCTTCAGTCGTTTCTGAGATATTGACTGTTAAACCTCAAGAAAACAGCATATTATCAGCAAAATTAGCTTCATTTCATTTAGTTTTTTTGCTTATAACTTTGTATTGCGTAAACCAATTTTAATAAACTAAATATCTTTGGAAACGTCAATTATTCAGCTATAATTCTATTCTAATATATTTACAAAGCTTCATTTTTTTTCTGTTTTATACATATATTTACAAAAATCGATATTTATTGAGATATGGCTACATATATGCAGTAGGGTGAAATCAAAATTTCCTCACGTGCCTAATAACCCATAAACATTTCATCGTCCTAGGACTATTGCAACATATTAAAATAAGCGTTTAGTTAGGAAGAAAAAAGAATAATAATAATAAACAAATGACGTCACGTGACGTCATATGACGTTCATTTTCACATAATTGTTAAGACACCCAGAGACCTACTAACTGACAAAATTTCAACTTTCTATCTCAAATAGGACAGTTTTTTATAAGCATTTAAATATTGACGTCATTGGTTCGAATCTTGGATCCGCCATATATGCTTGGACTTTTCGAATTTTGAAAAACGGACACCGGTATACACAATAAGAACGTAATATACACATTCTGTGAAAATTTGATGAAAATCGGTTCATAAACAATGGCTCTGGACCGCGTACAAACTTTTGTTGCATATTTCAAGTGTGACGTCATATGACGTCATAGGCTTCTGAAAATCTTTGAAATCGAAATTACAGCATCTGAAGCATGCGGCATTAATTTTTCATTGCCCTTCATAAATTTCAAGATATAGAAATAATCTTGTTAGAATTAGAAATTCATTATCATATAATGACGTCACGTGACGTCATATGACATTTATTTTCACAAAATGTTTAAGACTCCCAGAGACCTATATACTGACCCAATATCATCTTTCTATCTCAAATAGGACCGATTTTATAAGAATTTGAAAATTTACGACCTTGGTTCGAATCTTGGAATCGCTATAGAACCTTGGACTTTTCGAATTTTGAAAAAGGCCGGGACTGACCCAATATCATCTTTCTATCTCAAATAGGTACGAATTTGACACCGGGATGCACAACTAGAACTTAATATACACATTCTGTGAAAATTTGATGAAAAATCGGTTCATAAACAATGGCTGTAGACCGCGTACAAACTTTTGTTGCATATTTCCAGTGTGACGTCATATGACGTCATAGGCATATGAAAATCATAGAAATCAAAATTTCAGCGTTTGAAGCATGTGTCTTTAAATTTTAAATTGCCTTTCGACAATTTCAACATATAGAAATATTCTTGTTAATATTAGAAATACATTATCATATAATGACGTCACGTGACGTCATATGAGAAATATTTCACAAAATTTTTAAAACTTCTAGAGACCTATATACTGACTAAAATATCAACTTTCTTTCTTAAATAGGACAGATTTTATAAGCATTTAAAAATTTCCGACCTGGTTCGAATCTTGGATTCGCTATAGAACCATGGACTTTTCGAATTTTGAAAAACGGACACCGGGATGCACAACTAGAACTTAATATACACAATCTGTGAAAATTTGATGAAAATCGGTTCACAAACAATGGCTGTAGACCGCGTACAAACTTTGTAGCATATTTCAAATGTGACGTCATATGACGTCATAGGCATATGAAAATCATAGAAATCAAAATTTCCTGACGTGGCTAATAAGTCATAAAAATTTCATTGTCCTAGGAGTATTGCAACATAGAAAAATAAGCGTTTAGTTAGGAAGAAAAAAAGAATAATAATAATAATAACTAGATTTCTTTTCGTTGATACGAATGAAAAGGACTTTCTGCTAAAATTGAAAAATATTAAGATTAATACCGTTAGAAAGAATATATATTAAATTCTCTACCCTTTACTTTTTTTCGTATGGGCTTCTTTTAGCTTTGACGTCACATGACGTCATAAGTGCTGAAAATTCTTTTGTTAAAAAGCGCATACATTACTCTCATAACTCTGAAATTTTCATTATTCTGAACAACTGGCATCATGTCGAAATCATTGCGCTAAAATTAAATCAAGAAGTATGCTTATGACGTCACATGACGTCATATGACGCAACGCTCAAAATATATATAGAAATTCTGCAGAACTGCAAACTGTGTAAGTTTCAACTTTCTATCTCATCCTGAAGCTCTTTAATCCTAAAATGAATTTTCGGTCCTATGTTCGAATCTTATTTAAGCCACAGATCTTCGGTCTTTCGAAATTTCGGTTAGGTGACAGAATATGCACACCTTAATTTCAAGATGTACCATCTGTGAAAATTTGAAGAAAATCCGACCATAAATGACGGCTGTAGAGCGTGAACACCATTTTTCACTATTTTTAGCTCTGACGTCATATGACGTCATAGGGTGCTGAAGATGCTTTTGTTTAAAAGCGCATACTTTAATGTCATAACTCTGAAATATTCATTATTCTGAACAACTGGCATCATGTCGAAATCATTGCCCTAAAATAAAAATTAAAAAGTATGCTTATGACGTCACATAACGTCATATGACGTCACGACTCAAAATATATGTAGAAATTCTGCAGAACTGCAAACTGTGTAAGTTTCAACTTTCTATCTCATCCAGAAGCTCTTTAATCCTAAAATGAAATTTTCGGTCCTATGTTCGAATCTTATTTCAGCCACAGAACTTCGGTCTTTCGGAATTTCGGTTAGCTGAACAGGATATGCACACCTTAGTTTCAAGATGTACCATCTGTGAAAATTTGAAGACAATCCGACCATAAAATGACGGCTGTAGAGCGCGAACATCATTTTTCACTATTTTTAGCTGTGACGTCATGTGACGTCATAGGCTGCTGATATTCATTGAAATCAAAATTTCCTCACGTGACTAATAACCCGTAAAAATTTCATCGTCCTAGGACTATTGCAACATATTAAAATAAGCGTTTAGTTAGGAAGAAGAAAAAGAATAATAATAATAAATAAAATGACGTCACGTGACGTCATATGACGTTTATTTTCACATAATTGTTAGACACCCAGAGACCTACTAACTGACAAAATTTCAACTTTCTATCTCAAATAGGACAGTTTTTATAAGCATTTAAAAATTGACGTCCTTGGTTCGAATCTTTGATCCGCCATAGATGCTTGGACTTTTCGAATTTTGAAAAACGGACACCGGTATACACAATAAGAACGTAATATACACATTCTGTGAAATTTGATAAAAATCGGCCCATAGATAATGGCTCTGGACCGTGTACAATCTTTCGTAGTCAATTTCAAATGTGACGTCATATGACGTCATAGGCTTCTGAAAATCATTGAAATCGAAATTCCAGCGTCTGAATCATGTGTCACTAAATTTTCATTGCCCTTCGACAATTTCGACATATAGAAATACTCTTGTTAATATTAGAAATACATTATCATATAATGACGTCACGTGACGTCATATGACGTTTATTTTCACAAAATGTTTAAGACTCCCAGAGACCTATATACTGACCAAATATCACGACCTTGGTTCGAATCTTGAATTCGCTATAGAACCATGGACTTTTCGAATTTTGAAAAACGGACACCGAGATGCACAACTAGAACTTAATATACACATTCTGTGAAAATTTGATGAAAATCGGTTCATAAACAATGGCTGTAGACCGCGTACAAACTTTTGTTGCATATTTCAAGTGTGACGTCATATGACGTCATAGGCATATGAAAATCATAGAAATCAAAATTTCTACCTTTGAAGCATGTGTCATTAAATTTTCATTGCCCTTCGACAATTTCAACATATAGAAATATTCTTGTTAATATTGGAAATACATTATCATATAATGACGTCACGTGACGTCATATGACATTTATTTTCACAAAATTTTTAAAACTTCTAGAGACCTATATACTGACTAAATATCAACTTTCTATCTTAAATAGGACAGATTTTATAAGCATTTTAAAATTTACGACCTTGGTTCGAATCTTGGATTCGTTATAGAACCATGGACTTTTCGAATTTTGAAAAACGGACACAGGGATGCACAACTAGAGCCTAACATACACATTCTGTGAAATTTTGATGAAAATCGGTCCAGAAATAATGACTGTAGACCGCGTACAAACTTTTTCACCTGACGTCAAATCTGACGTCATATGCCGTCGTATGAATATAAAATTCATTGCATCCGAAAGCTCATGGTTTGAAATATATGCCATAAAATTTTCATTGTTCTGAGTCAATGGCAACACCTCGAAATTAACACAAATGTAAGAGGAAGAAAAAAAGAATAAGAAGAAGAAGAATAATAAAAAAACAGTACAAACCCAATATGACTTTCTGCCTGTAGGCAGAAAGTCCTAATAAGAAGAAGAATAAACAGTACAAACCCAATAGGACTTTCTGCCGAAAGGGCAGAAAGTCCTAATAAGAATAAACATAACAAACCCTATACGTTTTCCGCAGGTTGCAGAAAGCCGTAACTAGAAGTCATTTGTTTAAGATACAAACGAAGCGGCTTTCCATTTGCTTATTTCAAAGGTATTAAATATATAATTTAATACAAAAAAATGGAGTAATGATGCATAATAATGTATGATTTAATACGTAAATCATCATTATCTTAAATATATACTTACAGGTATGTTCAAAAATAAGCTTTAAATCTTTTTTTATATTTTTTTATTTTCATCTTCTCAAGAACATATTGAGAAAGCATAAATATGGATTTTGTTTAATTACGCAACCGTTTACTTTCATGCAGAAAAAACAACAGGAAAATTTTAAGATGATAATACTTTCCTCAAGAATTCTTTTCTTACGTTATTCAATCGATTTTAAAAGTTTTTATTCTTTATTTAATATCTATTTCTTAGTAAGCATATGACAAATATTCATTGCAATTTCATCCACATTATTGAAATTGTAAGAAACAACAAAAAATATTTTGAAATCCATGACTTTCAACCTTTAAATTGATTGAGATTTACATTTGCAAAGATAGATGGAAACAAAGGCAGAGGTGTAAGCAAAAAATGAAATATTTTCTTATTTCTATGTAATTAACGTTATAAACGTCTTGAAACTTTCAATAATTCATTTGCTTTATATATTTGCTTATTTTTACAGATTTAGAAAAAGACACTGTTAAACATTTAGAAAACATAAAAAATCGATAGGTAGAATAACATGTATTTGTCATTTTCTTAAGGTGTGCGGAAAGCCGTGATAGCAAATGCAATAAGTTTTCCGTATAGGTTTTCTGGCTCTAGTATAATTATACTAATCCATCGTAAATGAGACTCATTTACTCAAAAAACATATAACAATTCAATAATCAATACAGGCACACTTTCCTGCAAAAGAACAATCGATCTTGCCCAACCAACCCAATGACAGCTTTTAATAGATTTTCATGATTTAGCCCTCTTACGAAAAACATTAAAAAGTTTTGATAACGTAATCACTTGAAATTTTCTGGACTTTTTGCGCATGTTCAGGTACGGCAATATTACTTTTTTAAAGTTAATATATCCAATCTTATGATCTTTTAATTTGCTTACACATCAATGTTGTCATAAACGAGTGACACAACATAAATTCTTTAAGGTATGCTTAAGATTTGCATCAATACTCATGACGCTGGAGCGCGAAAACGTATTGAAATGAATGCTTTTTATATTTCAACGACGTCAAAATCAAGTGACTAAAGAAAAATATCTTTTTGCAAGGACATGTTCAGCTAACGTTCTATTAATCCAGAAAAAAAAGTATCTTCGAGAATGCAAACAGGTTTGTTTTCACATTTTCAAGTAGGCATTCCATCAAACATGAATAACTGCCATGTTTGATGACGTAATCACTTGAAATTTTCAAGACCTTATGAATGTACTCATTTTCGACATTTTTGAAAAGTTTAAGTTCATTGGTCTCACTGGCGATTTTATATGTTTTTTCAAAATAATTCTTGCTTAAGTATGCATGACGTCATAATCATGTGACAAAACAAACATTTCTTGCAGCATGCATCACTTCAATTTTAACTCTATCAATTCTAAAGATATAATTAAGATTGACTTAAAATTCATAATACCTAAGCGAAAGAAATCTTTAAAAAGAAATGCTTTTTGTCTTTTTGATGACGTCATAACCACGTGACTTAAGAGAAAATCATTCCGAAAATAGAATGTAAACCTCTATGCCGATATGCTGTCCAATTTTTATGCTTGTAACGCATCAGGGGGCCTTGTCTAACATTTAAATTTAGTTACTGGACCAAAGTTCGAAACTCGGTATTGCCATGAAATCTTAATCTTTTCGAATTCGGAAATTTGAATGCCAAGGTGCACATCTACATCCTAAAATACATCTTCTGTGAAAATATCAAGATAATCGGACCAAAAATGAAGGCTCTAGAGCGCAAACAAACTTTTAAAGCTAACGTCAAATCTGACGTCATATGACGTCATTGAAAATTAAAAATAAATGAATTTATAAACTTAAACTTTTTAATTGCAGCGATACAATTTTCAAAAAGATTGAGTCAAAAGTCATGATACCAGAGCGAAAGAAATTTTTCAAAAAGATGCTTTTTGTCGTTTATATGACATCACAACCACGTGACTTAAGAAAAATCCTTAAGGAATTAGAAAGAAGACCTCTAGGCCGATATGCTGTCCAATTTTCATGCTTCTAGCCTGTTTGGTGGCCTTGTATTACTAAAATATATTTTTAGGACCTAAATTCGAAACTCGGTTTTGCCATAAATTTTTCGATTTTGAAAAATTGAAAGACAAGGTGCACATCACATCATAACATGCATCTTCTGTGAAAATATCAAGATAAAACGACAAAAATAAAGGCTCTGAAGCGCGAACAAACTTTTGAAGCTGGCGTCAAATCTGACGTCATTTGAAAATTAACAATGATTGATTTTAAAAAAATTGAACTTTTTTGTCCAGGCATTTTAATTTTCATGTTGCTCAGACTCTGGCAACATATTGAAATTAACTCTTGGATTTGGTTGGAAAATGAGGAATAATAATAAGAATAAACATAACAAACCCTATACGTTTTCCGCAGGTTTGCGAAAAGCCGTAATAAAAAGGTTGGTTTCATAACTTAATTGAATCTGTGCTTATTTACAATCTGTAAATTGTATAACCAAATATACTATCGGCAATATTTGTTGTTTTTTTGCATACATATTATTATTATTTAGTGAAAGCAATCAAAAGCATCAAAACATGCATGCACTCACATAATAAATAAATGTGTATTTACAATCTAAATATTATATAAGCAAGTATATCATTAGGAATAATTTTTCCTTTTTTTTTACATACATATAATTATTCATTGATAGCAAGCAAAAGCATGAGGGACATCCATGGAAAGAAATTAGAGATAAAAAGCAATGTTTAAACAAAATTTTAAACATTTTTTTTCTAAGTACAAAAAGGCCCATTAATATGCAAAAATAATTAAAAGAGTTACTGTTCCTGTTTGTACTTGGAGTTTGAGGGACATACATTCCTGTTTCTACTGGTTGGTCTGATGTTGATAAACACATGTGTGAAGTTTGAGAGACATCCATTAGTAAAAGTGGAGATATTAGCAATGTTAAACAAAACTTTAAAAAAAGTTCAAAAAGGGCCATAGATTTGTAAAAAATAATTTTAAGAGTTACTGTCCCTATTTCTACTAGTTGATCTGATGGTGATTCAATTATGTGCGAAGTTTGGGGGACATCCATTGAGTTTAAGTGGAGATAACACCATTATTAAACAAAACTTTAATGTTTTTCTAAGTCCAAAATGGGCTATAAGTGATTTTTTTTTTGAGTTGCAAAGAGTTGCAGTTCCTAATTCTACTGGTTGATCTCATGATGATAAAGTCATATGTGAAGTTTGGGGGACATACATCGAGTAAAACTGGAGAAATAGCAATGGTAAACAAAAGTTTAACATTTTTTCTAGGTCTAAAAAGGGCCATGTATATGCTAAATATTTGGAAGTTACTGTTCCTGTTTCTACTGGTTGATGATGATAAACACATGTGTGAAGTTTGAGAGACATCCATTGAGTAAAGCTGGAGATAATAGCAATGATAAACAAAAGTTTAACATTTATTCAAAGTCTAAAAAGGGCCATAAATATGAAAAAATATTTGGAAGAGTTACTGTTTCTGTTTCTACTGGTTGGTCTGATGATGATAAACACAATGTCATTTGTGAAGTTTGATGAACAACCATTAAGTAATAGTGGAGAAAAAGGCAATGTTAAATAAAACCTTAACATTTCTTTGGATGCAGACACTGATGCTAGTGTGACTACAATAGCTATCTTACTCTTCGAAAAGTTGAGCTTACAAAAATGAAAGAGAGTACATTAGCCCGATTAGTCCATGTGAAGTTGCAAAAACTGTGAGAAAGTCATTGTACCAGAATTAAGAAAGTAAGATGTGTCAAAACTTAAAACTTGAATATATTGTGAATTATGTTGTGAACATTTTTTTTAACAAAACAGCAATAACACATGACTTCCATGTATTGGTACATGAACCATATATCACCAGCCGATCTTAAATTTTAAGAGATTTTAGCTGAAGACAAAGGTAAATGACTATGAAAGTAAAGGGCCATTCTCCAAAATTTATTTATAGCCTCCTTTACAAGTCGTCAATACATTTGGCATATATCATCAGCCTATCTTAAATAAGATCAAAGTAATACTGCGGACATAATTTTCCAAAAAGAGCTCTTCTTGGAAATATTTATTTGCAACATTAGACGATTTTAATAGAAACAAAGTGATGCTGCAGATTTTCTTTTTATTTTTTTAAAGGCACCAACTCTGAAAGAGGCTCTTATACAAAAATTTGCCTGCGACACATCCTCTCCAAGTCAATGATACACGTACCAAATATCATCAGCTTAATTTAAATATAAAGAGAATTATTCTCCAGGAAGGGAACACAATTTTTTAAATAAAGGACATTAGAGGGCAGAATATCATACATCTGATTATAACATTTCAGGCCACTTGATTTGACCTAGTTACCTTCATCAGCAATAAATGCTCAGATTTTTATACAGATTATAATAAATAGGTTTATTTATTTTCCATGGGATCAATAACTTAATTGAACTGCAGGAAAGGACCATGAGATTATCACTAGGGAAAATATATTTCTGAACACTAGCTTCAGGAGAAAGATTTTGAATATATTTCTGAACACTAGTTTCAGGAGAATGATTTTGAATTTAACTATATATATGAAGAGTACATACAGAAACTAGCTGCCCCCACTTAAAACATCATTTTTCAAAGGATAAAATTCATTTTAGCAATGTGGTAGAGAACTATGAGTTGACCATTTGTGCAAAATGAAAATAAAATCTGACCATTAATTACAAATATTTTTTTATAAATATATAACAGCATAATTATTAGGAAACTAGTCATATGGTGCTCCATTTTTTAAGGAATAAACTTAAAGTGAGCAATTATGGTAGAAGGCTATGAGTTAACTATTTGTGCAAATTGAAATTAAATTCAGGCCATTGGTTTCAAGAGGGAAGAAATTTAAGGGACAACTTAATTTTAGCAATGACAGCAGATAGCCACGTGATGACATTTGTAACAGATGAAGTAGAATTATTCTGACCCTTTGTTTCAGGGAACAGGATTTTTAAATTTTTCAAAATCAAATTTTGTTGGTTGCCAATGCAAACAACAAATGGGCATCCTGCAAGTAGTTTCAGAAGATATGATTGTCTTTTAAAGCAAAGCAAATTGTTGCCATCAGAAGATGGGACACAAGGTGATCAGAATACGAGGGATGTTCAAATTGAAATGCAACTTGGGTTATATTATGTAACTACTCACGCTTTTCACAAAACAAGAGGGCCAAGATGGCTCTAGATCGCTCACCCGAGAAAAGTATCATTCATTGCCTGTACAAAACAGATTGCTTTAGAATTAAGATGATGAGGTGAAACAATGTTCAGGAATTTTCTGACCCCATCCACAAAAGATATGATCATGACAAACATTCTGCCAAAGTTTGAGGATGATTGGACCAATTTCTAAGATTTGACCTTGACCTACATTTCTGTCCAACCTGACCCATTTTCAAAAGGGTTCAAGATATCATCAAGACAAACATTCTGGCCAAGTTTGAAGAAGATTGGATCAAAATTGTGGCCTCTAGTGTGTAAACAAGATTTTTCTAAGATTTGACCTACTGACCTACTTTTTGATCCAACCTGACCCATTTTCAAAAGGGTTCAAGATATCATCAAGACAAACATTCTGACCAAGTTTGAGGAAGATTGGATCAAAATTGTGGCCTCTAGTGTGTAAACAATAAAAATTTTGACGGACGACGGACAATCAAGTATCCCAAAAGCTCACCCTGAGCTATGCTCAGGTGAGCTAAAATATACTTGGATCGCCCAGAGGCATCAATTATCTCTCTGTCGATACCAGTTTTGTGTAAATCTGTTCTCTCTAGCCTCGGTTACACAACGAGAAACATTGCATACTCGTACATACTAATGATAAAATGGTTGGTAAAAAATCTGTGTTCGCCGCCCAAATACAGGCCTACATCAAAAACCGCTGTTTTCTTGGTATAGATCCAAAAGAGATATTTCATGAAATATGTTCAATTTATGGACCTGGTGAGCTGTCCTATGCATCGGTTACTAGGTGGTGCAAGAAATTTGCAAGTGAAATAACGTCCTTGCAAGATGCACCATGTGGCCATTGCAGAAAGACTGCAACCAGTCCCAAAATGGTAGAAAAAGTCAGAGAAATTGTATCGACGGATGCAAGATTTACTGTTAGGGAAATAGCCCGAAAGGTAGGTATCTCAATAGGGGCAGTTCATTCAATTCTAAGGAAGCACCTTAAAATGAATGAGATAACTGCGCGATGGATACCCCATTTGCTCACTGAGGAGCAGAAGCGCCTCCGCATGAAAATGGCAAAATCTTTGCTGAAAATGTACCCAAAATACAATAATCGCTCGTTTGCCAATATCGTCACAGGCAACGAGACATGGGTGCATTTCTATGAGCCCAAACGAAAACATGAACACAAGATATGGGTTACAAAAGACATGAAAAGGCCATGTATAGCCAAACGCACAATGAGCGTCACAAAGGTTATGTATGCAGTTTTCTTCACAAATCAAGGGCCTGCTATACAAATTGCTGTTCCGAAAGGTAAATCGGTCAATAGCAAGTTCTACAGATGGGCTGTTCTAAACAAGAGGGCCATGATGGCCCTGAATCGCTCACCTGATTATAAATGAGCAACATATGTTGGATTTTTCATATTGACCTACTTTTTGATCCCACATGACCCAAAAATATGGCCAAAAATGTGGAAAGTTTTTCTAAGATTTGACCTCATGACCTACTTTTTGACCCCACATGGCCCAAATTGAACTTGTCCAAGATTTTATAGAAACAAACATTCTGACCAAGTTTCATAAAGATTGGGCCAAAAATGTGGCCTCTATAGTGTTAACAAGGTTTTTCTAAGATTTGACCTCATTACCTACTTACCCCACATGACCCAATTTCAATAATAAGTGCGGGGACCAAATATCTAAGCTCTAGGCCTAATGGATTCATAGAAGAAGATTTGTAAAGTTTTTTCTATATAACTCTATGTAAAACAAGTGACCCATGGTGCGGGGTCATTTATCACCATAGGGTCATGATTTGTACAATCTTGGTAATGAACCATAAGATGATGCTACATACCAAATATCTTATCTCTACTCCTTATGGATTCATAGAAGAAGATTTTTAAAGATTTTCCTATATAAACTCATGTAAAACAAGTGACCCCTATTGCGGGGCATTTATCACCGTTTGGCTATGATTTGAACAATCTTGGTAATGAACCATTAGATAAATGCTACATATGAAATATCTAAGCTCTAGGCCTTATGGATTCATAGAAGAAGATTTTTAAAGTTTTTCCTATATAAATCTATGTTAAACAAGTGACCCCTGGTGCGGGGGCATTTATCACCATAGGGCTATGATTTGAACAATCTTGGTAATGAACCATAAGATGATGCTACATACCAAATATCTAAGCTCTAGGCCTAATGGATTCATAGAAGAAGATTTTTAAAGTTTTTCCTATATAACTCTATGTAAAACAAGTGACCCATGGTGCGGGGTCATTTATCACCATAGGGTCATGATTTGTACAATCTTGGTAATGAACCATAAGATGATGCTTCATACCAAATATCTAATCTCTAGGCCTTATGGATTCATAGAAGAAGATTTTTAAACATTTTCCTATATAACTCTATGTAAAACAAGTGACCCCTGGTGCGGGTCATTTATCACCGTAGGGCTATGATTTGTACAATCTTGGTAATGGCCCATAAGATGATGCACATACCAAATATCTAAGCTCTAGGCCTTGCAGTTTTGCAGAAGAAGATTTTCAAATTTTTGCATTTAAAATCTATTTTTAGCTCCTGTGACCTACTTTTTTAACCAATCTGAATAATTTGTACAACTTTTGATAGAGGGCATCATAAGGATGATTCCTGTGAAGTTTGGTCAAAATCCCTTCAGCGGTTCATGAGGAGATGTTGTTTAAAAGCAAATTGTTGACGACGGACGCACGCACGCACGGACGACGGACGACGGACAAAAGGCGATCACAATAGCTCACCATGAGCACGTTGTGCTCAGGTGAGCTAAAAAGTTGAAGAAATATTTCAATAGATGCAGGCTAGCGACAGGTTTGTTGGGGAACAGGTTGCTGCATGACAATGCATCTAGCCACAAAGCAGTTATTGTACGCAATTTTTTAAGGCAGGAAAAGGTTGTAGAGCTTCCGCACCCGCCGTATTCCCCAAGGTGCCCCCTGTGACTACTTCCTGTTCCTGAGGCTCAAAAAGTACCTCACTGGACGAAAATACAAAACACGAAAAGATCTTGGTTCAGCCATCTTCCAGTGTCTCAAGGGTATACCCAGAAACGACTATGAAACTGCCTTTAAAAATTGGATCAAAAGGTTGAAACTGCGCATAGCTCACGGAGGTGAATACTTTGAAGGAATCCGGTAGTTGGTTTGTGAAAATTAACAAATCCTTTCTAGATATGCTAGGAATTGCATTTCAATTTGAAAATCCCTCATAGCTCACCTTACGCTTAATGTGCTATGTTGAACTTACTAAGAAGGGTCATGTTCAGGACACATCGTTTTAAGTCATTGATTCATATTCCAAAAAAAAAAAAATGTAAAATAGTGTTATTTTGGTTATTTTAATTTAAAGAGAATCAGTTTTGGTCCAAACAAAAAAGAAAGAAAAATTGGAAACAAACTGATGTGCTTACACTTTAGAAGGATGACTGACAATCTAAAATGACACGTCTTAAATAAGCAAATCTTAAAGTTCAAAACTTTTTTTTCAGAGTTTGTTCATACATTTCAGAGCATGAAATTAAATACCATTTGCTATAAGAACATTCATGAAAAATATTTTAATCACTAGGTCTATAAATACAGGAGTTTTAGACCTTTTGAACTTTTAGTTAAGAAAAATCTGAGTTGAAGTGTTGTGAAACATAAGCAAGGAGACGCTCACCTAAGTAAGTCAAGAAACCCTCTCCAAATACCAAGTCTTTATCTTGGTATAACATTTTACGGTGTCTTCCCAACTGTCCCACTTTTATATAAAACAGTAAAAATCAAGGTGGGACAGTTGGGAATCATGCTTAATTGGATAACAATAGACTGTCATGGATGAGTGACTATAGTCTTTACCTAAATGGATGGAATATTTCAGTGCAATTATTTGTCTTATTGTCTTATATTATTAAGAGCAATTTGCAATAGTATTTATGGTTAGTAATATATTGCATTAGTATTTATAATAAGTTATATGCTATTAGCAAAATTATTTATAATAAGTATTTATAATACTTATTATGTTTTAGGATGTTGTCAGTATTCTCTCTCTCTCTCTCTGAAATGAAGAAAACAAACTCTTTATGTTTTCATATATTTATTATTTTTATTTCATGTGTCATGAACAAATCAAATAAAGACAGGGCTATATTCGGATGTGGTACAATTTATTGTATTTTGTTTTAAAATACAAAATCAAAAAAAAAATCAGAAACAAAATCAGATAATACAACTTCAATTCATTTTAATGTGTTGTAGTTTGAAATAGATTATAATCCCTTATCAAAACACACCCAGCAAGGTGCTAAAAATCTTGAGTGGGACAGTTGGGAAACAAAATATCAAAAAGTGGGACAGTTGGGCATAAACCCATTTTACACAGTGTTCAGTTGGGTAGTAAACATATGCATCAAATTTATCACCATTCACAGTTTTTGTCATGGTTTAGTCATAATTATACTGCATATTGCGAAGCCCCTGATCCCTGATGAAATAGTCCATTTGTTGCTTGAAATGTTGTTAACTGCTGCTGAGGTGAGCAGAATGTTAGCTGTCCCTGGCCTTTCTTTTGAGCTTATGTATTATCAGTGTCCAATTTACCATGTTTTCCGCAGCCACTCCTATTTTCTAGTTATTGCAGGCTGAAAAAAAAAAGTCGAATAATGAAGACAATTAGTTTTATGATTTTAAATATACATGCAGTGTGTGAACATCAGTAATAGATTTGCTTTGGTATTTAAACACATAAATATGATAGTTCAGAAATGCTGGATTCTCATACAGCATATTACTCATATTAGGGGATAAAGATGTGTATGCCGTAGATGCTACTGGCCAGGTAGCCCGATCAGTCGGTAGAGCATTCACCCTGTAAGCATAAAAAGACCCTGAGTTCGAGTCTTGGTCAGGCTGCACATTTTTATAACCCTGTGACATTAGGCGCCCAACGTGGGACTGTGACATAGGTGCCAGGTCTGTCTAATTACACCTGCACATGGTTATATTTACCGGTACCCAATAACTCACAATAGGGTAGAAAGATGCCGCCAGGAAGCTCGGTCAGTTAAGCATTTGCCTTATAAAAACAAGAGGCCCATGAGGCCCTAAATCGCTCACCTGAGATAAATAGGTTGACCCAAGGAACATCTGTACCAATTTATTTTAAAATCTGGCCAGTAGTTTTGAAGAAGATGATTTTTAAAGTTTTCATATTTTTTTTCTTTTTGTTGCCATGGCAACCAGAGTTCTATATGGATCAAGTTTATTTTAGCAACTTTTGTGAAGGTTGACCCAAGGATCATCCCTGCCAAGTTTAATCAAATTCTGTCCAGTGGTTTCAGAGGAGATGTTGTTTAAAGGTTTCTCTATATACATATAAGGCAAATAAGCCCCGCCCCTGGCGGCCATGTTTTTTTACGGATCGGAATAATTTTAGCAACTTTGGTAGAGGTTGACCTAAGGAACATCTGTACCAATTTATTTTAAAATCTGGCCAGTAGTTTTGAAGAAGATGATTTTTAAAGTTTTCATTTTTATTTTTTTTTGTTGCCATGGCAACCAGTTCTACATGGATCAAGTTTATTTTAGCAACTTTTGTGAAGGTTGACCCAAGGATCATCCCTGCCAAGTTTAATCAAATTCTGTCCAGTGGTTTCAGAGGAGATGTTGTTTAAAGGTTTCTCTATATACATATCAGGCAAATAAGCCCTGCCCATGGCGGCCATGTTTTTTATGGATCGGAATAATATTAGCAACTTTGGTAGAGGTTGACCCAAGGAATATCTGTACCAATTTATTCTAAAATCTGGCCAGTAGTTTTGAAGAAGATGATTTTTAAAGTTTTCATTTTTTTTTGTTGCCATGGCAACCAGAGTTCTATATGGATCAAGTTCATTTTAGCAACTTTTGTGAAGGTTGACCCAAGGATCATTCCTGCAAAGTTTAATCAAATTCTGTCCACTGGTTTCAGAGGAAATGTTGATTAAAGTTTTTCCTATATATATATAAGGCAAATAAGCCCCGCCCCTGGCGGCCATTTTTTTTTTAACGGATCGGAATAATTTTAGCAACTTTGGTAGAGGTTGACCCAAGGAATATCTGTACCAAATAATTTTGAAATCTGGCCAGTAGTTTTAAAGGAGATGATTTTTAAAGTTTTCAAATTATTTTTCTTTTTGTAGCCATTGCAACCAGAGTTCTTCATGGATCAACTTTATTTTAGCAACTTTTGTAAAGCCTCACCCAAGGAACATTCCTGCCAAGTTTCATTAAATTCTGTCCAGCGGTTTCAGAGGAGATGTCGTTTAAAGCAAATTGTTGACGACGGACGCCGGGCGATCACAAAAGCTCACCTTGAGCACTTTGTGCTCAGGTGAGCTAAAAAATAACCAAAATTCTAAAATAAAGGGGTCATAAGTTTTCAATATATTCCATCAAGTGTTATCTTCCTTTAAATAGTGTTTCCCCTAGGATCTGGTTGGGCATGGTAATTTTTTTACTCAAAAGGGCACTTCGGTCGCGTCGTATTATATTCATACCAAGATTGGGCACTTAAATGTTTTAATTTGAATTTTCATGAATTTAATTTATTTACTGTTATTTATTTCAATTGACTCAACAAATAAATTAATTTAATTTATTCACTTTTATTGATGACAGTTGTCTCAAATACAACCAATAATAATAATGTCCTACAATTATACCTTGAAAAATTAGAATTACATAAATAAACATAAATGGGTTTTCAAACAAGACTTATTCCATACTGTTTTTAGCTTGTGAACACTCTAGAGGCCACAGTTTTTGGCCCAATCTTCATGAAACTTGGTCAGGATGTTTGTCTACATCATATCTCGGATGAGTATGAAATTAGGTCACGTGGGTTCAAAAAACTAGGTCACCAGGTCAAATCTTAGAAAAACCTTGTGAACACTCTAGAGGCTACAGTTTCGGCCTATGGTCAGGATGTTTGTCTACATGATATCTCGGATGAGTTCGAAAATTGGGTCATGTGGGTCAAAAACTAGTTCACCAGGTCAAATCCTAGAAAAACCTTGTGAACACTCTTCAAGCATGTGGGGTCCAAAAACTAGGTCACCAGGTCAAAATTTAGAAAAACCTTGTGAACACTCTACAGGCTACAGTTTTGGCCCAATTTTCATAAAATTTGGTCAGGATGTTTGTCTACATAATATCTCGGATAAGTTCGAAATTGGTCATGTTGGGTCAAAAACTAGTCACCAGGTCAAATCTTAGAAAAACCTTGTGAACACTCTACAGGCCTACATTTTTGTCCCAGTCTTCATTAAACTTGATATGAATGATGACTGCATGAATTCCCAGTTGAGTGCTAATTCAGGTAGGATCAATATGTAGGTCACTTAGTCAAATGTTAGAAAAACACTTTAGATGCCAGATTTTTTGTCATTATGCCTAACACAGCAATCTTACTCAGGTGAGCGACACAGGGTCATCTTGGCCCTCTTGTTTTTTTTTATATATATATAAATTTTTTTATTTTATATAAAACTTTTTTTTTTATTTAAACATCTAGATAATAATCTTTTTTTTCTCCCTCTCTTTTTTTTTATTCAGCAGATGATTTTTATAAATGTTAGTGAATTAAAAAAAAATATACCTTAGTTTTCATACCTGCGGAAAACGTATAGGGTTTGTTATATTTATTCTTATTATTAGGTCTTCTATTGGGTTTGTACTGTTTTTTTTTACGGCTTTCCGCAAACCTACGAAAAACGTATAGGGTTTATTATGCTTATTTTTCTTCTTATTAGGTCTTCTATTGGGTTTGTACTGTTCTTTATTAGGACTTTCTGCCTACTGGCAGAAAGTCCTATTGGGTTTGTACTGTTTTTATTCTTCTTCTTCTTCTTATTATTATTCTTTTTTTCATCCTCTTATATTTGTGTTAATTTTGAGGTGTTGCCATTGACTCAGAACAATGAAAATTTTATGGCATATATTTCAAACCATGAGCTTTCGGATGCAATGAATTTCATATTCATATGACGTCAAATAACGTCAGATTCGACGTCAGGTGAAAAAGTTTTTCATCAAAATTTCACAGAATGTGTATGTTAGGCTCTAGTTGTGCCTTTCGGTATCTGTTTTTCCAAATTCGAAAAGCAAAGGTTTTTATGGCGAATCCAAGATTCGAACTAATGACGTCAAATTTCAAATGCGTATAAAATCGCTTCCAGAAGAGCTAGAAAGCCGATATTGGGACTGAATATTAGTCTCTAGGTCTTCTTTACATTCTGAAAAGATGAACACCATATGACGTCACATGACGTCATATTGCTAATAAAACTTTCGTATTAAAACTTTACGGTTTTTAAGCCCTGTAGGCTTTACTTTTTGCATGATTTGCTTGAAATTTTGTCTGAAGATGCAGTATTAGATTTTATGGAGCCATGTCACTTTCGTTTCAGGAAAATCCCAAAGGTCAAGGTCATATATCAATTATCGGCTTTTTATTCGGCCTTAAATATCTCAAAAATTGTAAATATTCTATCGAGACACTATGCGTATAATTTGTAGTGTTTAGAAAGACCTTTCAGATGACATTTAGTTTTGATGATCAGGGTTGAATCGGTTGAGTTATGGCGGAAAAACGAAAATTTGGTAATCCTCAGTGTGTTTTAACAGTTTATATCTCGAAAGCCTTTAAATTTTTGAAAATATGATGATGAATATTATTTGTAGAGCAATGTTTGGCTGTTATTTTGATGCTTAAAGTTTAATGAATGACCTAAGATTCAGGGAGTAATGGGGAAAAAACGAAATTCGTGCATATAGCTTTGTGATTTTTTTTCTTTCTTCAGGAGGTTTAAGAGCTTGTAATCTCAAAAAGTATTAAAAAATTTCCTGTACATAAAGCGTGTGAAATGTAGAGAATTTTCAGACGATTATTTTGGTACCTAAAGTTTTGAAATTGATCAAAGTATAAGGAGGTTACATCAAAAATAAGAATTTAAACATGTAAATTTCAGCGATTCTGCAGTGTTGTCAAAGTTTTACGGCTAATATCTAAAGCTCATTAGAAATAAGTCCACACCTTAAGCGAGTGAGATGTAGAGAATTTTAAGACGATTATTTTGGTACCTAGAGTTTTAAAATTGATTAAAGTATAAGGAAGTTACATCGAAATTGCGAATTTAAACCCAAGTGTAAGAAATTTCGAAAAATATCCTACTTTCGCTTTCATGTTAACTGAAGCATTTTCGGAAAATGTAAGTTTATAGCTATGTATTAGTCATATAAATTGCAAAAAAAACTTTTACTTATATCATATTGATATTACTAGCTAAACAAGCGTACCCTTTCCGGTGGCCGAGTGGTTAGAGCGTCCGCCTCGGAGCGGGATGTCGATCCCCGACCACAACATACCAAAGTCGTAAAAAAAGGTACTGTTATAGCTCCCTTGCTTGGCGCTCAACATATGAGGGTATTTGCAGTACTGGTTTTGCTCGGTATCAGGATGATGTGACAGGTGTGGTACTGCAGTTTGGCAGCACTATACCCGCATGAAGTAGACATCGTCTCCAAATGACTGAAATACTGTCGGTGGGGCGTTAAACCCAACAAACAAACTTAACAAGTGTTTGACAATGATTTAATGTTGTGTCAAATCATTTTATTTACGTTACTTATACATATCACTTGCAGCATTGTATTACCCATAATCCTTTGAGCGTTTTGGTCATTTAGACCGTTGTTGAAACATTGCAATTTCCCGATTTTATTGTTGCATCAATCGATAAATGCTGTACAAGCTAAATCCCAAATTTATGATAAATGATAACCTATGTGAAAATATATGTTATAGTACAATGTAATTAAATTGCCAGCTTGAGATACCATCAGCGTGTATAAGTGTAGACGTTTGAAACAAAATGATCAACACATGTCATCCGTTCAAGACGCTGCAAGCTAATTTTTCCGTTAGCTAAAAGCGCAAAAATGGAGTAAATCGTGTAATACAGTCGTCTCGATCGTATGTACAAGCTCTATTGGAATTTAGAGTTTGCCCGCAAATTCTATCCAATCAATGAGCCCAAAATTTCAAATCCTGGTCGATTTAATTTGTTAAGAGATTTTTGCGTGATTTGTCTACTTAATTGAGATTTAACTGTTAAGAGTTTACGGCGATCTGCGCATGTTATTATTTCAAATTATGCTCCACCCTATTCATGTGATAGCCATATATGGCAATGTTTACTACACCGATCCGTACACACGAGGTGTGCTTATCATTTAATTCCACACTGCACATGTTGACGTCATTTGTAAACACTGAGTAAAGTGCTTGAATAATCATGTTTATATACACATTAACATAAGAATGAAGAGCTTTGGGAAAATATTTTCTCAAAATAATGATTACCAGCTCAGTCCAAACGGACTCCTATGCTAAAATAAAAATTAAAATACAAAGATATTTTTTGTTTGTTTATTATGTTTAACGTCCAACCGACAGTATTTAAGTCATTTGAGACGATGTCTACTTGAAACGGATGTAGTGCTGTCACACTGCACAGTATTACGCTGTAGACCAGCTGGCATGATACCACACCCAGTCACATTATCCTGACACCGGCCAACCATTCCTGGAACTACCCTTTCATATTATGCTGAGCGCCAACAAGCAAGGGAGCTATAACCAGTACCTATGTTTACGACTTTGGTAAATACAAGAATTGAAATTGATATAACGTTCATAAACAAGTTACAGATCATTTATTAACTCGTTTGATTGGGTATTTCCAGGGTAATTCCTAGCCTTGATATCTCCCTGCTGACAGAGGCTATTTTATAGATCTACGATTATAATCTACATACATGTATTTCGTACTTTCCTTAACATCAACAGTTGCTGTGTATTGATGTCTTAACTAATAAAAATAAAATAAATAAATAAATAACTCATCACTCAAATTAAATGTTCATGCTTCTTTATTGAAATCTGAAAAAGAAATGAGCCGACGGTGAAAAACGTGAAAATTTATGTGTTACATCCATATTTGGAAAGCACGCGCACGTGTGTAAATACTTTAACAACACGCTGACGTAACAATTTTATGGTGCCATCTCCTAATATAGCAGTGTGCAGTTGTGCATCCCGGTATCCGCTTTTCAAAATTCGAAAAGGCAATGGTACTATGGCGAATCCAAGATTCGAACCATTGACGTCAAATTTCAAATGCGTATTAAATCGCTTACAGATGAGCTAGAAATATGATATTTGGACAGAATATAAGTCTCTAGGTTTTCTTTATATTCTCAGAAGATGAATATCGTTTGACGTCATATGATGTCATGAGTTGAAAAGTAATTTCTAAATTTTACGTGTTAAGTTTTATGTGTTGAAAACGTCCGAGCACCTTGAAAATTAAATAGCATATGCTTCAGATAGAACATTTTGCATTTCAATAATTTTCATTTGACTATGACGTGTTTTGACGTCAAATTTGAGGTCGTCTAAAACAGTTTGTATGCGGTCTACAGCCATTATTTCTGGACCAATTATCATCAAAATTTCACAGAATGTGTATGTTAGGCTCTAGTTGTACATCCCGGTGTCCGTTTTTTAAAATTAAAAAAGGCAATGGTTCTAGGCGAACCATTGACGTCAAATTCAAATGCGTATAAAATCGCTTCCAGATGAGCTAGAAAGCTGATATTTGGGTAGGTTATAAGTCTCCAGGTCTAGTAATTTCTTGTAATTTTTCTCAGAGTGTGCAAGTTACGCTTTAGTCGTGCATCCTTACTTTCCTTTTCAAATATTAAAAAGACCAAGGTTCTTTGGTGAAACCAAGTTTTTGAAAATATGACCTCAAATTAATTTAAATATTTCAGAGCCCCGAGATGAGATAGAAAAATGAAATTTGCTCATGTTGTAATTTCATAGGTTTCTTTAGAATTTCACAGGCTCGACGTCATTTATCGCCATGATGTTCTTATCCGTTTCCTTTCTCGCGCAATAAATTCAATGTGATCCGAATGGTCCAGAATCATGAAGATTTTATAACATGTATTTTAGATGCCGAATTTTTAAATGCAATGAATTCATATCCATATGACGTCAGAATAGACGTCAGGTCAAAAAGTTTGTATGCGCTCAGCAGACATTATAAATGGATGGATTTTCCTAAACTTTTTTTTATTAGGGCTTTCTGCTTTTCGCAGAAAGACCTATTGGGTTTGTTCTGTCTTTTATTATTATTAGGACTTTCTGCCTAAAGCAGAAAGTCCTATTGGGTTTGTTATGTTTATTATTAGGACTTTCTGCCTAAAGCAGAAAGTCCTATTGGGTTTGTACTGTTTATTCTTCTTCTTCTTCTTATTATTATTATTATTCTTTTTTTTCTTCCTAACTAAACGCTTATTTTTCTATGTTGCAATACTCCTAGGACGATGAAATTTTTTATGACTTCTTAGCCACGTCAGGAAAATTTTGATTTCTATGATTTTCATATGCCTATGACGTCCCTATGACGTCACATTTGAAATATGCTACAAAAGTTTGTACGCGGTCTACAGCCATTGTTTGTGAACCGATTTTCATCAAATTTTCACAGATTGTGTATATTAAGTTCTAGTTGTGCATCCCTGTGTCCGTTTTTCAAAATTCGAAAAGTCCATGGTTCTATAAACGAATCCAAGATTCGAACCAAGGTCGTAAATTTTTAAATGCTTATAAAATCTGTCCTATTTAAGAAAGAAAGTTGATATTTAGTCAGTATATAGGTCTCTAGAAGTTTTAAAAATTTTTGTGAAAATATTTGTCATAGACGTCACGTGACGTCATTATATGATAATGTATTTCTAATATTAACAAGAATATTTCTATATGTTGAAATTGTCGAAAGGCAATGAAAATTTAAAGACACATGCTTCAAACGCTGAAATTTTGATTTCTATGATTTTCATATGCCTATGACGTCATATGACGTCACATTGGAAGTATGCAACAAAAGTTGTACGCGGTCTACAGCCATGTTTATGAACCGATTTTCATCAAATTTTCACAGAATGTGTATATTAAGTTCTAGTTGTGCATCCCGGTGTCCGTTTTTCAAAATTCGAAAAGTCCAAGGTTCTATAGCGATTCCAAGATTCGAACCAAGGTCGTAAATTTTCAAATTCTTATAAAATCGGTCCTATTTGAGATAGAAAGGATATTGTGGTCAGTAAATAGGTCTCTGGGAGTCTTAAACATTTGTGAAAATAAATGTCATATGACGTCACGTGACGTCATTATATGATAATGAATTTCTAATTCTAACAAGATTATTTCTATATCTTGAAATTTATGAAGGCAATGAAAAATTAATGCCGAAATGCTTCAGATGCTGTAATTTCGATTTCAAAGATTTTCAGAAGCCTATGACGTCATATTACGTCCACATTTGAAATTGACTACGAAAGTTTGTACACGGTCCAGAGCCATTATTAATGGGCCGATTTTTCATCAAATTTTCACAGAATGTGTATATTAAGTTCTAGTTGTGCATCTCGTTGTCCGTTTTTCAAAATGCGAAAAGCCCATGGTTCTATAGCGATTCCAAGATTCGAACCAAGGTCGTAAATTTTTAAATGCTTATAAAACGTCCCTTTTTGAGATAGAAAAGTGATATTTGGTCAGTATATAGGTCCCAAAGAGTCTTAAACATTTTGTGAAAATAAATGTCATATGACGTCACGTGACGTCATTATATGATAATGTATTTCTAATATTAACAAGAGTATTTCTATATATTGAATGGTCGAAGGCAATGAAAATTTAATGAACAAATGATTCAGACATTTGAAATTTCGATTTCAATAAATTTTTCAGAAGCCTATGACGTCATATACGTCACATTTGAAATTGACTACGAAAGTTTGTACACGGTCCAGAGCCATTATTAATGGGCCGATTTCATCAAATTTTCACAGAATGTGTATATTACGTTCTTATTGTTTATTACCGTGTCCATTTTTCAAAATTCGAAAGTTCCAAGCATCTATGGCGGATCCAAGATTCGAACCAAGGACGTCAATTTTTAAATGCTTATAACAACTGTCCTATTTGAGATAGAAAGTTGAAATTTTGTCAGTTAGTAGTCTCTGGGAGTCTTAACAATTATGTGAAAATAAACGTCATATGACGTCACGTGACGTCATTTTTTATTAGGTTTTCGCATCGCTTGCGAAAACCTATTGTTCTTCTTCTGTTTTATTTTTTTTTTTTTTTTTATATTATTATTTCCGTCTCTTTTTTGTGAACGGCATATCAACAAGATAGGAAACATTCACAGTTCTGATTTTTTTTACCAGTTTTGTCCTATGATCTGAATTTGATCCTAACTCGAGAAAATTTTTTCATTTTTGTCTTAATTTTGCCGCTAGGGGGGTTTTGTAAAAGTGACTAAGGGCTAATAACTCTGTTATTTGAAGTCCGATTGAAATGCGGTTTTTTTGCATTGCGTTCCTTGTCAGTTACTTAATAAAATATGATAGTTTTCAAAAAGTTGCGTATATAAAAACTTTCGTGCTACAGGAGGTTGAATGTTCGAATCTCGAAAAAACTGTGAAATGAGGGTAGGTCTGCGAAAAATTTATCCACGTCTTTCAGGAATGAGATAGGAGAATTTTGTTTGTTGCATATGATTCGCAAGACATATACGCACAAAATATATAGTGTGGCGATTTTGAGAAATGCATGGTTTGTCCACAGTATGCGGTCAAACTTCACCAATATTTTCGAAAAATCAACATTTTAAAAACATGACTTTTAAGGTTATTTGCAGCTCCTGACTTTATTTTTTGTTCAATCTTCATCATTATTTCCCTTTTTATGCATTTTTATTATACAAAAAAAATCATAGAAAAAAAAAACAGCGAAGATATGCAAATGTCAAGGTCATAATACCAATTATTGTTATTTTTATCGGCAAAAATAGCTTCTAATCTAAAATTATTTTTTAAAAAGTATATGATCAAAAAGTTTTAGTTTGTGAAGAGATCTTTCCATTGGTGTTTAGTTTTTGAAGATCGGGGTTGAATTGGTTGAGTTATGACAGAAAGGCGAAAAGTGTAATTTTAACGAAATTGAAACGCTGTAGTTTCATAACTTTGAGCCAAAAATTATGATTTTCTTCAGCATTAACACACTGAAAAGTGAAGTGATGTAATACTGCAAGGAATACTTTGTTTGGTCACGTGATTATGATTCATACATATTTAAGCAGAAATTATTTAAAAAATCATATAAAATCGACAAGTTGATGTTTGAAGTTGAAATTTGCAAGAATGCCGTAGACTACAATGTGCAAAAAGTCCTGAAAATTCAAGTGATTCCGTCAACAAACATGGCAGATATTCATGTTTTTCGGATAAGGGCTTTGTATACGAAAATCTAGCAATTTGAAGTAAGGAAGAAGGCGGTTATTTGGTTGGTTACCCACGATCCGGACGTTCCTACGCAGGAAAGAGTGCCCGTGATGAAAGGTGAATTGCGATGCGTATTTGAGAGAATGAGGTGCATTTTAGGATGCAATGGTGTACACCAGGACCGATAAGCACATTGCCTTAGTTATAACGGCTTTCTTCAAACTTTTATTAGGCTTTCAGCCTCAGTAGAATTATTAGGTTTTCGCATCGCAGTGCGAAAACCTATTGTTCTTCTTCTGTTTTTATTAGGTTTTCGCACCTCGCAGTGCGAAAACCTATTGTTTCTTCTTCTGTTTATTTTAGGTTTTCGCACCTCGCAGTGCGAAAAACCTATTGTTCTTCTTCTGTTTTATTTTAGGTTTTTCGCATCGCTGGGCGAAAACCTATTGTTCTTCTTCTGTTTTATTTTTTTTTTTTAGGTTTTCGCATCGCTTGCGAAAACCTATTGTTCTTCTTCTGTTTTATTTTTTTTTTTTTTTTTTTTTTTTTTATTATTATTTTTCCGTCTCTTTTTTGTGAACGGCATAAACAAGATAGGAAACAGTCACAGTTCTGATTTTTTTACCAGTTTTGTCCTAGGATCTGAATTTGATCCTAACGTCGAGAAAATTTTCATTTTTTGTCTTAGTTTTGCCGCTAGGGGGCGTTTTGTAAAAGTGACTAAGGGCTAATAACTCTGTTATTTGAAGTCCGATTGAAATGCGGTTTTTTGCATTGCGTTCCTTGTCAGTTACTTAATAAAATATGATAGTTTTCAAAAAGTTGCGTATATATAACTTTCGTGCTACAGGAGGTTGAATGTTCGAATCTCGAAAAAACTGTGAAATGAGGGTAGGTCTGCGAAAAATTTATCCACGTCTTTCAGGAATGAGATAGGAGAATTTTGTTTGTTGCATATGATTCGCAAGACATATACGCACAAAATATATGGTGTGGCGATTTTGAGAAATGCACGGTTTGTCCACAGTACGCGGTCAAACATAACCAATATTTTCGAAAATTCAACATTTTAAAAGCATGACTTTTAAGGTTATTTGCAGCTCCTGACTTTATTTTTTATTCAATCTTCATCATTTTTTCACTGTTAATGCAGTTTTATAAAAAAAATAAAACCATAGAAAAAAAATTACCCATAATGTCAAAGGTCAAGGTCATATACCAATTAGTATTATTTATATCGGCATAAAAATAGCTCCAAATCTAAAAATATTTTATAGAAAGTATATGAACAAAAGTTTTAGGCTGTGAAGAGATCTTCCATTGGTGTTTAGTTTTTGAAGATCGGACTTCATTTGATCAAATGACCACAGTCCAAAGTTTGATCCTCTTATCAAACAATTGTATATCCATATGTTTCCTCTTTTTGCTGCTCCTGACTTTATTTTTTGTTCAATCTTCATCATTATTCACTGTTTAATGCATTTTTATAAAACAAATAAAATCATAGAAAAAAAATCAAGCATAATATGCAAAGGTCAAGGTCATATACCAATTAGTATTATTTATATCGGCATAAAATAGCTCCAAATCTAAAAATATTTTATAGAAAGTATATGAACAAAAGTTTGAGTCTGTGAAGAGATCTTTCCATTGGTGTTTAGTTTTTGAAGATCGGACTTCATTTGATCAAATGACCACAGTCCAAAGTTTGATCCTCTTATCAAACAATTGAATATCCATATGTTTCCTCTTTTTTTGCTTCTCCTGACTTTATTTTTTGTTCAATCTTCATCATTATTTCACTGTTTATGCATTTTTTATAAAACAAATAAAATCATAGAAAAAAAATCAAGCATAATATGCAAAGGTCAAGGTCATATACCAATTAGTATTATTTATCGGCATAAAATAGCTCCAAATCTAAAAATATTTATAGAAAGTATATAAACAAAAGTTTTAGTTTGTGAAGAGATCTTTCCATTGGTGTTTAGGTTTTTGAAGATCGGACTTCATTTGATCAAATGACCACAGTCCAAAGTTTGATCCTCTTATAAAACAATTGAATATCCACATGTTTCCTCTTTTTTGCTGCTCCTGACTTTATTTTTTGTTCAATCTTCATCATTATTTCACTGTTTATGCAGTTTTATAAAACAAATAAAATCATAGAAAAAAATCAAGCATAATATACAAAGGTCAAGGTCATATACCAGTTAATATTATTTATATCGGCATAAAATAGCTCCAAATCTAAAAGTATTTTATAGAAAGTAATGAACAAAAGTTTTAGTCATTATTGGAAATTGTGGCTGAGTCGAAATAAAAGTGTTCAAGTTGATTAGGTTAAAAAGCGAAAACCGAGATACCGCTTGCGGTTCTAGTTAGGTTTTCGCACCTCGCAGTGCGAAAACCTATTGTTTCTTCTTCTGTTTTATTTTTTTTTTTTTTTTTTTTTATATTTTTCTAACCTTTTTTTTGTGAACGGCATATCACCATGATAGAAAAAAGTCACATGTATGAAATTTTAATCAGTTATTACCACGTATTTGAACTTGATCCTAACGTTGAGAAAATTTTCATTTATGTCTTACTTTTCCCCGCCAGGGGGCGTTTTGCATGAAATTTATTATGGCTAATAACTCACTTATTTAGGTCCGATTCAAATTCGGTTTTTTGCATTCTGTTCCTTGTTGATAGCCAAATAAAATATGATAGGTTTCGAGGGTACGTGTCGCTGAAAGTATTTGAGCTACAGAAGGTTGAAAGTTCGAACCTCGCAAAAAACTGTGCAAATGAGGGTAGGTCTACGAAAAACCTATCCATTTTTGTTAGAGATCAGATAGAAGAATTCTGTTTGCTGCAAATGATTTGCAAGACATATACGCACAAAATATATGGGGTGGCGAATTTAGGAAATGTATGGTTTGTCCTCTGGAAACGGTCAAACTTCACTAAATTTTAGGAAAATTTAAAGTTTCAAAAACATGTTTTTTATCGCTTCTGACTGTATTTTTTGTTAATTCTTCATGATATTTTCACAAGTTATGTATTGTTATGTCTGAAAGGGATCACAATTAAAAAGTTAAAAAAAATAAATGAAAAGGTCAAGGTCATATTACGATTATTGTGTTTTTTATTCGGCACAAATAGCTCCAAAACTAACAATATATTCATTGAGAGTATATGAACAAAAGTTTTAGTTCTTAAAGATTCTTTCCAATGATGTTTAGTTTTTGAAGATCGGACTTGATTGGTCATTATACGGCAGTCCCAAAGTTTTGATCCTTTTTGGGAATAATTGTAAATCAGTTTTATGCTTCAAATTCGATACATAAGAATAAAAAGTTTGCTTTGGACTAGTAACTTGATTGAACTAATTTGCTGCTTTGCAGGTACCTAACTAAAATTTAATCAATTTTCTTTCCTCATTTTGCCGCTAGGGGGCGCTATTTTGAAACTTTTTTTTGCTTAAACTCAAAAGTTGAAGCCGTTTTAAGCGGGTTTTTGCATTTTTTCCTTGTTGATGCCTAATAACATTATAGATTAAGGGCCGTTTGCTGAAAAAATTTTTTGCTAAAGCATGTTTTTAAAGTTCGAAAACCCGCAAAAAACGGCAAAAGGAAAGGTTTTTTTTTTACAAAAAAACCATCCATTTTTTTTAAAAATCAGAAGAAAATTCTGTTTGCTGCAAATTTTTCAAACTAACGCACAAAAAAAGGGGGGGGAATTTAGGGGAAAGTATGGTTTGTCCTCTGGAAAAAGGGGAAACTTCACTAAATTTTTTGGGGAAAATTTTTAAATTTCAAAAACATGTTTTTTACGTTCTGACGTATTTTTTGTAATTTTTTATGATTTTTCACAATTATGTATTGTTTTGTCTAAAGGGGGCACAATTAAAAAGTTAAAAAATAATGAAAAGGT
>CM037790.1:47968920-47997174 GCA_021229015.1 Solen grandis | reverse complement strand
CTCTCTCTCTTGAAATAGGGCTGTTGCCCCTGGGCAGTATTTTGACCAATTCGCCAATGTCTTGCAAGGTCATTGTTAACTATAATTGAGACATTTAAATTTAAAGGGTTTTGGACTTTTTTAAAGCCTGATATGAAAAATTGTTGTTGTGAAAGTGGAAATCAGTTGAAGATTAAACAATGGATATTTAAAGTACAAAAAATTTTTTAAAAGAGCCAAAAAACATACCAGTTTGAGGAAAAATTTGGTAAAAAATGCAAACATCATTCGTAAATAAATTCAGGGGCTTTTATAGAAGACACGAAAACCCTTTGTGTATTGGTCAGAAAATCGCCCAAGTATCCTACACTTGCCAAACTTTCAAAAAAGTTACTTGGCCCTTCCGGCATCTTAGCACGATGTGAAAGACTCTTTTCTATACCCGGAAAGACCCTTGTCTAGAAAGATGTGACTCACAAGAAAAAATTTTGAAGCCTTGTTGATGATCAAGAGTAATAAAACGATAGTGAGTGTAAAAACAGACAATTAAACTGACATAATCTTTGACTGTAAAATGTGAACTTTTTTTATTAATTTGTCTGCCCTGTATTCATATTACCTATAAATGCACGATGTGTCAATTCTAGGTCATATTTGAAGTAGCTACTTTTATGTGTACAAAAAAAAAGTTTGGAAATGTAATTTTTAAATTTAAATTTAATTTACATTCTGAAAGTAATTGTTTTTTAAATTAATTACATTCGATAAAGTGAGTAATTGTTCTGCAATTGAAAATGAGGAAATCAAAAGTAATTTGTAATTTAATTAATTACATTGAAATTTGTAACTGACCCCATGCTGCTTTCATCTTTCAAACTTTCTTTTGCCAAACAATAAACGAATATCTTTCCTGCTTCGACATTTTGACAGAAACCGCTATATATTGTAATGTAAAAGGTTCTTCTACCTGCTTATATTCTAGGGTTTAAAAATATGTTGTTGTAGTTATTTATTCAAATGCAAGTTTTTCTTCCCTGTTTTAAATCTCAGCAAAATTACATTACTAATCCCCTTTCCCCAAAGAATTTAACTTAATTTTAGTATGGCAAAAAACTGCCAGGGCAAAGACAAAGTACTTTAATTCAATTTCAGAAAGTTAAAATGTTTAAAATTTCCCACCAAAAAAGTTTTTTGTAGATTTTCATTACTTTTTTTTACATGACACACGGAAGTTTTCACTTGTTTTTTGGGGCCCTCCTATTTTCCCAGGAACTTTTTTCTCTATTTTAACCTGCAGATAAGTTAAAAAACTTTTAAAAACCTTACGTATTTTTGGTATGGAAATACTTTGTTAGGGAAAATTGTGATGCTTCAGGGTTAATTTATACTTTGGGATGCGCAAAAAGTGGATGTATTAGGATTTCCCACATAAGATGCACTTTTATATGGCGGAAGTACCCATTTTACAGATTTCCCCGCACGGCGTTGATTGGGGGGACCCCAGATTAGGGAATTTCCCCTACCTGATTGGCTAGGGGGCCCGATGATCAGTGTGACCTCATCAAAAAGGGTTATCCCGGCGCGCAAAGTATAAAAAAGGGGAAACGCAAGGCAGTTTGACAGTTTTCCCATTTGGGACCAAAACACCCAAAAATTTTGTAAAAGTAAAAAACCGGGAAAGAACGCTGCCCGCGGGCAATGTAAATATAATTAACTTTATATAAGAATATATATCTATCAAGAGTATTTGAATACAAAACCCCTGGAACTCAATAAAAAATAACTTTAACATTATAAGGGAATACTATTTATCAATTTAAAGGGAAAATATTTTTGTATATGTAGAAAATATATAGAGGTACGGTATCTATTAAATCTTGTTTTCCCCATGTCGAAATTAAAATACAACCCGTTACATGTATTTAATGATGTCTGGTATTTTATAAGTCCGCTGTATGTTAACTGAATCACCATTCTCGCCCAACCCCAACACAAATCCCGACAGGGGTGTGGAGAGAGAAATGTGCATTCGATTCACTGTCTCGCAAAAAATTATTTATCTAAAAGAAAATTCCAGTTTTTTTACTTCCTCTTGATTATTTTTGAATTTTATTCTTTTCCCTTTGGATTTTTCATTTCCCAAAAATTTTTTCAGAAACGTTTTGAAACAATACCCTGTTAAAAATTTTCCAAAACATATTTTTTTTTCCAGAAAAGACTTGGGAAAAATTATTTCCAGTTAATTATTGAATTTTAATCGAACATACAGCAAGAAACATGTAATGACCTTCTTACCCTTTTTATTGCTTATTTTTAAAAGTTAAAATTTGTTTTTATATTTTCATTGTTTCGATAGGCACAAAGGTTTGATATGTTCCATCTGTTTTCAAGGATTACATTCTTTTTTTTTCAAATAAAATTATTTTCTGTGCGTACCAACGGACACAGACTTTCATATTGTTGGAGTGCCCCGGTCATTTAATGCATATAGGATGCGGATCTTGCATCCGGTAAAACCCCTGAGTTTATTAGTTTTTATCAAATATGTGTATCTAAAACAAAAGGAAACAAAACTAAAAAACAAACATTCATATTTTTAAAAATAAGTTTAGTATCTGGCAAAAAAATAAGTTACCTTGGGATGGGCTGAAGCTCGTTTAAACCCCCTTTTCCCCTTGAGACACCACAACTTCTGGCCTCCAGGCCTTGATTCATGTATCTCTTATAAATTGTACATGTGAATCTTTTTATACCAAAAGTTTGTTTATCTTTAATTTATTTAGACTTTTTAAAGGGGCCAAAATTAAGGGTTTTTAAATTGGCCTTTTCCCCAAATCCTAAGTTTTCAAATTTTTTTAAAAACAAAAAAAGGGGCTTTATTTTTGTTTTTAAAACCCCCAAAGGAAAAAATCTACACTCTTTTAAAAAAACTCCAATTTTTTTAAAAGGGATAAAAAAAATCATATTTTTTTATAACCAAGCCAAAGGGAAAAAACTCCCCAAATTTCAAAATACTTCAATTTTTTTAAAAAACATAAAGAACATCATATTGTTTTCATAACCCAAACCAAAGGAAATAATCTACACATTACTAAATACTCTCAATTTTTGAAAAAAAAAAAAAACATTAAATTTTTTCAAAAAGCCCAAAGGGAAAAAAATCTAACATTTTACTAAATTTCAGCAAACAATTTTAAGAGGAAACAGGGCATAGGGCTCCAAAAAACTGAAAAAACCTTTTTGGGGACATTTAAAACCCAAAAACCCAAACTTTCCATTTCAGCCCAAAAATGAGATTAAGCTTTTTTTTTTTACATTTTCCTTTTGAAATTTTCTTACCCTTTCCCTTATTTGACATTTTACTTTCTTTTTTCACAACAATCCAAAACTTTAAAGGGCAAAAACAGCACTAAATTGCTGGAGATCAAAAGAAGCCGCACATTGGCATGTGTCAGTTTCATATTACTAACTATTCACTTTCTACAAATGTGCTGTGGTTTAAACTGAAGAATTGAATTTCTTCGAATCTATCAACTGATTACTAAGGAAAAACTCTGGATACTTTTTTTTAGGTGCATTTTAGCATCATATGATAATTATAGACTTTAAAAGTTTCATTTGATGCACATACGAGGGGTGTTCGAAAAGTATCTGAAAAACCTGCCACGACTTTTTCATTGAAAAAAATTTTTTAGAAAGAAATCACGAAGAGTGATACTTAAAATATTTGAACTTAATCCTAAAGCAAAAATTATAAAAATTTGGAAACTGATGCAAATTCCACAGCCCCCACTATGGCAACGTGGGGTAACGTTGAATGGGGCAACTTACTAATGAAATGAATGGGCCCACTGTAAAGACTATCTGACACATCTAAAATAATATTTTTTTCGAAATATTTTCCTTTCACGATACACCGATCTCCCCCAGGGTATCCATTTGTAAAAGGGTATGACCTGAAACGCTCCTGGGGAATTTTTAAACAGTTTGTTCCCAGACAACTCCAAAATTTGTGTCTTCTTTTCCTGATTCATCCCCGGGAGCCAGACTTGGGGGGTCAACAACTTTGTGCGCAGGGGGGGTTTTGGGAAAGCAGGAACCACCCATATATTTTGGGTTTTTTTCGTTTAACCTTTGCCTTTTAATGCCCATGATCACAGGAAGATCTCTGATTTTGTTTTCCCACATTAATATACAAAATTTTTTGGGATAGCGCTTTTCTAGTGCCATTTTTAAGGGTTTTTTTCAAACAAATGTTTTCTTTCCAATTTTAATGGAAATGACGCCCAGATTTCACCAATGACATTACGTGGGCCCTTGGGGAAAACGGTCTTGGAAGCAGTCCGAAAAATTTCGGCCAGTTTTTGACCGGGGAATATTCTTTTATGTATTTTTAAACAGACAGGTAAACATTGAAGTTTTGCCCCCCAACTTTACCTGATGTTCTATAGTGACTGTGGAATTTGCATCAGCGAAATTTTTTTTTGGGTTTCTCTTTTGGATTAAGTTCAAAGTATATCAATTTATCATTTTTTTAAAACTTTATTCTATAACCATATTAAAGAAAAAGTGGCAGTTTTTTCCGGGTTTCTTTTCGAACCCCCCGTATTTGCCTGACAAAAAAAAAAATCCCTTTTCTTTTTACAGGGGGGAAATTTTAAACCCCATTTTTTTAAACTATTTATCGATGATAACCCAAGATCCCGGCCAAACGAACATTAAAGGACTTTCATTTATAGAAATTTCCCCATACATAGGGAAAAATGTTTTTCACACAATTAACTGTTAATGCTCAGAGGAGCTTAAAAGCAAGAGGGAAAAAATTAAAAAAAACCTTTTAATCTGAAGGGTGACCCTTTTCCCCCATGTTTGCCTTTGGGATTGCAAAATGGATTTCCAGACCTCATAAGTTTATGTAGAGACGATATCCCAACTATATACAAGCCCTCATTCCTGCTCAAGACTTGTAGATAGAAAACCCCACGTTCCTTTGCTGGCTGAAAAGAAGACATCAAATGCCTTGTCCCCAACACCTCAGTTAAGCTGGAAAAAACAACAACAATAACTTAAGTTTTCTTTGATGAAAAAAAATTCAAGTTCTTGAAAAAAGCCTTTAAAAATTTTTAAAAGCATGTATGTATGCAGTGGCAGATAAGGCACACCTTTTTTTTTCCCCAAAAGATTAAGTTTTAAAAGGGGGTACAGTTTTTTCTGGGGTTCTTTGGGGTTTTTTTTATCACCAAGGAGTGAAATTTAAAAAGTATATTTTTTCCAAAAAGGATATACTGAAACCAATTAATACTAATATGCCATAAAGTCTATATGAAACATAATAAAAAATACCCGGGTAGGGGTTTTTTTTTATTAGTAATCCCACTGGTATAAATTTTTTTAAAAAAAGTGACTGAAACAACATGATGGAAGCCATTTTTAATAAGTTGATTTTTTGGGGCCTCATGATGTACAGGAGAAACTTGACATTGGGAATTGTTACATAATGTCTGTTAGTTAGAATTATGACAGGGGACAGGGGGTCCAGTGTTATTTCCCAATGCGGGGACACAGTTGAGAAATGACCCTGTTAAAAAGAATGTTTCACTTTTACCCTTTTTCTCCTTTATGTAACAGTTTTAACCCGGAAAATTTTTTGGTAGTAAATATGATTAGCCACGTGACATACTGATATTTTTAGTCTGTCCAAAAATGTCCAATGGCACAAATTTTTTTAAACAATTTTCGGCGTATACGATGTGATGATTTTTGTTTTTTTTTTTTTTTTCAAATCATTACCCTGATAATTAAGGTGCCCCTTATATGATGCTGCACCTAATCTCCCAAAATTTTTGGGTACGTAAATAAAAACCCAGAACAAGAGGGCCAAGAAAAAACCCGAAGTTGCTCACCTTAGAAAAAATTAATTTCATTCCCTATACAAGTAAATGTTAAAATAGCATAGTCCCCATGAAAACAAAATCCATTCAAGAATGCAACAAGAAATTTCATTTCCATACACCAAAGGTCCGGTGGTCCCTAATTTAAAATTTGGTAGGTTAAAAAGTCAAAAATAGGTCACTCCCTTTTTGGGGGGGGCTTGAAATAAAAGTTCAATTCAACACTTTTTAAAATTGTACTTGGGGTGTTGTACCATATTATCCGGGGTAGGGACAATACCCCCTCCGGAAAATTCCCCCTTAGGACAATACCCCCTCGGACAATACCCCCTCGGACAATACCCCCTCGGACAATATGCCAGGGTGGACAAAAACCCCCTTCATATAAAAATTATATATTTATGCATTAAAATATTTATTTATGATATACATGAATAATAAAGCATTAAATTTTTGGAAAAATTTTTGTTGCTTTGGTGATTGAAAAACTAAAAAAAAAGTGCAGGCATAAAGTTTTTGCAAATTGTGTTAATCCTTGTGAATCAAACTAGCTTTTAAATTTTTCCCAAATATTTGATTTGTCCCCTTAATTACGAAGAGAGAGAATATCAATTAAATTTATTTTAAAATGAAATCATAATTAGTATAATAAGACTACCCCCAGGAAAAAAGTACTTTCCATATCAAAAAAATTTAGTCAAAAAATTGAATATAACATGTCCATGAATTCATCTAAAAAAGAACTTTTTAAAGAAACATGAGTAAAAAAGGGGGAAATAAACTTTAAAACAAATTTTTTCATATTTATTTATTATTAACTTTATAAAATGATTTTTAAAAAACATTGGGGGGGAATTGCCCCAAGGGGGGAATTGTCCTGGGGGGGAATTGTCCGGGGGGGAATTGTCCTATGGGGGTATTGCCGGGGGGGGTATTGCCCCTACACTCTATTATACACCGCAGAAAAGGGCCACATTTTTTTTTCCCAGATAATTCAAGTTTATAAAAAGGGGTTTCCCCTTTAAATATGATGAAAATACAGTTTTTTCAGGTTTCTTTTTTCAATCACCGAGAAGTAAAAATTTACTGGTATACGATCTCAAAAAATGGAAAAACCCGGAAAAGCCAAAAAAATACAAAAATATGCCACTAAGTCTATACGTAACCATGATAATACCAGATTATTTCTTTTGTTCTTTTTAATTATCCTAGGGGTATAATCATATAAAATGATCGTGAGAAACGAAACAAAATGAGGGAACCTTTTTTCAATATAAACAAATAAGTTTTTTTTAGGGGCCCATGATGTATAGGAAAACTTGACAGGGGGCAATTGTTACGTAATTTTAGTTGGGAAATTTTACGGGTGACAATGGTCTCCATTTTTTAGAATGGGGGGGACAGGGTTGAGTAATGTCTTGTTAGGGAAATATGTGTCACCTTTAAACCTACCCCTCGTTTAAAGTTACGGGCTAACGGTAATCTTATGCCAGTGTAAATAAAACGGTTCACGTAAAGATAAACTTTCAGTCTGTCAAAATGTAAAAACCCCCAAAAAATTTCAAAAAAAGACTTCACCGCATATGATACGATAAGTGATTTTTTTTTTTTTAAATAAAATTTCCTTTAAAGTTAGGAAAGGGGATTATACGTAGTCGCCTAATCTACCGTGTGACGGTAGGTTAAAAATTCAAAGGGAGGTCATTGAGTTTTGGTCAAGGTCATTAAAGTTTTAATTTAAAACACCAAAAAGTACCTGTTGTTCAAAAATTTAAAAATCATAGCTCCCTAGTAAATATATGTAACAAATTGGGACCACAGTGAAATCTGGCATTTTTTTTCATTCAAGGGCCTTTACTCCCAAATTAATGGGGAAATGATCTTTAAAAGATTTTGACTATAAACCCTTTTCATGGAAATTTGAGTAAGATTTCTTTAAAAAAAGAATAGCCAAGGTACACAGCAAAAGAAATCTGGGGATTTTTTACAATTCAAGAGCCATAACAAATGAAATAAAAGGGATATATCAGCCCAAAATTTAACCTTTCGTGAAGATTTGGCTATAAAAATTGTCATAAAGTTTTTTTTTAAAAATGCATAATAAATGTAATGCTAGCATTACACAAATGAAATCTGGCATTTTTTTTTTTTCATTCAAGGGCCATAACTCAATTTTTTACAGGCCATAAGATCTGGAGTTATCAGCCATAACAAATTTAGCAAGAGATTATGATTAAATTTTTTTTTTAAAAAAATAATCATAAAGTTTTGAAGAACAATGATGAAGAAATAAAGATGATAACAGTTTCCTAAGTGAAATCAGGCATTTCTGATCATTCCCAAGGGGCCCTTTTGGGCAGATAACAATCACAATCGTAAATTTGGGTTTATGGAAAATTGGGTATTAATATTGGGCACAAATTTGAGTAAGATTGCTGAAGAAATAAAAATGCTAAGTGTAAAACAAGAAAATGTTAGACCCGGGCATTAAAAAGAAAAGACTGACCCAATAGCTCACTTACTGCATGCTCAGATGACTAATAACCCATAATCCCTGACCATGTGGTTTCTGATAAGAACATTTTTATTTTTTTTTTCTACATAATCATGGGTAAAATCAAGTGACCCCTGGGACGGGGCCCAAATTTTTGACCCCCGGGGCCATGATTTGAACAAATTTTGGTAGGGGTCTACTAGGCCATGTTACTTACTAATTATCTTACCTCGGGCCTTCGGGTTTTTTTGACTGAAGATTTTTGAAATTTTTTTCCAATGTAGTCTAGTAAAATCACGTGACTCCTGGAGCGGGGCCATTATCAACCACAGGGTCATGATTTAACAAACTAAGTAGAGGTTCACTAGACAATGCTACACACCAAAAACTCAGCTCTAGCCTTGGGGGTTCCGAAGATCAAACTTTAAAAATCAATTTTTAGCTCCTGTGACCGCGGGAACCAAAGTTTACCATGGTAGATTTTTCTTTCCAAGGGAAACCATCATAGGCAATTTTCATCAAATCGGGCCCAGGGGTTTAAAGGGAGGAGATTGTTTAAAGACAAGAGGGAAAATGATGGCCCTATGTCGCTCCCTGAGTACCACTGCTCTAAAGGAAACCCTTTAAGTATTATGGACCATAACCCCCATACAAGGCATAATAATCCGGGGTTTTATGAACACTAGGGTATACATCTGATCATGATTGCTTTATAAACGGGGATCCCTAGAATGTAAACAAAGTTAAATATGACATTTTTTATACTTAAAGGGGCCAAAATTTGGGAGATAGTGGCCCAATACCAATCAGCCTTGGCAAGATAAAAGCCATTAATATTACCATCAGGTTTGATTAAGTTTACCCTAAATACTTGAAATCCCTAGGAAGCTGAATTTTAAAGGGGACAGTTTTGGGTTTGTGCATTTTGGGTAGAGGGAAAAGGTGTGATCATTTTTGTTAAATAAAAATCAAATTTTTACCAACATTTTTTAGAGAATTTTTTAAATTAAAAAAACAAAAAAAGGGGGCCAAAGGCCCGGGTGTCACTCACCTAAGAAAATTTGCTGTTTAGAAAATGATTACCAAAAATGTGGCACCCTAAAGTATTTGCAATTTTTTTCAAACATTTAAACTAAGTGACGAAATTTTTTTGGTCCTCCCCTAAATTTGCACTGATAGGGGAATTCATGCAGACAACATTCTTATCAATTTTATGGAGACGGGGTACAAAAATTAGCCTCTACATTGTTCTAAAGGGTTTTTTTCTATGATTTGACCGGGTTTCAAACTTTTTGTGAAGTACTCAACTTTGAACTAAAACCAAGTTTTCAAGTAGACAAACTTTTCTGACCAAATTCCATAAAGATTGCCCCAAAAAAATGTGACATCTACATTGCATAAGCTCAAAGATTTGATCGGGATGACCTCCCTTTATACCCCACAGACCCATTTTTAAAAACTCATCTAAAAATTTTATGGAGGCAAACATTCTAAGTTACACCAGGGAAATAAAAACCGTAAACAATGCATGGGTTACCCATAAAAGTTAACACGACGTGTCACTTAACAAATAAAAAAAAACTACCCAAGGGGTTTTGCTCTCATAGGTCTTTAAGTAAGCATTATACCGCTGAGAAAATACCCATACAGTTGTTTGGCATGTCGGCCGGGAAAAAAACCAAAAACAGAGAGCAAGGGCTTTTTTCTTGGTAAGCTGCTTGCTGGCGGCCATATCGTCAATAATGTACAAAGTCGGCTGACCCGAAATATTTGATAAAGACCCCGTAAATAATCTGAAGCCTTTCAAACCCCGATCTACAACTTCAACGCCATCCCAAATCCACCGTCGACTTTTTTACGTCTCTTTTACTTAATGGTGGGGGAAGGAACACAATTTTAAACGAAAACGCGCCAGTACGGGCCCCCCTAGGAGGTCCAAAGCGAATTTTTTTTTTTCCACAACCCCCATCCCATTATGATTGCAGAGGGGGCCCCCTACTAGTAAAAAGCTGAACAAACCTGCCATTTTCCCATGTTGACTGGGGGGTCCATCCCTACAAAAACCGGCATCCCAAACCTTAAAACGTTGACATTTATGTCTCCCGAGGGATCATCCCCCTGGGATTGGGCATTATTTCATTCTTTTTTTCCCTTTTTCCCAAAGGGCGAAATAGCTATCGTAGATGTCGCTGCCTTTTGGCTCATAACCTCATTTCCTGAAATCTTAATCCCTGGGGTTTTTTTGAAATACCACCGGGCCCAGGTTGGGTTTAAACCCCGGTTCTTAGCGTCGGTCGAGTTCTGCCCCAATTTAAAAGGCCAGATGGGGTGCTTTCCCGGGACATGACCCTCGTTGGTGCCTCACTAAGGGCTGCTGATTTTTGGTCGATATTTTTATGGGTTGTTACTAAAGATAACAACCGTCTGAAGGTGCCCTTTACCCCTTTTTGGGCTCCCTTTGGCACTGACGCGGATTGAACTTTTCCCCCTATCGGGCAATTGAACCCCGGTGCATATGATGATACCCAAAAACATAACGTCTAAAAAGGAAAGAGGGTATACCCCCTTGTGGATTTTTGGGGGTACGGACCAGCAATTTTGATGACGTTGCCAAATCCTCTTTATCCACTCAGGGTGTTAAACCCCCCTGTCGGGGGGGTTACAAAAATGCTTTGGGCGATCCAGCCATTTGAAGGGACTACAATAAGTTTGAGTTTTACCCAAAAAAGGGGGAGCTTCGCCTGAAAAGCCACCTGGATGTCAATCTTATTAATAGGCTAACTTGAAAACCCTTTGGGAATTTTTCCACTATTCTACCGGGGGGACGTTGGGGGCATTATCAGAGACCCCTCAGTTTCTCAGACGGGGAAACGGGAAACAGCCCGCCAAGGGCTGTAGCTAGTATAAGACAAGCGGATAGAGAACTTGCGGGAAGCGTCAACGTCACTTGCTTTGACCCCTCACTTGAGGAAGCGTCTGTCAGACGTCTTGCCGGGTCAATTACGTTTTCAAGCGGGGGAGACCCTGCTAAAGGGCCATCCATGATCCACCTATGGATAAAGATGGGCCCAAGATAGGTCTGACCCGATGTAACGATATCGGGCTTAAAAAGGGCCAGATAAAAAACAATCCCGACCCAGCCCCAGCAAGCTTGTGAACAACCTGGCAAAGCTCTTCAAGCTTGATAAACAAACTGCTAAGGGGGAAAGAGACAGATGACGATGGCATAAAACAAGAGATCAACAGCGGCTCAAAGATCTCGAGCTAGAAGGGGGCTATGCAGCTCTAAGGCGGGTTCAAAACCCAACAGGTCCCAGGGCAAAGATCACCGAAAATTTGGGAAACCTTTCGGAGAATTTCGAACAGGACACCACAAAGGCTGAGTGGATTAAGACCCTCTTCCGGGAACAAGGGATCACCATCGCTTCAATTATTACAGCAATCGGAATGACAATTGGCTTCATCGTTGAAGCATTAACTGGAGGAAGGGATGGAGCACCACCACCAAAGCCCCCATCCAAGGGAGTTGGAGAATGGTAAATAAAACAGCTCAAAGCTCTCAGCAGTTTACTAGCAAAACTAGCGGGAAAGGGCACAGCTGCCATCCCCGGGATTATAGGCAGCATTGTCTCCTGGCTGTTGTCAACAGCTGGCAATGCAGTTGGCTGGCTTGTCCACAGGGTAGTTAATCGCATCCTCCATATTGGCTAAGAACTGCTTCTGCGCATCAAAGCTCCCGTCTATTTTAGACTTGGTCTGTGCCTGAGCCCCGCGCATAGGTACGGATCAAGTCGTTAATGTGCTCATACCGGCTTGAGTGAAGCCTTTCGAGTTATCGAGCACGAACGTGCTTCAAGCGTCATCAACGCCAGGATCTTGCTCTATGAACTCAATGTGTGCCTTCTTAGAGGGGGGCGCCAGTCGCATGATGGACACGCTGCAATGGCGGCCTCCGGAGACCTCCTGACCAAATGTCGCATGCGCGGGGTCCCAATTTCCGACGTTCCTCCTGACCATGTCTGGACTATCATACTGGAAGTCCGTTTGAGTCCATGCCACATGCTCTCTAGTATAAACATCGCCATGGCCGCACTGTTAGGAAACTCTTTCTGACGCCAGTCTGTCTGGAAGTCAACCCCAAATTCTTGGCAAATTTGTTTGAAAGCTCTCCTAGCATACGTGTTGTTAAACAGGTTTCAGGAAGGATCCTGGGAGGGCTACTTTCATTTCTTCCAAAATACGCCTCGTGGTATAATAAACATGAAAGAAGTAGAATGACTGGAGGAGGGGGTATTTATGCGCCTCGTCCCCATTCAGGTGGTCGTTAATTGAAACTCCACAACCGCCGTGGCGCACCACATGGCAAAGTTGAGATGATTCTGCCAAAACTGCATAGGGGTGCTTGTTCAAGCTAAAGCTATGTCCTCTTTTTTTACTTTTTTTAAATCTATAGTTTGTCCAGATATCGGGCATTTTAGTGAAAAAGACGTTGTTGTAGGTTACAGAGTTCATTAAGTTGAAGTTTTCAGCTCCCAACTTTCCTGGATATACTGATCCTGTCTTATAGATTGCTCCCGAGTTGAAGGTAAAAGCCTGCATCGCAATACTGAATAATGTTTCACAATTACCGATATTACGAAAGGGCCAACCTCCCTTGAGGTTGATCATATACACCATCCAGCCAGGCTTGTGGACCTTCAACATTCTTGCTACGGCACTTGAGACGTTAGAATGTCCCGTCAGGGTAAAAACAAACAGACGGGGAAGGCTTCTATTACGATGCCGCATGACACAAGAACTATTATCCCCATGTGATGTTCGATCTTCTACATTTTAAATATGGATGGTGGAGGGTTCTGTAGAAGAGACAGACCGTAGATTTGAGCCCAAACAAGCTGTTATTCGTCCACCTGGAACAGCTAAACACTCTGAGAACTCCTCAGATGGGGCTCCTTAAGTGATCTACTAGCTGTTGTTGCCGTGGCCGCTGGTCATAGGGGAGATCAAATCCTCGGTATTTCCGAACCCCGAGTTCATGTCGCTCTAGGCGGGGCACCCTTTCAGAGCTTGCAGTCCCCATTAAAAGACAAGCAGGGCTCTGTCAAAGACAACCACATGTGCCAGTGAGTGTTGTGCTTGAAATAAAATGAGCATATTCGGCGATATGGAGTATCCTCGTGGACGCTACGCTGGCTTTATTGATGCAGTTGCTTCGCCCCCTGATCCGTCTCGGTATCTAAAGAAGACAGAGGATGGCCAAGTAGACTTGAAGGGGGGCTGGCTCATGAACATCGGCCCATCAAAGGACAAACCAGACACAATTTCGGGCAGGTAGGCGCAGTCCGGATTCCCTGACCGATGGAGACGCTTTAAGAAAGAGTTGCCACCTAGGTTGACACAAAAATCGGGTGAAATCCCAAGCCTGTAATAACTGTCATTGCAGAGGAGCGCGGACCTTTGGCAAGAGGTGAACTTGAATGGCCATTCGGTTCAAACTGGCGAGAGTCATAGAAATTGGGCTACGTAATGATGAAAAGAGGAAGAATACCCGCCATGTCACTGTCCTCAGTCGAACGTGATACATCATCGAAACATGAGATATTCGTAGGCTTTACTATTAATGGTATTTATGTAAATGGGGTAGCTAAGCCCAAACTCCTCTATTCCGCTGAAAGGACTTTCAACCCGCCGATAGAAGCTTATAAAGGCAGATTATTAACTTTCAGACGATAAACCATCGACCCAACAATGCTTCCTGAGTGGTTTGCATTTCTAATTAAAAACTTAATGTGACTTTTTTTTTAAATTAAACATAAAAGACGAAAAGGTTCTTTTTGTATTTCATTAAAAACTTAAATTTACCTTTTTTAGTGGGGCCCTAAAAACAAAAAAAAAAAAGCAGTTTCATAAAAACAACCATAAAATTTTTAAAATTTAGGGGGAAAATAGGGGGCCCCCAAGTAGTTTATGTTAATGAGGGTGTTTCTCGAATTTTAAAATCTCAATTTTGTAAAAAAAAAGGCTGATGGGGATATAGTTTTGGGAAAGGTAAAAGAGGATCGTAAACCCTTTTGGGGGAAAATCCCAAAGAAAGGAAAAGAGCTGTTCGGTGAGTCGGCTATTTTGGGAAATAAACAGAAAATTTGGAAAAGCTTTTTTTCAAAAAATGTTGCCGGGGTTTGTTAATAAATGAAAAGGTAATTTTTAATATGGCCCAAAAAAATTAAAAATTAAAAAAAACTTAGGTTTTTTTTAATAATCTACTTTGATAAAAAAAATAAGCAAATTCCAAAAACCCAAATAAAAAAAACCTTTGTGGCAGAGGAGCGCGGACCTTTTGGAAAGGGCGGTAAATTTTGAATGGCATTCAGTTCAAACGGGTAATGGAAAAAAAGTTGGCTGGGTTAATGATAAAAAGGGTGGAAAAAATCCTTGCCATTTTCCACTGTCAAAACACCCAAAAAGAAAATAAAAAAAAACCCAAAAAACAAAAAGTTAAAAATATTGAAAAAAAATTTTTAAAAGGGGAAAAGCTGTAATTATATAATTTAAGCCTAAAACTGTCTTATTGTTGAAAAAAACTTTCGAAGTGCCGGTAGAAATTTTAAAAAAAGGGAGGGCCAAGACGGCCCAAAGATTGCTCACCCGGGAAAAGAAATTCAATTCTTTGCCTGAAAACAAAAAAAAGATTGCTTTTAAAATTTAAAAGATGATGAGGTGAAACAATGTTAAAGGAAATTTTTCCCTGACCCCATCCAAAAAAAAGGAAAATAAAATCATGACAAACTTTGCCAAAGTTTGAGGATAAAATTGGACCAAAAATGTTCCCCTCAGAGTAAAAAAAACAAAACTTTTTCTAAAGGATTTGACCTATTAAACCAAACTTTTAGGCCCGGGCCCCGGCCCCAAATTTTTCAAAAATGGTTCGTACATCAAGAAAAAACCAATTTTTGGTTTTTCAAGTTTTAAAAGGAAAAGATGGGAAAATTTAAAATTGTAGCCTTAGTGTGAAAAACAAGATTTTTCAAAAGTTTTTACCAAATGACCTACTTTTTAAAACCCAAACCCGGGACCCTTTTCAAAAGGGTTCCAAAAAATTTTAAATAAAAGACAAACATTCTGCCCAAATTTGGGGAAAGTTAGGATCAAAAGTGTGGCCTCTAGTTTTGTAAAAAAGGGGATTTTTCTAAAAATTTGACCTACTGCCCTACTTTTTGACCCAAACCCCTAAACCCTTTTTCCCGAAAGGGTTCAAGAATCATAAAAGAAAAAAAAACTAAACCAAATTTTTGGGAGGAAGTTTGGGAAACCCCAAAAATTGGGGCCCTTCAGTGTGAAAACCAAAATTTTTCCCTAAGAATTTTGCCTACTGACCAAACTTTTTAAATCCAAACCCCTGACCCATTTTTCAAAAAGGGGTTCAAAAATTTCTTTAAAGAAAAAAACATATGCCCAAAAAGTTTGAGGAAAAAATTGGATCAAAATTTTGGGTGGCCTCTAGTGGGTAAACATAAAAATTTTGTTAAAAGGACCGACGGACGACGGACAAATCAAGTAAAAAAAAAAAAGCTCACCCTAAAAAGTTTTAAAACTCAGGTGAGCTAAAAAGGTGATATTATCAATTTCCCTTTCCCTTTTTAAATAACAATTAAATGAAAAATTTGTTTCCCGGAAAGTGGTTGCCCTTTTAAATTTGGAACTAGACATAAAAAAAGAAAAAATACAAAAAAATTTAAAAGGAAACGGGAAAGTTTCCGCAGCCCATCTTTTTAAAACCCAAAAAAACCTGCCCGGAAATATTTAAACCCCCTGCGGAGAAAAAAACCCCTTTCAGACTGACTTAAAACTTTGAGGCTGTTAAAAAGAACCCAAAGCCTTTCCCAAAAAAAAAAAAAAGCGTTGTAAAACGTTGTAGAGGGGCGTTGACCCCGTTTGGTGACCGAAGGGGAAAGCGCTTGGTATGGGGGGAAGTTTTGGGCTCTTAGAAAACAGTCGTAGGGGTTTCCAATTGAAATTAGGACTAGAAGCAGGGTCCTAGGGTGTGCGGGGTTTGCGTAAATTGGAAAGATCCCCCAAACCCTTTCAGCTAAACCTGAAAAATTTATGACAAGCGCTGCCGCTCGAAAAAAAAATTCCCCTTGGAAAAACCTAAAAATACTTTTCTCGGAAAATTAAAAAAGCACGGCTTTAAAACAGATGGAAATGAAGTCCAAAAAGTTTGAAAAATTGAAAAAAAAGCACCCCCGTCCCAAAAATGTAAAGGAAAAAACATGGACAAACTGAAAAAAAGGTTTTTCAAAGGGAAGGCCGCAGAAAAGAAAATGGGGGAAAAACCCGTAAAAAAAAGTAAAAGGGGATTTTAAAAATTTTGGTATGGTATTGAGATTCAGCCCAAACCCTCCTTTTTTAAAAACACTTTTGTGCCCCCCCAAACAAAAGATTTGGCCCAGACCGTCAAAAGGTATGCCCTTTTTTATAAAAAGGAAAAAATACTGGTTATCTATGATTTTAGAAGTACACTAGTAAATACCAAAAAATGAGCTACTAAAGGTTCAAGATGAGCTCAAGGAGGGGAAAAAAATTGGTTAAAAAAAGTGCCAAAAAGTGGGTAAACACCAAAAAAATTCAAAGAGCTTTAGCGCGACCCACCATTTAGGGCACCAGGCATAAAATTTGGCTAGAGCATTTTTTTTAACCGGGCCCAAAACCCCTTTTTTTCAAAAACCCCCCCAGTGCGCAAATAAAACCCAATAGAACCCCAACAAACAGTTAAAGGCACCCAATGCTGGTGAAAAAACCTTTTTGGTGTGGCAAGGTGGGGCCAGAACCACTATAGTGAAAAAAAAAATCTAAAGAAAGATAACAAGAAAATAGCTTATTTTAAAAATTACGGTTACTTCTTTTGAAATCTAAACGAGATTGCTGCAGAATAAAACTAAATTGACGCGGGGGTGTTTACACAACAACCCCCTCTTTGATTATATTTGTTTAAAAATTCAAAAAAATTTAAATTTAAAAAAACAATTTAAAAAAAAATTTAAAAAATTTAAAATAAAAAAAAAAAATAAAAAAATCATTTTGCTACGCATGACTTAAAAGTGGGTGATTGGAAACAACGAAGCGACCTTTTTCATTTTTAAAAAAAAACGAATTCTTTCGTCCCTGGGGAAAACGGGGACAGGCCCAAATAGAGCAGAGCTTAGTTTTTTTCCCAAAAATTGGTGGGCCAAAAGGAAAGCCCCGGGAAAGCAAAAAAAAAAATGGTGGGAAAAAATTTTTCAAAAAATGATGGGCCCAAGCATCCCAAAAACAAAAAACCCCAAGTTAAAAATTTAAAAAAAGTATTTTTTTACCAAAACCCCTTGGAAAAGGCACAAAACACACTACTTTTTTGGTTTTAAAAAATGAACCTTTTTTTTTCTGCCTCCAAAAAATTTTTAACTAAATTTTTTAAAAAAGTTCATAGCAGACAAACTCGGTCCAACAAATGCATTTTCCTCATAAAAAATGATCACATGCTTTTGCAAAAAATGCTTGCCCTTTTTTGACAGGTTTTTAAAAAAATTTTGTAAAGGGAATAAATCTCTCACAATAAAGTGTATTTGCTGGGCTTTTTTTAATGTTTAAAAACAGTTTAATCTGTTTAGTTTTGGGAAATTTTTTCCCCTTTTTGTTACGGGGGCTTTTTAAAACTTCCAAAAAGTGTTACCATGTTATCCCGGGGATCTTTTTGGGCTTTTTGATAGAGTCAAAATATGCTAAAAGGGTGGAAAGGTTTCTGTATAAAAGACAAAAAAGAGCTTCAAAAAATGCAGCCATTTTAAAATTTTCGTGAATTTCTTGATTTTTAAGATAGGCATTTTTCAGTATTTTTTTAAAATTTCTTCAAATGTTTGTAACTTATTTGAACTTTTGGGGAAAGTAGTAAAACAAAATTTGTTAAGGTCTGCTGAAAATCTTTAAAAACGGGGAAAAAATTATTAGCTGCTTTGACTTGTTCCCAATAAAAAACCCTGTGAGCTAAAAAAAAGGAACATTTATCATTTGGGGGGTTTTTCCTAAAGCAGCAGTCCATTTAACACCCAAATTTTTTTGGGCCCTGTCATCACTGTGGAAACCATTTCCCTAAACCCATGATTTAAAGAAAAAGGGGCACACCCCTGTAAACCCCAGTTCGCCCCGCCCATCAGTGCTGTCGGTGCTTTGTTTACATATCTTTAAAAACGGGAGGGGAAACCCCAGACAAGTGACCGATGAAGTCAGCGGGAAAAAAAAATTTTAAATTCTTTTCCAAAAATTGCCCCAAAAAAGGGAAAAAAACCCCATCATTATAATGACGTTTATTGAAATTTTGCAGGGCATCGAGGACATCGATAAATATCCCGGGAGAAACTATTTTTATTCACAGCGAGGCAAAATGAAAGTTTAAACGCATGATGTCAGTTTCACAAAAAATAACAGAAAAGAAAAAAAATCAATGTAATTTAACCGTTGGTTTGGGTTTGTTGTTTTGCTGACTTCTTTTAAAAAGTTTTTTTTTTCCCCGATTGCTCTTCCCTTTTTTTTGAACTTCCGGGAAATTTTCTGTTTGTTTTCTTTTCGAAAACCAAAACGACTTTAGCCCGAGTAGGATTTAATTGGAATATTCGGGGTTTTAATTTAAAATAAGCGATGAAGAAACCAAAATTTTTCGAATGAAAAATTTTTTTGTTGGGCAGTTAAATTTTCATTTTTTGGGTTTGTAAAAAATTGTTTTTCCCGGGGTCTTGGCGAAGAAAAAATTTTAAAAAAATTTTCATTTAAAAGTAAAAAATTTTCACGAGGGAAAAAAATTGGGCGCAAACCAAAAAAAGGACCCCAAATTTCCGTCGAAAAAATGTTTGGCCATATTTTTGAAAAAAACACGCGAAAAAATGGCGGGGGCGCACCGGGAAAAATGAAGCTTGAATAGAGCTCTCCCAAAAAAAAATGAAAAATAAAATGATGGTCTCCGTTACTTTTTGGCACAGTTTAATTTCGAATTAAAATTTCGGACATATGTCCGATAGGGTTTAAAAGTAAAATTTTGAATTTTTTGTAAAGACCCCCAAAGGGGGTTTAAAAGGGTTAAAGTGGTCCCAAAAAACAGCGGGCAAGCCCAAAGGTTTTAGGGAGAAAAGAAAAGTGAGAAAAAAAAAAAGATAAAATTCCCTTTCTGCCAAAATTTCAGAAAAACCTCCCCTCTGCGACCAACTATTATCCGAAACCCAAATCAAAAATTACGGGCACATTTTGGGAAGGCCCCCAATTTTTTCTCTATATATTTTAATGGTCGTAAAAATCATTAAAGCGGGCAACTCAAAAATTGCTTAAAAAAACCACTAAAAAAAGGAAAAAAATCGGTTTTAAAAATTTGTCTTCTTTTGACCTTTTAATAAAAAGCCCAAAAAGATGGTCCGTGAAAAAGTTGAAATTTAAGTTGGGCTTTTTCGGGAAAACTGATTTCCCGGGACAGGTGGAAAGGGCGCATGTGCCGTAATTCCGGAAAGTTTTGAAAAAAACAAAAAGGTAGATAAGATTCAAAAAGGGGAGTTGAAAAAAAAAGGGTGAGATGGGTAATTTTTACGTAACAGAGGCCAAAATTTTGGGAGTACAGATTTTTTTTTCCTGTTTAAGCTAACGGTAAATTTTTTAAAATGTCCAAAATTTAGCTGCCCCCGATTAGCAGTAACAATTTTACCGTGACGCGGTTTTAAAAATTGGGCTAAAAAATTTTGGGCAAATCGTTGATTTGGGGACGAAGTTTATCCCACGAAAACTTGAAATAAAATAGATTAAGTTTTTCCCCCTCACAGGGTTCCCCTTTTGGGGATTTTGCCACCCGTCGCAAAAAGGCGAAAAAAAATCGAAAAAAAAATGGCGACAAAAATTTTTTAAAAAAAGGCGATTTTTAAAAGTAACGACGAAAATTTTTTTCAAAAATTTTCTTCAAATGAATAAAACGACAAATCGTTGTGTAAAATTTTTGCTGTGCGGACCCAAACTGGTTTTCAGCTTAGCCACGCGCGATGCACTGGAAACCCCAAAAAAAAAAGATAACCCCAAACCAGGGCCCTGGTCCCTTTACCTGGCTATTGAAATAAACCAGCCAAAAAGGGGGGGGAAATTTGTGTAATTGACAAAATTAAATTTAAAGTGTGGGTTTGTGTTAGTTTTAACCAATGAGTAAGAAAAATAACCCGGGAAAGCTAAAATTTTCCCGGGGGACTTTTTTTTCGAGGTAAGTGTGCATGTTTGTTACGCTTTCGGTTTAAATAAAAGGTGGTTTAAAAAAATTAAATTTTCCCATGATTTCGGACATAAAACCGGAAACTTTTTTTTAAATTAATCAGTTTGAAAATTTTTTTTAAATAAAAAAGCAAAAATTAAAAATTATTAAAAAAAAAATAAAAAGTAATGAATTAGATTGTTTATTTCGGCCCCAAATTAAAAGAAAGTGTGATTTAAATGTTGCCGACTTTTTTTCAAAAATTAAAACATCCCGTTTGAAAAATAGGTATGAAGCCAAAAAAATTTCTAAAAATATGCTGCTTTTTTTTCCTCTAAATCAGATCAGAAAACTAGTTAAAATGGTTTGTTCAGAAGTCAGGACGCCTAGAAAAATTGGGAAACTCTTTTGAGACTGTTCTATCGAGTCTCCTTCAAAAAATTAAAAAAAAAAAAAAAATGAGAACTCACCTGTTATAGAAGTTTAAAGCTCATGGAAACAGAATTTCCATTATAAGTTAGAGTCAAACAAAGTCTATTTTTGTATCTCTGAAAGAATCTAAATGTTATAATTCGTTCACAAGGGGTTTACCATTTCAAAAAGGAGAACATCACAAAACATTTAAAAGACAAAGGAAAAATTAACATGAACTTAAAAGATGTACCAAATTTAAGTTTTAAAAAGACTTGATTATTTGTGTACATAATCTTGTTGTCTGTAAGTAAATTTTTTTCAGGTTCCATGGTTATGTGGGAAAGAAAAAAAATAACAATTTTTTTTTTTAATTTTTTATTTTCAGATCATAAAAAAGCTGCAGAGGCTGTGAAGCTTCGCAACAGTGTCAACAGCAAAGGAGACATCATAAAACAAGAGTGAGGCAGCAGTAGGGTGTGCCATGGCCAATGTCTTTTTCCCTTCAAAGAAACTCCCCAGCAGCAGGTTCCGCCTTAAACAACTTTTTGAGACCAGGTAAGTAACGAAAAAAAAGAAATACAATAAATGAATATTTTTATGGATCAATACAAACATTTTCAAGAGGAATGACATTCTTCCCTCTAGCTTATTTCCTCTTTACTTACGAACTATAAAAAAAAGAAAAACTGTAAAGAAAAATTTTTTTTCTAACTTTTAAGTATAATTCCTCTTTTTTTTGACTTATTTCTTCTTAATTAAAAGATCATGTGTTCTCCTCCTTTTTAAAAAAAAAATGCAATGCCCTTTTAAGGCTTTTGCATGCTTTTATTCTATGCTTACCTTTGCATGTGGGTGTTTATTTTTGCATTTAGGGTGTGTCCAAGCTAGCGGACCTGAGGGGGGACGCCATACACGTACACCCCCCTCATCATCCAAATTTCCCGGATGCCATTTTAGGTCATTGAGGGAAAAACTTCTCAAAAAGATTCAGGAGGTGGGAAGTTTAGTTTAATTTTTGTGAAAAATACAGACATACAGTCCACCAGAATTTTATTTTGTACAAAAAAAAGTGTTAGAGCTAATAATGTTGTATTATTGGCACAGACTTACTTTTTAGGGGTAGATTCTTTTTAAGGGCCAATGTGAACAATTTTTTAATAAGGACAGGAATCCTTTGGGCAGAAAGGCATTGACATTTCTAAGCTATGTGGGATTTGTACAGATGGGGGTTTGTTATGGAGGCAGCAAGTCAGGGGTAGTAACGATTAAGAAGGCAGTTCCGGGGTGTTGTCAACACACTGTAAGCACATAGATTGCTTTTAGTTGCGTTCAGGGGCAATTGTATCCCTTACTTTGGTTAAGGTGCAGGGGATACTTAACGTTAATAAGTACTTCCACAATTCACCCAAAACACTGCCCTGTTGGAAGCCATCCCCGAGACTACCCCAGGACATTAGGGAAATTTAAGGGAATTTCCCTACGAGAGGGTTAGTTTTCATGGGGCTTAGAGGGTTGTATCCGAACTTCAGTTGGTGGCTGTTTCCCTTTAAGAGAAGTCGGGTAATCCCTTAGTCTTAAAAGCCCTTACCCCTACAAGTTTCTGTTTGTTTCTTCACTCTGGGGATATCCTTCACCCTAGCTTTTTTCCAGTCTTTCCAAAACCAGGCTTGGGTTTTGCGAGGTAAGTCCCCTTTGGGGCCCTTTTGTTGAAAAATCGAGAAGGGGAAAAGGAATGGGCCCCCTCAGGGCATTTTGAGCAGGTCCAGAAACCCCAGACAGGGGAAGAGGCCTTGAAACTTTTAGTTTCAAGGTCACACCCTTAAGATTCTGAAACAAAGACGAAACCGTAAGTATTTGGATCATTTCCTAGGGGAGTTTGGGGGGGATGCATGACAGGGTTTCGATACGACGTCGGTTTCAAAAGCACTGAGCAAAATCTTTAACCTGCCCAAAAGAGGGCAGACAAGGTAAGTGATGTATTTAGTTTTTATATTTTGTGTGTGGTATAGAATTGCAGGGGGGTCTGGCTTATTCCTAACCCTTATGATTTTTCTTTTAGATTGGCAGCAAAGTTTAGAAACCTAGGAGTACTAACCTGGGGATAAGAAAAAGGTTTTTATCCAGCAGCAGCAGAGAGAGTTAGTAGTACCATTAGTACAGTAGATTGGAGAGAGGCTTTAGTAAAAAAGAATTTAGCAAACTTGCTGAGGAATGGTTCAGTTGGGAAAAACACTGTTGAAATTTTATTTAAAAGTGGGGGTAAGGTTTTTTTTTGCAAGGGTTTAAAGTGGGGAGGAGTAAAAAGCAGAAAGGGTTTTTAATTTGGATAAAAGGTGATCGATGTAAAAATTTTTCCCAAATTTCCCGATAATTTTTTACATTTTTTTTTTTGATTAGGAATTTGTCAATCCAAAATTGCAGTTAAAACCAAAAATGTACATTTGGTCTTAAAAAGCAGTAAAAAATACATATTTTTAATGAATTAGTGTAAATGAAAATGAAATCAAAGTACTATTCTAACTCTAATCAATATGTGGCTAGATTACTTTATAACTATACATTGGAGTTCATAGTCTTTAACCTGCTGGTGATTATATTTTGATATCTTTATGTAGTGTATCAATGCCATCAATGTTAAATGTTATACCGTATGATATGTGCTTGTTGGAAAGCTATTATGTAATAAATCATAAATTGTTTCCTTTTTATGTTGTTACTTTATTCAATTTCAATTATCAATTGCATTGATAAATCACATGAACTTCCCTTAGTAATCCCTATGCCAAAGTTTGGCAACATTTTTTTTTTTTTGGCGAATAATGGTTGCGACAACTTTTAAAAACCCAGGGAACCCTGCGCATATTAGTCTCACTTTCCATAACTACTTTCCAAAGACTTTGATAAAACTGAAACAAACATTAAGATCTTTAATTCAAAAGAATTCCTGTCTTGAATCAAAACTGCACGGGGAAAATCGAGGAAGGGACTGAATAATTAAAAAAAGCTATTACTACAACACTAAGCAATCACTTTGATTTAGGAACAATTAGATAAATAAATGGGTAGACTTTTAATGGCATGATATGACCATACTTTTAGTTTTAAATGTGAAAAAAAGTTATAAAAATATCTGTTTTCATAACAAAACTATTAAAAACATTAAAGATTCAAGAATATTTTCACTACAGGATTAAAACAGTATTGAATTTGATCACATTGAAATGAATATTTATGAAAGACCAAACTCAATAATAAGCTACTTTCAGATGACCCAATAGTTCCATTATCGGGTTTTACTGCTACAGAGGCTGCAGCATGACGTCCGTGCTGTCAGTTTTTTCTGTTTATTTAAAATTTGTATTTTTGGTGGTATTTTAAAATAATGGTGCCACGGGTCGAATTTAGGTCACGGTGATTTTTTAAAAAATTTTTTTCAGAGTTCTTTGACTAGACAAATTTCAACCAAAAGCGGCGTCTTTGTCAATACACTGTGTACTGAGCATACATCCGTGTACATTGTGCTCATTAGAAGTAATAACAACTGTGATTGTAACTAGACCAAAAAGTGTCATCGCTGTGCTTGCAGCTATACATCTTCAACTGTTGACAAGTTACGTGTCTGCTTAATAGTGCACTGTAGTAACAAAAACCATTGGCTGGTGGGCGGCCCACTCCAGACTCTGCCGTCAAAAAAGTGAATGAGTGCTGTATTAGAGATTCAGATCCACCTCTGTTACAAAGAATTGCCCACCCACAATAGCAGATTTGATCAATAGGCTTTCAGTCACAGAAGTCATTCCTTTGTGATCTATCATAGAAAACTTTCCTTAATTCCAAGTGAGCTCGCAGAGTAAAAAGGCCATAGAGCCAATGATTCTGACCACTCTATTTGAGTATAATATCAAGCCTACCTGGGGCCTCATGAATCCAGACCACTTTATTGGTATAACGGGCCCATCCAGCCTCCAAAATGAGTAAAAAAAATCGTCTACCAAATAACCAGTTGTGTCCTTCACCATGGTGCTTAGTACTCAATGTACGGGTCATCAAAAATGAATAGAGTTGGTTTTAACTTAGATTGAAACACATAAAGCACAAACATGCACAACAAATAACTCTTGCTTAGCACACGTGTTAATAAGCACGAAATGTTACTCATTATGATGAAGTCATTCAAACAACGCAGGGATGATGCATTCGCGCTGACACAGGAAAATTATGCGTATATCAAGATAGAGAGTTGGCCGGAAAGAAGCGACTGAATATAATGCAACAGAGGTGAAATGATCTGAATATTATTCTATCTCTAATACAACTGTGGCTAAGATTTTACTTTATTATTATTCATTGAGTTCATAGTCTTAAAGCCTGCTTGATGATATATATTTTTTTTTTTTGTATGTAGGTGTATATATATGTATCATGTTAAATGTTATTGTTGATTATGTGCTTTTTGGAAAGCTTTTATGTATAAAAAAGATAAATTGTTTTCCTTTTTTTTTGTTTTTTTAATTTAATTCAAAAATTATCAATTGCTTTATTAAAACACATGAAACTTCCCGTTATCCTTGCCTAAATTTGGCGACATTTTTTTGTTTTTGGGAAATGGTTGGCGACAAATTTTTTAAAAAACCCGGGGGAACCCCGGTCTATTAGTCAATCACTTCATAACTACTTTCCAAAGCTTTGATTAAAACTGAAACAAACATTAAGATCTTTAAATTTAAAAAAAATTGTCTTTAATCAAAACAGCCGGGGAAAAGTCGGGGGCAAAGGATATTTTTAAAAAAACTTTATTACTACAAAAATAAGCAATCCTTTGATAATTATAGGGAAAAATTTGATAAAAATTTTAAAATGGGTTTGACTTTTAATCGGCATGATATGACCCTGCTTTTAATTTTAAATGTGAAAAAATTTTATAAAAAAAAACAGGATTATATTCTAACAAAACTATTTAAAAACATTTAAGATTCAAGAGATATTTTATCTATAAAATTAAAACAAGTTTGATTTATCAACATTGAAATGAAATTTTATGAAAAGACCAAACTCAATAATAAGACTACTTTTTGATGGACCCAAAAGTGGTTCATTATCGAGGTTTTACTGTAAGTTGCAAGCATGACGTCCTGCGGCAGTTTTGCTCTTTTTTTTTAAAAAAGTTGTTTTTTTGGTGGTTTTTTTTAAAAATAATGGGCCACGGGTTCGAATTTTAGGTCACGGTTATTTTTTAAAAAAATTTTTTTTTTAGTTCTTTTGACTCAGACAAAATTTCAACCCAAAAAGCGGCGTCTTTGAAGTACACTGTGCTTACTGGCAAAATTCCCCTGTACATTGTGTCTTGAAAGTAATAAAACCTCTGTGATTGTAACTTGAGACCAAAAAGTTATCTGTTGTTTCAGCTATTCACTTCAACTGTTGCAAGTGTTACGTCGTTGCTTAATAGTGCACTGTTAAACACAAAAACCCGTGGGCTGGTGGGGCGGGCCCTCTCCAACTCTGCCTCAAAAAAGTGAAGGTGCTGGAAAATTTAAAATTCAGACCCCCCTTTATACAAAGAATGTGCCCACCCCCAATAGCAATTTATCAACATCAGTCTTTTTAGTCACAGAAAACATTCTTTTGGCTTTTCCAGAAAACCTTCCTTTCCCAAAATGAGCTCGCAGACGTAAAAAAGGCCCATAGAGCCCCCAATGAGTTCTTGACCACTCTTTTGAGTATAAAACATCAAGCCTACTGGTGGCCTCCCAAAGAATTCCAGACCCTTTATTGGATATAACAGGGCCCCTCCACCCAAAGATGAGTAAAAAAAATCAGTCTAACCAAATACACCAGTTGTGTCCCTTTTACCATGGTGCATAGATACCAATGTACGAGGGGCATCCAAAAAAAGAATGAGATTTGGTTTGTAACTTTAGATTGAAACAACATAAAGCCACAAAACATGGCACGTAACTAAATTAACTCTTTGCGTGTAAGCACACGTGTTAATAAGCATCGTGATGTTACGTCATTTTTGATGAAGTCATATCAAACAACGCAATGGCGGATGATGCATTCGCGCTGACACAGGAAGAAATTTATGCGTATATCAAGATAGAGAGTAGGCGCGGAAAGAAAGCGACTGAAATATTAATGCACTCCAGAAGGTGAAATGATGCTGAATAGAGTGGTTGCTATCGACGAAACATGGATCCGGTCATTTGAGCCAGAATTGAAACGCCAAAGCTTAAATGGCATACTCCAAACTCGCAAAGACCTGTGAAATATCCCCACAGTATGAACTATCCCCACAGTATGAACTGTCCAAAGATATTAATGATATTCGTTTACGATATTTACGGCATTTTGACAACACACAGAGTTCCACATGGAAGCACGGTAAATAAAGAGTACCATGAGTGGTATTTGACTAAAATTCTTCAACCAGCGAACGCCGCAAATGACCGAAACTTTTACAGGTGACACCATTAATTTTGCATGATAACGCCATGCCGCACAAGTCCGGCGTTGTTAGGGACATTGTTCGAGCGGTACCACTGGGAAGTTCTTAATCACCCGCCATATTCACCAGACTTAAGACCCCCGACTACGACCTGTTTCCAAAACTTAAAGAAACCCCTACAAGGAGTCCGATATGACAATTGGAATGAACATATATATCGCCGTGAACGCGGTTGTTAGGGACATCAACAAAGGTTGCCTAGCAACGGGAGTTCGGGATCTGCCAAAAAGATGGGAGTCGACCATAGCATCCGCGGGAGATTATATTGAGGGACTATGAAGAGATTTTGTGAGAAACACTTGTAGTTTTTACGTAATTAAGCGACTCTCATTCATTTCTGGATGACCCTCGTATATAATATCTCTTACATGTAGTTGTCACCTAAATAATTTATGTGACCCTCAAAAAGAAATCATTGGTTGAGGGGCCCGCCAGGGAATTGGGGCGGGCCCTGGTCCAGACTCTGTCCGTGGTCATAGATCTCTCTAAGAGAGAAAGTGACTCCTTGGAGGCTCAATGGCGTCCATTGAGCCTTAAAAAGATCAGAAACTTTCTGGTCATTCAGTACAAAAGTGGTCCAGAATCCCCACTCTGTATACTACTGGTTTCTCTTTCTTTTTCTCTTTTTCTTTTCTCCTCACGAAGATCGAAAGCAGTCTTTCGTTGGCTAGCTGTAAGATCTGGTGTGATGAAACCGAGGAATATTTTTCATGTTCTTGGA
>CM037790.1:47918820-47968820 GCA_021229015.1 Solen grandis | reverse complement strand
TCACTGGACGAGGGCTGCTTGTACCAAATACAGCCATTATACGACTTGACTTGACTATTTGAGTTTACCGTCGCTTCGACAGTATTTCAGTCATATAGCGACGTCCAGCTAATTACAGGTGGATGAAGACCCCGAATGCACGGAGGCATCCGGGTAGAACTCACCGACCTACCGCAAGCCAGCTGGAAGGCTTCCTCACATGAAAATCCGAATGACCCCCTGTTACGAACCCACGCGGTGAGGGGCTGAGTGAGTGTTTAAACTCAGCGACTTCTACCCTCTCGGTCACGGAGGTCCCGCCATTATACGAAAAATTTATATTGTTATCAATGTCCATAAAAATATTAAAATCGCGCTGTCTGTAACATATTGTGAGCACAAACAAACATGGGTAGCAGCATTTTATCATTGAATAAAATGATATGTAAAATTAATGAACTTTTACCACGCAGTTTAGAATTTGATAAGCTTTACTTGGAAAAACAAGCGCTATTTTACCTTCGTACACTCATAAGCCTTAACTTTTTATATACATAAACAAAGTATAAACAAATAAAATAAATACCGATTTTCATCTACATATGATATGAGTGATACAGAGAGTATAGTTAGAGAGAAAAAAGAAATATAATTGACTTTACTGGGATTTAAACCCACAACCCACAGTTTCAAAGCAGTTGATAGCAAGCTTATTTATGGATGCTCATCAATGAGGTAATACAAAAGTGTTCAGGAATCTTAATATTATAGTCGCACCCGATCTGACATCTTTAAACCAGTCTATCTTTATATGTGTCATAACGAGAATCCAGCAATTTAAAGTTCTTTACTGATAAATGATATATTTAACATTTGATGAGACAGTTATCTTTAAAAATGGCAGCCATCTAGAATTTAATTTTCGTGCATGCACCGAGCAGTCCTTGTTATTATTAATGTCATAGTGATGCATGTATGCACGTATCATACTTTTAGAGTGTTGGCTTAAGTTTATCCATTCATCATGAAAAAGCAATCATGATCAGTAGAATCATCGTAGGAATTTTGTAGTAAATGCAAGCCTTTTTAAACTTTGAGCAACGCAGTATAACTCCAAGTCAATAGTTGCTTGCATCTACACTGGAGCCTTTTCAAGCATTTGACGGACGATGATGATAATTTAATGATGAGTGGATAACCTTAACGTAAAGCTTTATTGGGTACTACTTCAAATGATTTCGACTTCTTCTACAATGTATACATATATAATGACAACTTACGGTGGCCTGGTCCATGAACAAGATCTTCACCGTGACCACCTCGATCTTCGACCCGAGTGTTTCGTCGTGGTAAACAGTGTTAACCTGCAGGTATACAATTACAGTGAAATGCGATCATTTAGGGCCGAAGTGGATATAATATTGTCACAGGGTGAGAAAAATATGCAGCCTGAATGGGACTCGAACCCGGGGTCTTTCGCTTACAGGGCGAATGTCTACCGACTGAGCTACCCGGCCGCTTACATATGATTCTACCCTATTGTGAGTTATCGGTACTGTTACATTATCCCCCTCCATTTTAGAATTAGTCCCTGAATTCTAGAAGTTACATGGTAAATAAAACATATGCTGGTGTTAAAGACGTTGGGCGCCAAATGTCACAGGGTGAGAAAATATGCAGCTTAACCGGGACTCGAACCCGGGGCCTTTCGCTTACAGGGCAAATGCTCTACCGACTGAGCTACCCGTTCGCTTATATATGATTCTCCCCTATTGTGAGTTATCGGTACTGTGAAATTATCATCGGGTCATCGTGAAGCCCGATATCTCGAGATACCATTATTGTATATTTAGTTTCAATGAAAGTTTGAATGTATGTCAAGACTGGAAAAAAAAACATGGTTATCGGAAAATTTCCCTAGGAATATGACCATTTTTCTGTGTCAGACACTGTTATACTCTTATAATAACTGAAATATTGATAAATCATTTTGTACTTTATTGTGTTTCATTAATACGCGTACTATAAACAGTTTGGTTATTGTCCAAATATCAAGACAGGCATTACATTTTTTTATAGAATTCAGAGGTCAACGCGGGTTTAAGTTTGAAACTGAGCAAGTTTACAAAATAAAACCAAGTTACTGATGTTGCCTTCACCATGTTTATATGAATCCCAATGCTGTGATTCAACCTACAATGTTCATCATTGTCAGAAGGTAGGTCTTTGCATTGTGTTTCCCGACGAAATCTGTGACGGTCGTGTCGGCGACAATCAGGACTTCAAGGTATTTTGTGTACTGCCCGGCAGCGCTACGTCGCTTTGCATACCTGGAAATAAACGATGGATCTGATTGAAACATGTCACAGCTGTATGTAAGGTATGGTGTCTAGAGATTGGAGAGTCACTGAGACCTGTGCATGTCCATTTGTTTTCAAATAATGCAGTGTGTATGGTCATACGGACGGACAACCCGATGTACATTTTGTTCCTCATAATGATTTTATTTCGCACACAATTTTGAATGCTATTGATTTTAATTCTTGGGTTAAAATATTTTTAAGTACATGTAATACGATACGTTGATCAATGAAACGTTATATAACATCAGTATACCCGAGAGTTTGGAAGAAACATCATTGCACGTGGTCACTGAGGACAGTACTACGATCCTGACACCCGAAATTCATATCATGGCTATCAACACTGTCAAATAAACATCGGGTTTGATATATCAGTAACAAACCATGGCTTGAATATTCAAGATGAACCACCAACCTATCACGGAATCATATGCAACATCAATCATACTAATCAGTCAGGAAGTTGATAAATAAGAATAATAACATTGCCTTGCCGGAAGATGTCATCAAAATACAAAAATTGTCATCAACATATATAAAAAGGAGGTTGAAATCGCTATCGAGCTTGTCTTTCCTGTGTTTATGAACTGGAAGAAACGGAATATCATGCCATATAGCTAAACTATATTTAATGAAGATTTCAGCATAATCATACAAATACTTGCCGAGAAATGGGTATTTTCATATCTGCACACTTATAAACTATGTTAAGTGTAACATTACTTTTAGATCATTCCAAGAAGTTAAGTATCATTTATTATTCAAGAAGTGGTAAAAGAAAAAAAAAAACATAAATTAAAGTTTATCGCGATACACTAAGAATGCACGACCTCTTGACACGGTGACCCTGTTTACGAGGTGGGGTAGGGTTCCTTCCGCAGCTTTGCAGTAAGTGTGGACCTTCAAGTGTGGACCCGTCTACCAGTGGTTTTATATATACACCCTCGTTGTTTAGTTGCATAAAACCAGTCTACAATAATTTCAGAAAATAAATGTGATATAAGTAAGTGTATATCTAGTAGGTTAATTAAAATTGAACTAAAGAAAACAAGTATTTTAATCAAAATGATAAATATTAAATATTGATTTTATCAAACAATTTAAAGATGCGAGATATGTTCAGTAATTTGCAAACGTATATGATAATGTATATTGTGGGTGTATACTATTTGAATTAGCAGCGTTAGGTTAATGCCAAACCTTTTGTTTACTAGTATAAATGTACTGCATGTATGTTTGCATAGTATATCGTGGTTGAACTTTTACACACCCCTATAGACATACCTGATTATCTAATATCTTTGAATCTTAAAATGACAATAACTGTACTCTTAAAAAAGAATTCAATAAGACTTTGTGTCAAAAGTTAAAGCATGTTTAAATTTATTTTTCTTTTCTTAGAAAACGTCGGTAACTATTTTCTGTTTACCATGCCACCGTTTACTCCAACTGCCACGAAGCTGAACATCTTTCCGTCCACCCAGCCCTGGTAGTAGGTTGTGTTGTCCTTGAGAGTCTCTATTTCGGTCTCATTATTCCCATGGGTCTCTGACACAGCACCGTCTGGCACTATAGCGTGAGGCTCCATGACGACGCGCAATATCTCGTGCCGCCATTTTAACCGGAACTCCAGGGTTGTGGTTCCCAAAACACCAAAGGCGTCGGGATACAGCCGTGGATGGGACACTTCTTTATGGCCGTCCTTACATAATGGGTTCTCTGAAGTACGGCAAAAGATGAGGTGTGTGTGTGTGTGTGTGTGTGTGTGTGTTGATTAATTTGTTCCTATTATTCAAATTGCATAAAACTCTATAATATACTTTATGCAATGAATGACAGTCAAGTTAGTTTGAACTGAAATGTATTGTAATAGTACAGTAGTAATAGTACTGTATTGTATTTATCTGTCGTCAATATCAGTAAAATCAGAAGAGAATTGTTATCAAACAATGGTCGCTGGCTGTGCATAATGTTGATGTTGTCATTATAATTAGATTTGTTTAAAAAAACTTGTTTTTCATTTTTTTGGAAAATTTAAATCCATATTTCTTGTTATACTTTGAATTTAATTTCAACTTTATCTCTTTTAGAAAAATGCGAAAAATTATGATATCGTATACTAGACGTGTATTAAATGATAGTCAACTGCATTTAGCGATTGATCATTTGATAGACGTTGCCAAAAGATGAATTAACTGACATGATAAACAATATTACCCATGAGAGAGGGGGGAGGGAGAGAGTTATCTTACTCTGAATATATAAAAGAAGACTCACAGAGTTAGTGTAAAGTTTTTATGAACAAAAACAACAATGAGAACGATCCAGGGTGTCATTCTTAAGGCAATGATTATAGTGAATGGGTCTGAAGCGTTGTCAAACAGCATTATTCATGTAATCTAAAACATGAGCTGAAATCACAGAAATAGTTATAAAGAAATTTTTCAATAATTTTATTTCGGTATTTTTGAAACTGTTACATAAAGAGATTTGGACTAATCTAGTCAGAGCACGTATCTTCTTGGCCATGCCTTGAGACACTGAGGTCGAGTAAAAAATCACAAGCATGAACTATTTTAACCGGTTTTCAACGAAAATCCTGGTTATTAGAATGGGGTACGTCGTTGGGCGGGCACTGTTGCTAAAAATACATTTTTCGTTTTCGTCAAATAACTTTTTAGGAGTGAGGTTTGATGATCAGATTTAGCATATAGATACCTTATGGGAAAAGGGAAATCGGGATTGTAATTCAGGTCAGTAGGGTCAAGGTTAAGGTCACTGTTATTAAAATAGTTTTGCACTTGAAACCCCGTCATTTGACGCGTTTCGTGTGTGTGTGTGTGTGTGTGTGTGTGTGTCCAACAATAACATAATTACCTACTCATATTTGTAAATAAAGTTTAGAAAACGGAATTCAAATATGTAAGTTCTATGCATGTATTACATTTCGAAAGTAAGTTGTCACTTAGGTTATACCCCTCGGAACAATCGTAACTACTCGGTCATATCCGGCGCCTTTGGATGTATCTAGTGGGATCAAAGCATTTTGTCAGCCTGCATTAGAGTACACGAAGAAATAAGCTCTTGTGACGTAAAGTCACATTTCAGCATTCTTCCCTGCTTAGCACATGCATTTATCCCTGTACACTACTAATTAGGCAAATCAACCTTTTTACAGCTGAATGCGGAAAAAAAAAAAATTTTGTTCATGTTTCATCGGCGTGATGGCTGACCTTGTGTGCACCGCCATGTTTTTACTCAGGTGACCGCAATAAATATTGATATACAATCATTGAGATTCCGATTGGCGGGAAAGGGTTTTTTCCCTAGGTTTCTCTCTCTCTCTCTCTCTCTCTCTCTCTCTCTCTCTTGTTGCCGAATTAAGCGGAATTCCCTCTCTTTCCACATGTTCTTTTTCTGTTTTCTGTAATAATCTTTTGTCTTTCTTTTTATTCTACTATGAAGACGACAACGATGGAAGTGGATTTTGCGGATACTGAGTCCAAAATCGGACTATGAGTATAAAGACATGCACAATGATTGCGGTGGTAGCGGTGATGGTGATAATGATGCTGATGTTTGCGTCGTTATTGATGATGATGATCTGCTGCTGCTGCAGCTGCTGCTGCTGCTGATGTTGTAAAATAATCAAAGAGTTCCTTTTTACTTTATTCAAAGATACCACTTTTTGTAAGGACTATTTTTGCATCACCTTTGATGCTTTGCGACAATGATTTTCGTGTATATCTTGTGCAACTATTTAATATTAGAATCAAGTTATATGTTTTATTCCATAAAGACAGCAAATCGGACAATTTGTTCTCTTATAGAGCTCCGTGATTATAAGTTGTTTGATTTGACTCCGATAATTAAGCAATTATCTTCCATAAGAATGATAAAGATAAGTCTGGAACAAACGGAAATGTAAAAGATGTACTTGATAAGTCGTGTGAAACACAAGTATGAGATATCGCTCCTGGAAATATCAGCTGGACCATGGCAATGGCGGTTTATAGCGATCGTTGTCGGGGTTTAATTCACAACCATGGCGGAAATGTTTGGTACGCTTAAGTGCATATGTCAAAAAGATCTTGATTTCTCAAAGCAGAAAGTAAACTGACATCACCATCACATGCCATAAAGTCACCACAATCTCAACTCCAGCTGAGTTATAAATACCCTGTGAGCAAATATTCATTCTCTCGGATGTATAATGGGTTCTGTTGTATGTGTATATGCGATACGTCTTGTTTCGAAACTTCAAATATTAAACTTGTATTGCATAAGCCGAACATAATCGTGAAAGATCTGCATTTTCTCATATTCCGAACGTGTATGATGGTTTCTTCAATATGAGAAGTTGAGTCAATGCCAACTTTGCTGGTTAACAGATTTATTTTGGAGTAAAAGACTCCTTATATATATCCACTGATATGGTTATTAAAGCACATAAAATACTTAATCATAGATTGACCCTTTAAAGAAGAATGTTTTAATGAGGCTAGGCTGATCATAGATTGTTAACAACACTGTCAGTTGGTAAAACCTTGAATGGACCTGGAATTCCTCGGTTGAAAGTTCTAAAGAGACCATTTTTAGATCAGACGACGATATCCCCTAAACTCAAGTGTGTGTAACCCCGGGAAGATAACAGGCCTGTGGAACAATTAAAATACCATCAGTCGTTGTTTTAGAGCCTTGGCAATGTTATCTTCATCCAGCCATTGCTTTCATTTCTACCACGGTAATGCATTTAACAATAGGGCTGACACTTTTATAACGTGTACTCTCGGGGAAAATGTGAAGAGTATTTCACTTAATATATGAACACGTAGGATCTCACTTATTTAAGTTTTTAATAATAAATTCCGAGTTGGAGCACAGCATGACGTCACCACAAAATCCTTAATTTGATGGCTAATGCCGATACTACAGTGTTTCCATGCGTAGTCTTGAATCCCAGTGGACTATATGGGTTACTAGAGTGCATCACGCATATTACACGACATGTGAACGCAATCATAAAAATTTGGGAAGTTAATTAAAGATATACTGTTTTGATTATAACCAAGTCAGCTGACACGAAGTATGTGTCATTATGGCGCAAGGAACAGTTCTAGTTCTAGCGGGTACATTTTGTGACTGGTTGCCTGGCTACATAACGATAACGCATCTAGATTCTCGCATATGTGTCCCGGGTTCGATTCCACGTAACATACGCAAGGTTCCATGCATTGTAAAGATGTTTTAATTCATTCCATTGATGACATATCTGTCATATATATAATAGTTCAGCAAATTGATAAAGTATATACGGTCTGGCTCGAATTCCACCAACAATACTTAGCGTAAGTAATACTTAGATACCTAGGAACGAACTTAAGAATTCTTCTTTCTGTAAAGAAAGTACCCGAATATCTAACACGAACTATTCAAGTTTATGACTAAATAGGCATGCATTATTACTTTAATAATTGATAATATTTGCTAAGGAATTAAATAGTTGGATATTTTATTAGAGATTCAAAAGTGATGAAATTCACCCTAAGTTTTTAACCCTTTCCCCATATAGACCCATTTTGACGCCCTCAATAAGTATCACATAAAGCCTGATCTGCAGAAAACCACAGTTAAACCTTACCAAATTTAATTACAAAATCCTCATTTCCAGACCACTGAGGAGCAGCGAACAGCATAAAACCTGATCAGCCTGCGAGTTACTCGCAGGCTGATCTGGTTTTATGCTGTTCGCATAGGTCTTTTCATGGTGTCCTCTATGAGGGAAAGGGTTAAGTATTTCTTAGCGATAAGTATTGTTGGTGGAATTCGAGGCAGACTTCAATTCCACTAATGATACTTTGCTCCGAGTAATTCTTTATCTGGGTAGATACGCATTTTTACAAAATTTTCAAGTACATGACTAAGTTGGCATGAATTATATCCCAAGTAACTAAAAATACTTGTTCAGGAATGAAATATTTGGGGTATTTGTATTAAGATAACAGTGTTGATTGAATTATTCAAGTATTACTTGGCCCTAAGTTTTGTTGATGGACATGGAAAGATGTTCATTAAATGTTTATGTCAGGTGGTGTCCCATTTTACAAATTGACACAGTAGAATAGATCTTTATAATTTGAATAAATTAGATCAAATACTCGTTGTAAATGTAGATCAAATACTCGTTGTAAGGGTAGATCAAATACTCGTTGTAAAGGTAGATGGGAGAAGGTACTGGACGGCCTATTGCCCCTGCAGCAACACTGGATAAAGATCATTAAACAACCAGGTGCCAGGACCTCCGACTACCGGATTAGCCTTCTCATGAACAAGATCTGGGTTTCATTCAAATAGATTAATGAGATAAGATAAAGATGCGGCTTACCGAGATATACCTCTCTAGTTACCTGAAAAAAAATAGTATGAACATTTTTGAAAATTCGACGTCAGCATTTTTGGTACAATTTAACATACGCTTTTTTAAATATCTGAGAATTACTTAAATGTTCCATTACTTTTTAATAAATCATACATTTCAAAAATCTACATACCATATACCGGAACAAAAGTTACGTAACATCTGTTTTGATTATAAATACAATCTGTATAATAAAAGAACAGGGATAGACAGAGATTACCAAATAAATGAAAATGACGGAATTGGAGGCTAAAACAATTAAACATACAAGATCAAAATAGAGTAAAACATACTGCGATGATTATCCAGACCAACAAATTTAATCCATGGAATGAACACAGCACCATGATTCCTGAGTTCACATACTGTTCTAGTACTACAATGGTAGTTGCCAGCAGGGAAAATCCTCGACCGTTCACTTCACCTACATGTGTACCGCCTCTCCCGAGCATGACAGGGCGTACGTGGGACCTGGCCGCGGGGCAGGGGGCTGGGCTGGAATTGTTTAAGTTATCAATGCTTCATTTCTTCTTGTTGTTTTGGTTTTTATGTTGTTTTAGGTTGCAGTTGAGATGCATGTAGTGCATAACGATTATGCAATTAGTACTCTTCAGTTTTATTGACGTTATAAAAGTTAATCCTGGATGGGGTTATACTTTCAAAAGTAGGAAATGTAACTGTGTTGGTCTAGAAAAGAATAAGAAATTTAAATGAAAAAGGAAATTAGTTCTTAGTGACAGTTTTAGATCGATGTATATTGCTGGAGATATTGAACAAGAAATATCTTTTAAAAAGGATATTCGGTGTAAAAAAAAATAAATAAAAAAAATAAAGAGAGTAAAAGTGTTACAATAAAATATATTTAATATAATAATTCTGGCAAGTTTTAAATGGTCTGAGGTTTAAAAAAAATTGTCGCTAAATGTATGAGATGTAATATACTACAAAGTGAAAAAAGGAAGAAGATAAAAATGTAATATAAGCGAAGCATAAAAAAAATTAATTCGGTTGAATTCGATCTTGGGCCCCCTATTTCAGCAGACGAGCACTTAACCAACTGCGCAAACGGAGGCTGATGCTATTGCAACATGTCCGAACGGTCTGAAAAACTATAGATATGTGAAACTAAATTTCCTTGTGACCCTCCTGGTAGTATGATTAGATAAATGAAACTTTAGCTATGAAATATATACGAAGCTTATTTACGAATGAATGTAACAATGACTGATTGTCTCAAATAATCAACGTTTAATTAATTTGAGAATCAAAGATAAATAACAAACTGAATTTAACTCCCTAACTTTATACTGAACACTAAATTATCCCAATAGCCTAAACGAAATTTAACAAGTCAGCCCTATCTTTTTGTCTATATTTTCAACACTGGGCTTCAAAAAATCTCTTTAAACTCTAACAGGTTACACGACACCAGAAAGCGCATTGCTTTCTGGGAGCAGTAGTAGCCTTACCTGAAATACCGTTACTTAACGTATTTTTCCAACTGCTACTCGGCCAGCAGGTTCGCCACCTCAGACCTTACATCTAACCAGATAGCGTAAGAATGAAAGGAAGTGTTTGAATGCATGCATAAACGGAACAATCTTTGGTCTTGAACAGACGCACAAAATTATATATTGTATATGGAAGATTTATATATTTCCACTGAGATAAGAATAAAGTAAAGGGAGGTAATTCAAGAAACTATAAATATTTAATAATTACATGTACCACCTTGTAGACAAAACTTAAATAACAAAACTGAATCAAATATCATATAAAAATTTAACAATTATAGCCAAAAGATTATAATATAAAGCCTAAAATCATTTCACTATATATGGCTTATGTTAGCTAAATTATACACCGCGAGTTTTGCGACTAAGAGGGACGAGTCAACTACCAAAAATAACTAAAGACTCACAGCTGTTTATTTTTTCAACTGCTTAATTTTGATGATTGAATTTTTCAACTGGATTGTTTTTATGTTAAAATAGGTAGATTAAATTGTTATTTGCCAATTGACAATCATGCAGAAAGATATGCACCGTGAAACTCCCATTTCACGATGAAATATCCTAAAATAAATTTTGCAAACAAATGAAACGAGTGCTTTTCCGAAATAAATCCATTTTATACAGCTTACCCCGAAAAAAAAAATCGACATCGTTGCATCTCATCTCTGAAGTTGTATTGTCAGATAGAGACATTGGTAAACATATAACTTGCACCATACAGAGCATGGCTTTACTGGATATCTCATGCTGATGTTATACTAGTCTGAGGGTCCAGCGATAACAAAACCAACTGCTAGTCCGAAGGTTTTTTGGATCAAACCTAGCTGGGGCAATGTCACACCATACAGAGCATGGCTTTAATCGTTTTCGTATAAAACTCCCGCTTGGCAAAATTCGTTAATATTTTTCTGCTAAAAGAGGAGCTGTAGTCGGGGGGTTTTTTGCTGTATGCGCTCCCATTTCTGATCAAAATAGCAAGTAGCCCTTGTGTTGTCTGATGGTTTTCGTCTGTCCCTTGTGGAAGGTTTTTACGCCCCCCAAAACACTAACCCGTTTTATTAAAAGGTAAAAGTTTTGTTTAAGATTCTGCTACAAAAAACATTACCATGGTGATTCCTATATATATTCCTGTTGATGATTACAGACCCACATGACATTACGAGGGGTTTTTGGCTATATTGCCTGGTTAAGGTTTTAAAGTATACAATACTGTGGTGATTCCCGACTATATGTTCCTGTTTAAGGTTATGGTCGATGCATACTCGGGGATTTCCCGCTATTTGTTCTTTTTATGGTTATGGTTTGGGAGAATTAATCTGGGGGATTCCTGACTATTGTCCTGTTAAAGGTTACTGGGTACGTATGACATTAACTGGGGAATCCTGCTATATGCTGTTTCTGTTTCTGGTAGTATGCATTCCGTGGGGATTTCCCGACTATATGTTCCTGTTATTGGGTTTGGCTACGTATGACATTAATCATGGTGTTTGATTTATTTTTTAAGGGTTTTGGTAATATAAATTTTACTGGGTGATCCGACTATTTTTTCCCTTTTAAAATGGTTACGGGCTACGTATGACATTAATCTTGATTCCCTACTTTGTCAATTTTACTTTACGCTAGATACAAAAAACTGGGATTCCTGACATTTTTCCCTGTTAAGGGACGCACGTAAAATTACTCGGGGGTTTTCCTAAAAATTTTTGTTTTTACTGTTACGATAGATACTTTTCTGGGGTGTTTCCCTACTTTTTTTGTTTGGCGGCAGATTATTTAATGATGTATTCCTGCTATTTTTTCCCTTTTAAAGGGTTTACTGGAAGTATAATTATCGGGGTGTCCCTACTATATTCCCTTTTTACGGTTATGTTTTGATAATTACTCTGTAAAATTTGATATATTTCTGTTAGGGGTTACGGGCTACAAAAGACTTACCGGGGTGATTCCGATTTTATTTTTTGGAACGGTCGGGCTCGTATGAATTATCGGGGTGTTTCCGACAAATTTTTTGTTACTGGTTACTGCCGCACATTTTTTTGGGTATTCCCCATAGCCTTTTTTAAAATCAGAATGACTTTAAAATGGTTCCGATTATTCTTTTATGGTTAGGGGTATATAGATTATCATGGTTTTGAATATTCCTTTTAAAAGGTTTGGACGTTTAATTTATGTGGGATTTGCTTATTTCTGTTATTTACGGGAAAAAGTAGAATTAAAATCATGGTGATTCCGATATATGTTTCTGTAAATGGTTATGACTACGTTGCATTACATGTGTTTCCGATTTTAATGCCTGTTATGGACTGGCTAGTAGACATTACCTTGTGTTTTGTTTTATGTGGTTATGGTTATGGCTAGTATGCTTAACTGGTATTGACTAATGTTCTTGTTACTGGTTCGGGTTCTATAGCAATAGCCATTTATTGTTGAGGTTTTGTCGGCCCGGGAAAGGATTTTACCCCCCTAAAAAATTTCTTGTTTTTTAAGGTAAATGTTTTTTAAATTATGAAAATAACTTTATCAGGGATTTTTAAAATTTGTTGATTTAAGATAATAAAATTATAAGGGTTGGTTTTAAAGTTGGTTAATTTACTACAAACGTATAAATTAGTTTTCGACTAATTTTCCTTTTAATGTTTGGCTACGATTCAACTCGGGGTTTTCTGACTATTTCTTTTTAAACGGTTACTGGTTAGAAAGACATTAATCATGGTGTTTCCCTGACTTTTATGTGCCTGTTAAAGGTTACTGGCTAGTATGACAATTACTCTGGGGATTCCTGACTATATGTTCCCTTTTATGTTACTGGCTAACAAATGACATTACTCGTGGTGATTCCTGACTAATTTTCCTGTTACTTGTTCGGCTACGTTGACATTAATCAGGGTGTTCCCTGAAATAAATGCTGTTACTGCATACAGCTACGATGACATTCTCGTGGTGATTCCTGACTAATATGTCTTGTTACTGGTTATGACTACGTATGACTTTAAATCAGGTGATTACGGACTAATGTCCTTTTAAAAGGGTTACTGGCTACTAACATTACTCGTGGTGATTCTGACTATATGTTCCTGTTAAGGGTTTTACGGGCTACGTATGAATAATCATGGTATTCCTAAACATTTCCTGTTACGGTTTACTGACTACGTAGACATTAATCATGTGATTCCTGACTAATTTTCCCTTTAATGGTTACGGGCTACTTTATGACATTACTCGGGGGTATTCCTGACTATATGTTCCTGTACTGGTTACTGGCTACGAATACATACTCTTTGATGATCTGACTAATTTTTCTGTTAGTTTATGCTACTTTGACATTACTCGTGGTGATTTTTGACTATATGTTCTTGTTACTGGTTACTGACTACGTAATGACAATTACTCGTGGGATTCCTGACTATAATGTTCCTTAATGGTTCTGGCTTACGTATGAGATTAATCATGGTGATTCCTGACTATATGTGCCTGTTAAAGGTTACTGGCTACGTATGACATTACTCGTGGTGATTCCTGACTATATGTTCCTGTTACTGGTTACTGGCTACGTATGACGTTAATCATGGTGATTCCTGACTATATGTTCTTGTTACTGGTTACTGGTTACTGATAGCAAGTAGCCATGTAGTGATTGTCTGACTGGTTGTCTGTCTGTCCTCGTGGAAGGATTTTTACGCCCCCTAAAATACACTAACCATTGTTTTATTACATGCGTAAATGTTCCTGTTGAAGATTACTGACTACATATAACATTACTCATGGTGATTCCTGACTATATATTCCTGTTGATGATTACAGACTCCACATGACATTACTAGAGGTGATTCCTGGCTATATGTGCCTGGTTAAGGTTACTGACTACGTATCACATTACTCGTGGTGATTCCTGACTATATGTTCCTGTTAATGGTTACTGGCTACGTATGACATTACTCGTGGTGATTCCTGACTATATGTTCTTGTTACTGGTTACTGGCTACGTATGACATTAATCATGGTGATTCCTGACTATATGTGCCTGTTAAAGGTTACTGGCTACGTATGACCTTACTCGTGGTGATTCCTGACTATATTTTCCTGTTACATAATTATGACATTACTAGTGGTGAATCCTATGTTGAAGGTTACTGACTGCATATGGTGTTACTCATGGTGATGTGATTCCTGACTATATGTTGCTCTTGATAGTTACTGACTATATAAGATTTAATTGATGATTATTATATAGATGGTAATGATTCTGGTTATTTAACCATAGTTTTGTTTGGTGATTCTGATATGTTTGTCTTATTTCATTTTTTTCCAGAGTAGAACCAGTACTGTGGCTATTTGAACTTTCTAAATTGAATACCTTGCTAGCTGACCATTTAGCATGGCATACGAAGTTGAATCGTCAGTTAAAATGTTATTTGTATGCCTGCTCGTATATCCTGATGGATAAACGGCACCAAAACAATAAGCCTATTCATACACGGGGGATATGAAATAATTTGACAAAATGACTCACTTCCGGGTATTTGGTTTTCGTATGACTTCTGTTATATCATTAGTTTGATCAAAGAGTATGCGATATGTACTCGACTTTGCATATGCTCATTTTTCGTATACAGCTCGTGTGCTTTTCACCGAACAGAGCCACCCCGATGAGCTATATTCGAAGCGAGCTGTATTAGGTGCGACAGGGCACGGTTTTCTTATTACCTTCCCAGGCGCAAAGTGTTGGTCCAAAAAAAAGAACCTTCGAGAGGGATTAGTATAAGTTGTAAAAACTTGTCATCCTGTCGATGTTAAATGAATAAGTTGAAACTTAACTTATATAAACATTATATATACTCTTCACATCACATGTCTAAAACAAATTGTATATCTTATATCTGTTTTATTCCCTCACTCATATACATAATTCTAAAACTGAACCTACTAATATAGCTAGAAATTGTTTAGATGTTTATATTAATCACACAATAATTGTTGTTGTTGTTGTTGTTGTTCCTTACTGGAGCTTTAATCATAGCATATGAAGACGAATTGGAATTATAATAAGATGTATAAGGAGAAAGAGTTACTTCTTATGGATTCAACTCATGCGAATAAAATGAATCTTTCAGTTGTTCTTGATCAATCTCTCTAAAATATTTGCTTCATAACAACTGTCCTGGTATCGTTATTTGAGATGATACCTCTACCAGAACCCTTATGCTTGTATATTAGATTGTTGTCTTGTTATCGGCGATGATAAATAAAACTGAACTGCTGCATTCACCCGGAAGTGATTACTCCACATTGTAGAAAATGGCGCCTTTTTTCTTTCATTTTTATGCATGTAACCTAGTAAAATCTTACTGTCGCGAGCTGGAATCTAGCTCTATAACAAGATAGTACAAGTGCCATTTTGTACTCTCTGCTATAAACATTTTAATAAAAAAACAACGAGGAAAGAGTTCAATTGTTCAGATGCATCAGAGAGCCTAATGTCTGAGAACCTGTGCTGTCCTACTCTTTCTTGTTCATTAAAATATCTTCGACAGATATTTTCTTCCTGATTATTATTTGTTTCTAGTTTCATATAATTGCTAGAATAGAAATGTTGGAAAACAATCTGTAATGATGTTACCAGACATTTTGTTTTAGATTCAGATGAATTTCCCAGAGTGCTAAAAATCATGCTTACTGTTTTTAGTAGGAATGGGTCGTTTAAAAGATGTTAGCGATCATTAAAACGTGCATATCAGCAATATTGGACAGATGACTCACATAACTACAAACATATATATCATAGAGACTTAAATCATTTAAATAGAATGTACCTCTCAATAAAACGTGCCTTTTGATCTTAATGGCGGAGAATGGCTTAGTCTAATAGAAAAAAAAAAGAAATCTGGAGTGCCAGTGAAGTGAAGATGGGTGAATATGGCAATTGCGCATGCACCTGTTGATGCTAGTACCACTAAAATAGACAAAGTCTTATACACTCCATCTTTAATAATATATGAAATCAGTATTTTTCTTTTGTTTACTTAATGTATTTTAGGCAGTTCATTACATAAAACCTACACACAATTTCTCCTTCAGATTTTATACTTAATTCGAAATGGTTGCTTCTGGCTTCAGCCAGATATAAAACCTAGAGATGAAAATGCATCTTGTCAGCAAATTAAGATCCGTGCAAGTGCCTTGCTGAACATAATCTCTGAAACACTTGAAGCTTATTAAACAGTTCCCTGTCGAAATACAAATGATTCATACAGTCTTTCTGTTTTTCTGCCCTCAATATCAACTGCACTTTACAATTATCAAGTCCTCGCTCGTGCTGGAGCCTGTCTGAGTGTGAGCCGTAAGCCATAATCAAAACCGCGTATGTACGTACCTTGCTAGTAATATTGGCCTCAAACAGCAGGACCATCGTAAAAAGGGGGTTTTCTGAAGGTTTATTTACTATGGTATATTCTATAGATGTTTAGACTTTTTATGCTTTTATATTAATGTATATAACCTATATATCATATTGATAATATTAAATTAAAAGTATGTACGTATACAGAAGTGCATTTGTTAGGCAACTGTATAACCTAGACAGATTAAAAAAATATATAATGATGTAAAATAAAAGAGAATGGAGTACAATGTATTGTAATTGTTAACTAATAATAATTATTATTATTATATTATATTATTATTATTATTATAATGCAGAGTATTTTTAATGAATATAATACAAAAATGTCAATTCCAAATATTTTTCTGGAATTCATCGGTGTTGATAGACATAATCATAAATTTTCGTGGGACACTAATCTTCGTCGATTTCGTGGAGGGTTATATCCACGAATATAAATCACCACGAATACTTGTCTGTTATACAGACCTCACGTTTTTTAGAACATAGATCCATGAATAAATATATCCATGAAATTCCCTTAGGTACATAACGAAATTAAATGTTAACGAATATTAATAATTTTACAGTACATTCTGAATCATATTCCTGAAGGGTATGTTTTGTCATGTCTGTGTATTATTTATCATTTGTTAACTGTTTCAAGCTCGGAATCTGTCGGGCCATGAAACGGGCCAGAATCAAATGATGTTAAACCGGTGCATGGATGATGATGATGATGATGATGATGATATGATTACCCATATATTCGTGAATAAAAAAATGTCATTAGATTTATTTGCATTTTAAAGTCATTAAGCGTTTTTCGAAGAATTTGTATTTTCTCTCTATAAAAGAAAAAAAATGTTTTTAAAATGATTTTCACACACATAATAAATATATTTAAATGAGAAGCTTTGGGATTTAATTTGATATTTTGTCATCACAAATCATGTGATGTCAGCTTCACTTCTCAGTTTTTCAAATTAGCTTTAAAAGTAGCTGTCATGAAAATGTCAGATGCATCTGGAAACTCAGTTTTTCAGGTTTTTTGTACATTGAAGCCCAGTTTTGTAATTCATTTTAATAAGCGCTAATTGCCGTAGACAAATTGGAAAAAAGTTAAGTGCATGAATCGCATGATTTGTTTGTTGAGTTTTACGCCCCACGTACAGTATTTGAATCATTTGAAGACCATGTTTCTATCAACTTAAGACGGATGCAATAATTCAGTGTCACGCCGTGGACATGTGACAGGATGCAATGTTTCACACACAGCTTGGCGACAACCAGTGCTTTGTCGAGACTAGGGGTCGGATCTGCAACCTTCCACTATCAAGATTGACGCCATAACTTCTAGGCCAATGTTGGTCATATCAGATATTTACCAGTCAATCATGAGTTATTATAACAGTAGTCACAGGATATATGAACGATAACATAGTCGAATATGTCTACGAATAATATGCAACAGCACGCGTGAAGAACGCTGCTGTCAGCAGAAAATGAATTGAAACATCAAAACTGTCTGGGGTAATGTTATTAGAGATAACGAACTCCTTCTCAGCACGAGACTATGTCAGGTTGAGCTCTAACGTCTACCGTCTTCACACTCGGCAGTGTCCCGAAGCCAAACAAAAATACAGTAAACTACCGATTAACCGAGGCTTTCCCGCGTAATGTGTATGAGGTATATTGGAAGATACAGACGTGGTGGTAGTACTCATCGGTTCCCCGAGCCTCGCGATGTTCCGAGCAATGTCAATCCTCGGGGTATGAAGAAAAATATTTGTATGAAGCAATCTCTAAGTCATTGTGACGGTGTCGTTATGATAACGTTAGTAATTGATATCATAATTTTGACACGTAGAAACACGAATTTGATCAAGAAATCGATTCTTGAATAGAAAATAATCTCATTCCCGAATACACGAGGTCTTATTATGACAGTGTACATGTAGTTGGAATTTGAATACATATGTAAATAAGTAGGAAACAAGTGTGGCTATTCCACTTCTTTCTCAAATAGACCTGAGTCAATTAAGAACGTGATACCTAGTTTATCACATGTTGGTCAAAATCTATACGTAGCTTATGTTAACTGTGGTTTTATATAACATACCGACTTCATATAAATTTTGTATCTTAACATCTTTTGTTTCTAGCGTAAAATAACCATTTCGTTTTTTTTCTCTGCATCCACACGTGTAATTTTACCAATCGAATAACCGTTACTTATATTCATCCGCTTTCCCCACAGGTACTAGACACAATTAATATGTATATATAGGCCCTATATACCTAATAAAATATAAACAGTATACATGTATAGCCTAAAAGACATGTATTGAAGTAAGTGTCAAATACCTGCGGCTTTTCCTTCATTTGATTTGAAAAAAAGAACTTTGATTGATTTTGTGTGTAGATTGGTAGTTCCAGGACTTGTTGGCCCGGTGTCAGGATAATGTGACTGGGTGTGGTATCATGTCACCTGTCTACGGCGTGATGCTACATATCTGTCTCAAGCAGACATCGTCTCCAAATGATTATGTTTCATTGGAACTATTTTACGGTGTACTGTAAGAACGTGGATTGTACAAAATAGGAGAAATTGATGACGTTTCTAGGTATTTAGTCAGCTGATTGTATTTGTCGTCTCTAATAAGCTGACATTAATTCGTTAAGGAAGATTGTCATTATACTTGCTAAAAAAGACTCGCTTAATTGATAACAATTATCAAGGACCGGTTAATGAGATGGTGTTGTAATCGGATTATCCTGAAAACGTGATTTTTTTTTATCTGAAACGGGATCACATGTGAATAAAGTACACTTAATTTATTTTCGTGTGATTGAATATATAACAACTAAGAGCTATATGTTCTTGTGGTGTACACAGTGTAAGGAAATGAGACACTGAGTTCATCTGTTAAGGATAATATATACTATAGCATATGCCAATATTGTTTACTCATTTTAATTCGTAAAGCTAAGAAAATATTGAGATTTAAATTACATGTACCAGTCCCGCTTGTCTTGTGGTTAGAGCGTCCGCTCCGGAATTGGGTGGTCGTGAGTTTGCTCCGCGGCTTTGACATACCAAAGTCGTAAAAAAAGTACTGACATAGCTCTCTTGTTTGGCGTCCAGCATATAAGGGTAGTTCCAGGACTGGTTAGCCCGGTGTCAGGATAATGTGACCGGGTGTGGTATCATGTCACATGTCTACGGCGTGATGCTACATATCGGTCTCATTTAGACATCGTCTCTAAATGACTTGGGGTATTAAACCAAATAGTCAAACAAACACAATACATGTTCTAAAAAAAAAAAAATGTGGGAGAAAGGATGCGGATGCACTGGTAATGTCTAGGTTGATTCACAATCAAGCAATCTACGTCCATATCTTGGTTTGAAATCAAAGATTCGCATAGCTTTCAGCATGTTCAAACGCGTGTGAACTTTTAATTGCCGACTATCTTACTTTGATACTTTGGTAAGTGATAGAACGGCATTAGCTAAAACAAAAAAAAACCGTTTTATCTGCCTGGAATCCGTACAACAAATGGAAAGAAATGAACTAAATTCCAAAGTAAAGTTCAAAACATGTTTAACATGTAAATTGCAGTTAACAAATGTGCTGATTACGGCAGGTCAGACAAATAACTGCAATGTAGAGTTAAGCCTAACCAATGTTTTGATGGGTTTGGTTAAGTGTGTTTGCTTGTTATCTTTAAGCAAGGGTGTAAAAGAATATTAAAGGAAACGGCATTAAAATATGTTATGGCTTTTCTCAGGTAAATAACCTATACCGAAGTCAGTCTTAATGAATTAAAACTAACAGGTGTATTAACTATGTCAGATATTTACTTAAATACCTAATTATATTCATTATTTAGCCCTCCTTCACAAAAACTGTAAGTTGCATCTTAACTCGTTGCGTTGTTAAAGAGGTACTTTGCTCAATTGTTGGTGTTTTTATGTTGTTTTCAAATGCTGATCGTTCTCCTTCAACCATAAGAACGGCTCTGTCTACTGAACATCACGTTTAAATGATCATATCGCTCCTGATTTTAGGAAGTTTGTAAGCTAAATGGAATGTATGGACTAAGTTTTTGTAAAATGTTTGAAAATAAATGATTTCACATTACTGTGAAATCATTCATTTTCGTGGGACACTTATTTTTGCCGATTTTATCCACGATTATTAATCCCAACGAAAACTTGTCTGTTGTATAGACCTCACATTTTCTAGAACATAGATCCACGAATAAATGTACCCACGAATTCCCTTAGGTACATAATCAACAAATTCAATGTCAACGAAAAATAATGATTTACAGTATAGTATATTCATTTTGTGTTTCCTGTGTTAGTACTTTGCATCTAGAATCTTACCATAATCTGAGTTTCAATCAGGTATAATACTGCTGGTAGCGCCGATCTTTCTTACATCCTAGCTAGTGAATTTATATAGGGTAATATGTAAATAACTTGATCTATTCAAATTAATTGAATTCCGATTGTATTCCGAAGCTCAGCAGCGTGCGATATTTTTATCAATTGACAGTTAAAAGATTGCAGTTTACAAGAATGAAGATACTGCACATAGAGCCGCAAAGAGTCGCAAACCATAGAATTTATTCCGTTATCACTACTGTATATAAGCAAAGCATATTGTGCGAACGTGGGTTTCAGCGATGCCCAGAGGGTTGCTATGAATAGAGCTCCTCGAGAGGCCTTAAGAGTCAATTAAGGAAACGGCAAAGAGCCCCAGTCTTATAGCTACGTGTCAATATATTGTTGTTATTTTTCCACTTGCATCTATTCTGTCATTTAGCATCAACTACAACAACATAACCATTTTTTTTTTCGAAAAGCTCTCGGAGCTCCTTCCGTAAGATCACAGCACAGAGAGTCCTTCAGGTCTTTTCGTCAGAGGGGCCGCCGTGGCCGAGCGGTTACGGTCGTGGACTACAAATTTCTCAGCCCCTCACCGCTGTGGGTTCGAATCCCGGCAGGGACTTCGGATTATTCATGTGAGGAAGCCTTCCAGCTGGCTTGCGGTAGGTCGGTGGTTCTACCCGGGTACCTCTGTGTACTCGGGGTCTTCCTCCACCCGTAATTAGCTGGACGTCGCTATATTATTGAAAATACTATCGAAGCGACGGTAAACCCCCAATACAACAACAACAACTTTTCGTCAGATCTATAGATGTGTGCTTGTACTGTATATCTCTTAATTCCGAGACGAACTACAGGTACGCAATTTAAAACAGTGCACTAGTACATGTATATACATATATTTATTTATTAATTTGTTACTTACATGACAATTACATGAATCAATGAAACCCAAAAGCAGCATACATGTCTATATAAACTTTTTACATAATTGAAACACACAAAATCAAAACTATACATATAGTAGTATCTTGCAGATTTTCACCTGATTCGCTTCGCATGGACAATGACAAATTATGATGTGAAAAAAAATACGCGTGCCGTTTGATTATGACCGTCATGAAGTCCAAGATTGGGCTGACCACTGCCTCACGCCGTCAGTCCCAGTGATTGATTGGTGTTTATTGACAAGGTTGGGTCACATGTCACTAGAAATTCATTCAAAGATGGGTCTACTAATTCACAGCTACACTTCCTTGCCAGATACACAACCACCTCGATGTACAACAATATATTTAAATACTTTGAAAACAAATAAACAAATGAAGTCCCAAGATAAGCCAAAATGCAGACACTTAAAATCACATATCGTGCTCATTGCGTACAAAATAGTTCATAAACTATAAGTGAACGACTTCTTAAAACATGAATTTGACTTCATTAAATTTTATAAATTAAAAGTATTAAGTTGATTCTAATTAGAGAAGATACATTTCACTGGCCTAGTAACAAAGGTATAAGGGCTGTAATAGTAACCTTTTACTGATATGATGATTAATTTGATCATCAAGTTCCATTATACGAGCTGTTCATAATGGCAAGGGATAGCTAACTTTAATGCCAATGCTAGAACATTCTCATGTTGTTTTATTAGAATGATTCAAACTAAATCGCGAGCATTTAGAAATCAATTAGTTACACAAGTTCCGTTTGAAGCACAGACAGAAGGCAACAACAACAAACGTGAGTTGTTTTCTTTACTCCGAAAGGATTCGCCTATTTTGACTTCTTTTCGGGGCAACATCCAGTAGTTTTCCCAACAAATGCCTCCCGGAATTGCTTGCTGGCTGCGCAGTACGAGATGGGGTAGAATATTGTCGAAAGTTTCGCAGCCACTGGCGGTATAACGGAGGCCAGCATCGTCATCTGCGAAGAGTGGTTGAACAACGCCCATAGTGCCACATAGGCGTAAGGGGAAAACCCTATCATGCAAACGGCGAAGTTTGCGGCCGCAATCTGCATAACACAATGTTGAATTGATATATATAAAAATCTTATGAACTGTATGTTGTTTATTTAATACATCAACAATTGTTACAAAATTCGAACCTTTCCTTTGAGAGAATATTTGGGGAATGCAATAAACTTATTGAATTTTGAAAATCTTAATTTCTGACATACATAATATGGAAATGTTTTTACAACAGAATATAAAGGAAATAATATGATACTTAGAAATAATCACTTTAATATATCATTACGATAACATAACTCTCGCCTTTGACCTAAACAGCTTACAACTCAGAACAAACAATACGCTTGTGTATATTACATGTGCTTGAATTACCATGGCAAAAACGCAAGTTTATTCTAAATTTATTTATATTAGCGTCAGTTGGAAAAGCTTTTACAAATTATACTAATCCCTTTCGACGGTTCCTGGATTGGACCAGTACTTGGTACATGGGAAGATCATCGACAATCCTTGCCCCTAGCAAGGTTCGAAACCACAACCTTTGGATCGTCGTCGCTGGATCACGGCGCCCTTCGGGTTAGTGTTAGGGTTGTTTGAAAAGGGAAGCGTCTATATGATCGTGACTAAAATAAAACATACCCAGTTCAGCTGAGTGTTGGTGAACCAGTCATTCTCGTTGCTAGGCGCGGGTGACGTCGATGTAAACGCGCTTCTAAGGAAGAACAGTCCAATTATGGAAAGAAAACTGTTGCAAATTAGGAGGGCGATAAACAGGGACTGGTCGGTGAAGTCAGAGCTCTTGTAGTCAAGGCCACAGGCTGTGCCAGACGACTCGAACTGGTAACTGAAGTAAACGCAATATCATTGCTCTACACTGAGATATAATCAATTTTATTCCAATGAGGTATCAATTAACATCACCCGAAATACTGGTATTCCTCTAACTAAAATATGCATCGAAGCTCATGATATTTATCAGCAAAGTTTCTACCCTGAACTTCAGGGTAAATAAGCTATATCATGCGCTTGCAAATAGTTTGTTGTACACAGTATGTTCACGAAGTGATACGTAAATTGGCCTTTCAACGTTCATAATAAGCCACAGTACTTACAGCTGGCACGAGCAGCTACTGATATGTTCCGCATATGATAAACACAGAAATAAATTATTGTTTGTGATTGGCACCAATAAACAAGAACATTGCACATACAATTAATGGTGTAAATTGATCATTCCAAATATATAAATATAGTTGAAAGGATGATGTGTATTGTTTTAAGTTTAAACTTTATTTATTTAACATTGATTACGATTTCCAATGTTATGACATGGCAAATGACTATGTAACTCCATACAACTAGATAATATTATTCACCACTATTAAGTTTCCATTAATACTTCAGTTCTCGCCTGGAAACTCTATAAATGTTAAAAAGTCAACAAACTGACACAGTACCTGTTCCAGCCCAGGAGAGGACCCACGGCGAAAGTAATGCTGTAGAGCCAACCCAACACGGAGAGCGTGTTGCAGCCTCCGATAGAGGAATCTGGAAATACAGAGTGACCTGCAATCAGCTTAGGGATAATCAAAATACCGTCTAATGATTCACGTGATTTCCTATCCTATGCTCAAATTACATGCAAAGTTACTGCTATAGGAAGACAATGTGCAGCCTCTTAACACAGGTGTTATTTAAGTAAAGTGGTCATACAGGTGTGTACCGTGGTCAGGGACAGATCGCCAGGCTCACATCTATGGGGGCTATTCGTTGCCAAAAATCCAGCCTTGTAATCATGACAATTTATATTTCGGTTCAACTAAGTATAAACGTTTGTCCGAGAGGTACATATTGTGCTCGTATTGTGCGTTTTGATTATCTCGATTTAACTAGTAACGTTTTTACTTCTAGAATGTAATTTGGTAACATGCAGCTAAGATAAAATGCAAATAATATTTATAATTTTTCAAACTCAAATTTACGAAATGTACAACGACATACACGACACGTTTTACGCCGTACATCACGACGTTGAGAATGGAGCCGTATCAGATAACACTCTCAAGTTTACAACTGCATACTTGACTTTTACATTTCTACGCGATTAACATTTGTAGACGATTTTGCAACTTCCATATATGGCAGTATCACGGAAATAGGCGAAGATTTAAAGGCGGAGCCAAATTTCACGAGCGGAAAATAAAGAGAGGTAACTCTAACACCATGATAAATCGGTAAATACAGAAAGATTTCGTATTTACCCGAGTCTGAAAATGATACTTTGTAGATACAATAATTTTATATACATCAATTGTTAATCATTATACTTACCTTTGGACTCTTTTAATATATACATGGTAAAATGAAAACGAAAAAAAATATGGTTGAAAAAATGTTATGTAGATCTATGAAAGGGAAGTTGCTATGTACAGACATTTAAGCTTCATAATTTTGGTTTTAATTTTACTAACGTTATAAGTGAATATTAAGAAATGAAAGCTTTACATTAGAAACTGCATATAATTTTTTTCTCTTTTTTCTTATCCAGTCATACCCTAGTATTGAGGTTATGTTTGTGATATAGTAATTAAAGGTTACTTAATATTACTGGGAAAGGCAGCAGCCAGAATTTGGCCTGTAAAAATTATTGTATAGATCTATCTCTAGCAAAAATTGAAATCTGAAAATTGTGAATAAAAAAAAAATCGACTTTTTTTTATGAAAGTCGCATTGAGCGCGAATTCACAACACCAGTAATGGCAGTGGCTAGATATTAAATTTTGAAAAAAGCTCAAATTGTTGTGAAGTGGGTTCTCATATCATGTGGCTTTGGTGGCTCGACTAAAAAAAACAGTCTGCATCACGTAAATAAAAGATGAATGTGCGTATAAAAAATAATAATAATTATAAATAAAAAAAAAAGATACAAAAAAAAGTAAAATTGTTGTTTTTGGTAATCTATAATTTTGGTTTTTATTTCTTTAATTTTTGGGTTAAATAAAAAAAAAAAAAAAAAAAAAAATCTGAAATAAACATGGAGTAAATTCTACATGTCAGTATTAACAACATATTATGTAAAGTTTTCTAATGTACTGTTTTCTTTCTTTTCTGTTTTGCATGCCAATATGACAACGAGGCGATCTTCAAGGAAGAGAAAGGCTCCCTCGAGGCTATCCGAAGCTTCAGCGCTTCCCACAAAAGGAGCAAAAGAGAACCCCCCAAAGTGGCAGCAAAGGCCAGCCGGACCATGGTTCAAGCGTCCAGCCACCTCAGGGTCAGCTACCACATCCAGGTTCCAGCTTCCAACTGCCTCAGGGTCAACTTCCACATCCTGGTTCCAGCACCCAACCGCCCCAGGGTCAGCTGTCACAGCCAGCATCCAGCACCCAACCACCTCAGGGTCAGCTACCTCTTCCAGGTTCCAGCATCCAACTGTCTCAGGGTCAGCTGCCACACTAAGGTTCCAGCATCCAACCGCCTCAGGGTCAGCTACCACAGCCAGGTTCTAGCATCCAACCGTCTCAGGGTCAGCTACCACAGCCAGGTTTCAGCATCCAACCGCTTCAGGGTCAGCTACCACAGCCGTCGCCAAGTGGCAGCGAACAAATACCACAGCCTGTGGTTTTTCAAGTATCTGAACCGTCTATGATCAATGTGGACCAAGTAGGGCAGTCTGCCAAACCCAAGGTATAGTATTCCCTGACATTTTATCACATCCTCCCCAAATTGTCTCGGCTTACGCAGAACTGGGGGTTGGGGTAGCCCTGACCTTACGCGAAAAGATAATACAAAACCAATTTGTAGATTTAGCGTCTTTGCTGTCTGACACCCAGCCCCACACCCACCAGGCGCCTAAGTTAACCCTGGGTAGAGGTGGGGTTTTGGTTATGGCCCCTCCGACTGTCAAAAGAATTACTAATATTGAGGATTGGTCAGATGCATTCCTCATTTTTTCCAGTATATATTTAAGTGCACATCCTTCCAAAACCCAAGCATTGCTAAAGTACTTGTCATTGATAAGGTTGGCGGTTAGGCGGCACAAGGGTTTAGGTTGGTTAAGTTATGGTGTACAGTTTCGGCTCCGCTTGGCAGCCAACCCCGACATTTCATTTGCCTCCTTGGACCAGGAAGCTTTGGTTGCTTTGCATGGGTTCTAGTTCGAGTCTCGGTTTAAACGTACAAATATGCTATGACTTCAATATGTCCTTATGCAACCGTGTTAATTGCCAGTATCAACATATATGTCTCAATTGCAGCGGGTCACATCCTTCCCGATTCTGCATGCAACACCGTTACCCTGCCCAGTCTGGAGCAGGCAGGGGGGGTATCCATTTCGGTCCCAGACAGTCCATCTAGAGAGGATTCTTTAGGCCAATGCTCAGGCAACGTCAAGTCCTCCGCCACCCCAGTCGTTTCTAATGGTCGCAGTTTTAACATATGAGTTTAGACCTGGGTTCTTCTCCTATCAATATTAATGCCCTTAGGGTAGGTTTGCAAGCTTACCATAATGTAGAAGATGCCAATTTATTGTTAAAAGGTTTTGAGCAAGGTTTTAAAATAGAATATACTGGTCCTAGGTCTGTGCCGAAACCTTAAGTTGGCATATGACCATAAACAGGAATTATTAGAGAAAGTTAATAAGGAAATTTTGTTAGGCAGAATAGCTGGCCCCTTCCCAGTTCCACCTCTCTCCAAATTACGCATTTCACTGGTAGGTTTGGTGCCAAAGTCAGATGGGGGTTGGCGTTTGATTACACATCTCTCTTACCCACAGGGCTCCAGAATAAATGATGGTATTCAAGCTCAATATTGCTCCGTGCAATACACATCATTTGATTATGTTACAAATATGATCCATGGGTTAGGTCAAGGGGCTTTAATTGCTAAACGGGATTTAAAGTCAGCTTACCGCCTACTTCCCATCCGCAAAGAGGATTTCCCTTTACTGGGCTTTAAAGTGGGCAGCGATTACTATATTGATAAATTCTTACCAATGGGTCTTAGCCAGAGCGCCTCCCTTTTCGAGAAATTTTCATGCTTTCTGCATTGGCTCGTGGCAAAACGTGCAAAGTTAGATACAAAGCTCACTTGCTGGATGATTTTTTATTGGCCGGTCCTAGTAACTCTGACAAATTGTAGATTTTTGGTTAACATGTTTGAGTCTACCTGTAAGGAACTAGACGTCCCTATTGCTGAGGAAAAGTCAGTCAACCCTACAACTATCATGACCTTCCTGGGGCTAGAAATTAACACTCATGAGATGTCTGTCCGAGTGCCAGTTAATAAGGTTCTGGAAATGAAATCTTTGCTAGAGTTGTTCTTGTCAAGGAAAAAAGTATCCCTGAGAGAGATGCAAAGTTTGGTCGGCAAACTTAATTTCTTTGGTCAAGCCATCCGTTCCAGTAGAGCTTTTCTTCGTCGGTTTTACGATGCTATGATACCCTTAAAGAAACCCCATCATGTTCTCAGGCTTTCTAGAGAAATGAAGGATGACCTTAAGGTTTGGTTAACTTTTTTAAGGGATTTCAATGGGGTCTCGTACATTCCTCAGTCAATTTGGTTCTCCAGTAATGCATTGCGCTTATTCACTGACGCAGCCGGCTCTTCCGACTTGGGGGCAGGTTGTTTCATAGACGGTCAATGGTGTTTTTTCCAGTGGCCACATGTATGGTCTGGGCTACCAGTTATGCGGGATATGACTTTTCTTGAAATGGTTCCGGTCCTTCTGGCCCTTTACCTGTGGGGGGAAAAGCTATCAAACAAGAAAATTACATTGTTAATCGACAATGAAGCTTTGGTGCGGGTACTTAATAAGCAGTCTGCGAGATCAAAACTTCTCATGCAACTAGTTCGCCCCTTTGTTCTATCCTGCATGATTAAGAATATAATTTTCCGCGCGGTTCATATCTCATCAAAAAATAATGTAATAGCTGATTCAATTTCTCGGAAAAAGTGGGCCAGGTTCCGCCTTGCAGCTCCAGAAGCAGACGCACGCCCTCTTCTAGTCCCTCCATGTTTCAGTACTATGATCTCCGAGCTGAGGCTGGTCGGTTAATGGAGGCTTCTTTAGCCCCAAATACCAAGAATGCTTATGCGACAGGCCTTTCCAGCTTCCGCCTTTTTCGGCAATCAAACGGTTGGCCAGAAGTATGGCCACCGTCTACACATGAAATTGTCTTATATATAGCATTCTTATCTTTGCAAAATTTCAGTCTCAGGACGGCGGAGACTTATTTAGCAGCAATTAGTTTTCAGTGCAAAATACAATCCATACAAGGCCCAACCAAGCACTTCTTAGTTACGAAAACCCTCCAAGGCCTGAAACGCACAGCCAAGAAAAAAAGGGTCCGTCTCTCCATAACCGTTGCAATCCTCCAGGGCGTGTTGATAAGGCTTCCGGTGGTGTGTCACAATGATTACGAAGCCATACTGTTTAAGTCTGCATATACATTGGCCTTTTTTGGATTTTTTCGTGTGGGCGAGATTACAGCTTCTTGTAAAAATGATAAAAATCGTTGCAGAATTCTAAACGTTACTGATATCCAATGGTCACAAGGGGGGAACGCCAGTATTCATTTAAGGTATGCAAAGACAGTCAGTCAGACCGCCTTTCGAGGGGCCTTTGTATTGCCACCTCGACGGGCAAGCTCTTACACGGTACCAATTCTCCGCCGTTCTTAAGAAAGTGCTTTATGTTCTCGACCCGCACCTCCAACACTATTCCTCACACAGTTTCCGGTTAGGAGCCGCGGCCACAGCTGCAAAAATAGGTTTATCAGAGGAAAAAATAAAGGCCCGTGGTAGGTGGTCATCAAACGCTTATAAAGTATATATTTCAGCTTAATCTCAAAATTTTCCCCTTACTCATGAGTCTCCATTTAGCTGCACTAAATGTGCTAGCTTAACATTGATTACACGGCTTAATTTTTTGTGTTTCTATTGTTTTCATTTTCTTTTTTGTCAAGTAACCTTAATCTACGCAGGAAAGCAGAGATCTGACTTTTGTCAAAGTTATTCCAGGTATACCTCGAGTATGGCTGTTCGGTTCCTCCATAATAAGACACGCATTCTTGTACGCAAGGGGTCAGCCCAGCGGCAGCAGCCTTGGTCTTAAAGCCAGCCTTTGGTGGCAGGGTTACGGTGGTTTGACTTTGAAACGGGAAAAAGCGAAACTAATCACGTTAATGAAGGTAGAAGACCCACCAGCCTTCATTATTCTTCATGTTGGCGGTAATGATGTGGGGCACACACCACTGAAGGTGTTGAAAGATATTCTAGCAGGTTTCTTAGGGTATATCGATTATTATATGCCAAGCACAAAGGTCATTTGGTCAGAAATCCTTCCGCGGCAGTGCGGCAATGTGAGGGGCTTGCATAGTGCCAGGAAGCGGCTCAACACATTGGCGGTTAAGCGTACAAAACATATGGGCGGCTTTTACCTGCGCCACACGAACCTTCAGAGTGGGAGGTATTTAAAACCTGACGGGGTACATTTGACTGAGGCAGGGAACGCCTTTTTCTTAGACAACATAAAAGTTGGATTGCAATTTTTTTATGCAAGGAAATCAACCCTGGTTTAAATCATGAGATTATTGTGAAAGTTTCACGGGAGTGACCCCCTCCCTCTCCTTTATTTTGAGGCCTTGCTGCTGCTTTTGGCGGTGGGAGAGTTGGATTGCGTCGCAGTGTTTGCCCCTTATCCTCCTCTCCCATTTGGCCATCAGCTACGGCCCAAACAGTGATTTATAATGACTTTTTATATGCAATTTGTGCAATGGTTTTAGGTCATGGCTTATCATTATTATTGCTTTGATATTGCTACTTAAGCGCCATATATACACGTATAGATGTTTTCATTTAGGGTTAGTAAAGTCGGTACTTACGTACACGTACGGGTCCCTGGACGATATGTGCTAGGCGCCATATTGCTTTTGTGTGGCGCCAGTGAATTTTAGGTTTTCCTTTAGGGTTAGTAAAAACGGGATACCATGCCGGTACTATGTGCACGTACGGGTCCCGGGATATTTGTTTTGCTGCTATATAGGCGCCTTATTGCGGCGCCTCCTTTCATGGGTAGGTTGAGATACAAGATGGCGCATCAATAAGGAAAAGCTTCAATAAGTGTACTTATGCTGCTTATAAAAATGTGTGTGCTTCGCTGCTTGCATTAATTGGTGTAATTTTTGTCATGCTTGTAATTTTCATCTAAACGGGGTCGCGCCCATATCCGCCAGACTTAGGGTTCCTTTGATTTAGTAAAAAGTTAAAAGAGAAAATATCGTTTGGTTTTTGTTGTTATCCTTCAATTTAATAATCGGTTATCGCCACACCGTCTTTCTAGGTTTTATGATAGAATAGAGCTACAAGTAGCGCTGGGGCGACAGAAGTCGCCTCCGGTGTAGGTGAGGGGAGAGAAAGTCGACGTTAAGAGCGTTGGTTTCTCTGGTCCTGTTATTTTATAGTTTTTTCCTTTAAGAGCCTCCCGAACAAATGTGTGAACTCTAATAAAACATTGCAGTAACGTATAAGTTTCCGGTAGCGTTTATCTTGAATCAACACAAAAAGAAATCCACACATCGATGCCGAAAGACGAAACAACGGAAAAAGACCATAAATCATAAAACCATTGCGTGAACAAAGATGAAGCTGATGCCCCGCCTATTGATCGAGCACTTTAGCTGTTCTGTCTAAAAAGTGTGTCACGCAGCTTTGAATATCCATTTTACATTACTAAAAAAAACGTGAGCTGATAGGTTAGACAAGATAGGTCAAGACATAATTCGCTCTCTGACTGTTAGTCAATTATAATAAATACATATCCTTAGATACGTCAGGAGATATTCTATAAATAATCCTGGATACGTTTAACCTGTATGTGATTTCGGTATATTCCGATGAAAATCGGCCGGGAAAAAAAGTTAAAAATGTGGTTCTTTTGCAAGTACAATGCATATAACTCACCTAATTTATTTATTTATTTATGATTGTTGCCCTATATTACACACAACCCCCGCAGCAGTTACTCTTCCTGATTTTTTTTTATTTATTTTATTTATTGATTTTTTGAATTTTTTTTATTTTTACTTTTGACCTTGAATTCGAGTACGAGCATAGCCTAGACCTGTAATACTGTTAGTCCAGTAGTCCAGTATGTATACTCACACAGCTGGGGGCAGGTCGTCGTCATGAACCGCTGGACACACAACAGGACGGTGAACACGGTGGCCCCCATACCGCCAATATATGTCTCGACCCCGTATATCTTGCAGCCAAGATCTCCAAACACCCACCTGCGGGAACACGCGTAACAAGTCGTCATTAAAATTGTTCGTATGAACGCTTATGTCTTAAAAACATAAATACAATATCTGAAGGAAAAACAAAGTGATTGAAAATAAAATAAAATATACGTTTGTATATATAATCTAATATTCTGGTTCCCCTGATTTTTATTTGAGAGAGAACATAGTTTATTGATTATACTTCCTAAGGAATTGTCAAATAAAAATATTCAGTAAAATAGCGAATATTCGAAATGTTGTCTCCTCGGAAAATCGCGAGGTCCGGAAAAAACATTGTAAAATACTTGGTTTAATGCAACATGGGTCCGTGCTCTTGAAAATAAAAAAAAAAGGACACTTAAGTATTTCATATTCAGACTCAAACTATACCCATAAGTTTCAATAAGGATTTGAGCATGATACTCAAATTTGAGCCTGAGATCGTTCTTAAGTATTTTTAACACGGGGCATGATTGAGCCTTTTTTGGAACTAGGGATATACTCGTACCTCGGGGTATGTATGAAATTCGTTAAATAGCTCTTCAGTATTCCACCATTCTCCTGTACAGCTAGTAATACATATTCATCATGACATCATATACTTAGTAAAGTACATTTCTAAATTAATGAATATATATTGAACAGTATAATTAAAACCATATGCGCATGTCGATCTACTTGTTATTTTTACTTATTAAAATATTTCGTTGCAATATGATATTGTTTTTCCTCTGAAAGTTTCAAAACATTGATTAAAAACACTTTCCTAACCTAGTTTTGTAAAGGGCAATAATGAGTCTGTTCAAGTGGAAGCACGTTGTTGAAGTTGTTTAAAATTGAACACTTCATTATTTTCTAATTACTAAGTAATGTTCATGTTTACTCTAATCGACAATTATGTATCGCGAGATCTGTATGCTTAACTGAAAATAAATGCTTTTTTGTTTGCTTACATTATTTTTACTGTTCAAGATCTCTGTTTAAAAAAATAGTCTGACATATTTAATAATTTATGTTTTAAGGGTGGGGAGTGGGTCTTAGTTATTGAAAACACATTGATTATTCTGCTTTACAATAATGTATAACTACATAGGTTAAAAAATAAATAAATAAATAAATAAATAAATAAATGTGTTACCTGCCCGACAGCGCAGACGTTCCGGAGAAAGGGGTACCAGCCACGACCATTATGTTGGCCAGGGCCAGCTGCACGTGCAGTTTCGTGCCATTATTGGAGAGTGGCTTCCCTTGGCAGAAGATGAGGATGATTAACGCGTTACCTATCACCCCGATAAAACCTGTGTATAAACATATATCAAATGTGAGGAGTATTTATTTGAATACTCTACAAAAAATAATGATTACAGTGATCATCATAAATAAACAATTAATTTCCTATGGTCAACAACGTCCCCTATGATGTCCTCGTTCGCGTCTTCGTAATCATGGTGACTTTCTAGTTATGTAAAATAGTATGAAATCCATGTATTTTTCTATTCTTATTCAAATGGTTGTGTTGATCGGTCTTGTTATTCATTTAAAATGTTGATGACTTTGTTGTACGAAAATGTAAAGTAAATAAAACAGAATAAATAAACATATCTAAAATAAATCAACTTGATACAGTACCCTTGAATGGTTTTAACATATCATCAACAACAGTGTATAAAGTCATATGCAGAGACAGTCTAGATGAGATTGCTGTAGTAGTGTCCCCAGTTTGGTGTCACACCGCCAGGAAACATCATCCTGACACCACGACCACGACCCGGGTGTCACAACGCCAGGTCATATTATCCTGACACCACGACCCGGGTGTCACAACGCCAGGTCATATCATCCTGACACCACGACACGGGTGTCACAACACCAGGTCATATAATCCTGACACTACGACCTGGGTGTCACAACGCCAGGTCATATCATCCTGACACCATGTCCCTGGTGTCACACCGCCAGGACACATCATCCTGACACCACGACCCGGGTGTCACACCGCCAGGTCATATCATCCTGAAACCACGACCTGGGTGTCACAACGCCAGGTCGCATCATCCTGACACCACGACCTAGGTGTCACAACGCCAGGTTACATCATTCTGACACCACGACCCGGGTGTCACATCGCCAGGTCACACCACCCTGACACCACGACCCGGGTACATTGAAATGTCACACCGCAAGGTTACATCATCCTGACACCACGACCCGGGTAGACTGAAATGTCACACGCCAGGTCACACCACCCTGACACCACGACCCGGGTACATTGAAATGTCACACCGCCAGGTTACATTATCCTGACCCCACGACCCGGGTACATTGAAATGTCACACCGCCAGGTTACATCATCCTGACCCCACGACCAGGGTTCATTGAAATGTCGATATGTCGCTGCAGTGGATCAAACTTACGATGTCGTGGTCTATTGTGAACACTTTTACCTCTACAGAACTGGGGATTAGAATAGTGATTACCCTCCATTTTGTAAAAAAAGCCCGATCTTGGAAAGCAAAAGGTATACTTTTGTCCAATCTTGTTTCTGTCGATTCTGCTTGAAAAAACTCGTTTATATGAACACTCTTCTATCTTTTCCGCTTGATTTGGTGCATGTAACTTGAAGATTCGTCTAAAAATAACAAAAGGTATAGCGAACTGGAAATTCGAAGTGGACAAGAAATTGCGAAAATTGGACAGATAAAGTTAAAATTGCTTTATCCAGCTTTATTGGATTATATGGAACAGAATTCGGGCAAAAAAATACATTTTACCTTTTGACATGTTTATTGCTTCATTTGTCTAAGTGACTAGCATCATTTTGACTAGTACAATACGGCGTAATCGTCGTCTGCGTTATTTGTTTTTTTAAATTAAACATTCATTATTCATTCACATCATAATTAACTACTGAAAATACATCTGCTTTTATTTCCATTTCATCGCCGTATGCACTGTGTATAGCTGACAGTCCAGTTTGCGCATTCGTATTAAAATGGAATTTATGTCGTCGGTTTAACGAATCGATGAATGACACATGTAGCTAAGCAAAATAAGACATGTACGCAAGCAGAATGACAAAAGTCAAAATGTGCACCTAGCATTATGACGTTGGAGGGCGCTATGCCGGTTTGACTTGGAGCGAGTTCATTTTACGTACTAGAGTTAACTAGAGTTACCAGATTTGCAATAAAACGTGCGGGTTTTTGCCTTTCGAACTCTGTAGGGTTACGCGAGTTCAACCCAGTGAGGTAGATGGGTAGACTAGAAAGCGGACGAAAAGCATCTTGGCAAATTTATAGAAAGTTATAAATATCTATGATATCCTGTCTTTAAACAAGCCTGTAAGCTGGCAGCTACTTTATTCAAGTCCAAGCTCGAAAAAAAAGTCATAAATAAAAGATCTATTGTTTTAATCATATGTCTATTTACAAATAACGTCACAAGGGGTAAACCTCATACGTTCAGTTTATTGCTAACTAGAGTATATTTATTACGTCATTAATACGACTTTACTCGAGTAGTGTTTGTTGGGTTTAACGTCCCACCGACAGTATTTCAGTCATTTGGAGACGATGTCTGCTTGAGACAGATATAGTGCTGTCACATTGCAGTATCACGCCGTGGACATGTGGCATGATACCACACCCAGTCACATTATCCTGACACCGGGCCAGCCAGTCCTGCAACTACCTTTATATGGTGAGCGCCAAGCAAGGGAGCTTTAAAAGTACCATTTTTTTTAGACTTTGGTATGTTTAATTTATTAACAAATTTTAATACATATAACAAAAACGTCCCCAAGCTGGATTAGAACTCGCAACCTAGCTTTGCAGCCAGTGCCATAAAATTCGTGTTAATGTCACTATAAATCATGTAGAAAAATATTTTCACGATCTATATATTGAATGTCACGTGTAAACATAAACTTGTAAGACGGCGAGATGCAATTTTTGCCCTAATTCTGTTCCATAGATTACCTAGAATAACAGTGGATTATATCCTAATACGTATTTTTCCTCTCGTCCAATAAGGTGCTTGTATTTGTTTTTATGTCATGCTTTTCGATGGATTACCTAGAAATAACAGTGGATTATAGTCAAATTATTTCACTGTTTAGAACAGTGAAATTATAAGGAAAACTGAAATTATCAGGAACTTAAACCCGACCCTACGTTATAAACTGATCGGAGCGTCAATTGTGCGGGGTTTTATGCAAGAAATGACATCATAAATAACGTCACGCACGCGAAGTAATCCCGCCGATTTTGACGCTTTTGTGAAAAACACAGCTAGTTTCTGGCCTTTAAAGCATTAAAATGAAAAGAAAAATTATTTGTTTGGTTAAAGATTGATGTATAATTTCTTTCTTGGAGATAAAAAGATGCATTTTCACTCGTAGCTTCGCTACTCGTGAAAATAACACTTTTTATGTTCATTCAGTGAAATTATTAAATAGAGGATAATTATTTGTTTTGGTGTAAGATCGATAAATAATTTCACTAGGTTAACATAAGAAGTGATCTTTTCATGAGTGGCGAAGCCACAAGTGAAAATGCATCCTTTTATGTTCACGAATAAACTTATGTATAGGTTAATGTTTGTTATTGGGGTTTAACTTAAACCCTCGATAACAAAGATTAACCTACTTAATGTATGGAATTATGTTTTGACGTTACTATCCAAGTCCATCTCTACACGCATGCGCACAAAGATTGGTGGTATATACTTGGTTACCCATTAAGTCAAGTGGTCTAACGAGTTAAACCGATCGAACATTTTGAAAAATACTGCAATCTCATTGGTCAAAACATAATTCCATTCATTAAATTTGCAAGCATGCTTGATTGGTTAGTTCGTCAAAGACGGGAATTTATAGGCGGGAACTTGGACAGTATCGTCAAAACATAATTCCATACTTTAAGTAGGTTAACGTTTGTTAACGAGGGTTTCCAAATTTAACCGCTTGCTCGGCTGCGCCATACGGTGCGTGAACACGGTCGTTAAAAGAAAAGATGAACACCTCATTTGTCTCAATGGACTGCTAACAACAAGCATACCGCCACTCTTACTCTCCCTTTCACCAGTTTACAAAAAACTCACAATATTTAATGTATGTATATACCTATGTACTTAATACTTGTAAATTAATGATATTCATTATCACAAAAATATAATCATGTACTAGTATCTTGTATTGCAAAAAATAATGATAAAAAATATTGTCCTGCTGGGACACGAACCAACACCCCTTTCACACGAACTTTGCGTAGCGAACAGCTTAAGCACTGCAACAATGTGTCAACTATTGCATGAAGATCTTATCCATATGTTGCTGGAAATTCAAGCTAGTTATGGTAAAAAATATCTCCGAATGAGGTGCGATTTTTCCCTTGCGTTCTGTCTTTTTTTTTTTTTTTTTTTTTTTTTTTTTTTTTCATTACAGTTTGCTAATCACTTTATCTCCAGCATCGATAATCAACACATTTTAATTCAGTTTCGACTGCCGTAAGGCAATCGTACTGAAATAAACATGAAAATTATTAACATTTAGTGATGAGACAGAAAACAAATTTGGAACTTTTTCTCCGCGTAGTAAAGAAAAAAAGGGGGAGGGGTTGATGTCTGAATATAGCACCGAAACGTTGTGCGATGCTATCATAGAACAGCGTTGCATTCAACCCCGTTCAATAAACTACTTTAAATCTTCAAATGAAATTGTTAACATTCCTATTTCCTATTTATCCTATACTATGTATACGACAATCGGAGGCACGTCTCACGATCTTGTAAACATAGCACTTTTACGGCGTAAAATTTCTTGAAAATCAAAAGTGTCATTTGGAAACGCCTCTACAACGCATTTAGCCTCAATAGTTAGCCAGTTAAGTCCATTGGCTTTAAATGTATATCGATGAAACATGTTTGCCATATACTTTTTTGGTATAATGTTTTCCCGAATGTTTGAAAGCACTTTTCTTCTTACAAAAGAATCATTAAGGCCGATGTTTTGACTTTGCATGCGCTATGGTGAGGAAAAATATACTTATAGCAGTTAATTCATCCGAATCGAGGCAAGAGATGCAATCAGCTCTTTGTTTTCGCTGCGATACTCTACGTTTCGAAAAGCATCAGTAGGCTATGTTTAATGTATCCGGTCACTTAACAAAAGTGGGTATCAAATGCAATAGAATAATTGTAATAAGTTTATAAATATCAAAGACAAGAAATTGTTCGAAATGATTGGTAAAATATGCACATATTATCGAAACGAAACGTTGAATCTGCTGCAATAAAAAAGACAACTGCTTCTTATCATATTTAATTTTCAACCCATTATGTAAAAATCATTGTTTTATTGACAAATGAAGATGTATTGTGTATCATAAAATTCAGAAAAAAACACGAGTATTATTACAATATGAAGGTAAAAATGCTGAAAACGCTTTATCTGTCAAATTTTCGCAAATTCTAGTCCAACTCGAATTTCCAGTTCGCTATAACTTTTGTTTTTCAAAATAGATATGCAAATTATATGCATCAAATGAAGTGGAGATATTAGGAGCGTGTTGATATACATATTTTTATCAGGCATTTCCGACAGTAACAGTAATGGGCAAAAATATATCATTTGCTTTCCAAGATGGCGGCTTTTGTTTACAAAAAGAAGAGTAAGACGCAGCTGAACTGGGTCACTTGACGTAACTTGACAGTAAAGTTAGTCCCGCTTTCAGACACACTGTAGGTGACGCTACCATTAGCGAATTCGTGGAAGATATGGTCTGTAAGTACTTTGTAATACTTACCATGTATTTTCATATTCATACAAAACACTAAAAAGCATTTTACGGCAGGTATTTTAAGCAATTAAGTCAGCATAGATCAGATATTCGACCTTTGAATTCCATTTTTAGGTTTTCGCATCGCTTGCGAAAACCTATTGTTCTTCTTCTGTTTTATTTTTATTATTATTATTTTTCTAACCCTTTTTTGTGAACGGCATATCACCATGATAGAAAAAAGCCACAATTATGAAATTTTTACCAGTTCCTTATATTTATCTGAACTTGATCCTAACGTTGAGAAAATTTTCATTTTTGTCTTATTTTTGCCGCTAGGGGGCGCTTTGAATTTTTTTTACAAATGCTAATAACTCTGTTATTTGAGGTCCGATTCAGATGTGTTTTTTTGCATTGTGTTCCTTGTCAAAAACCTAATCAAATATGATAGGTTACAAAAATCTGCGTATATAAAACTTTTTGACTACGGAAGGTTGAACGTTCGAACCTCGCAAAAAACAGTGAAAATGAGGGTAGGTCTACAAAAAAAGTGCCCATTTTTATTGGAATTGAGATAAAAGAATTTTGTTTCTTGCATATGATTTTCAAGACATATACGCACAAAATATATGGGGTGGCGAATTCAGAAAATGCATGGTTTGTCCACAGTATGCGGTCAAACTTAACCAAATTTTCGAAAAATCAACAATTTCAAAGCATGACTTTTAAAGTTATTTGCAGCTCCTGACTTTATTTTTTATTCAATCTTCATCATTTTTTCACTGTTCATGCATTTTTATAAAACAAATAAAATCATAGAAAAAAAGTCACCATAATATGCAAAGGTCAAGGTCATATACCATTTTTTATTATTTATATCGGCATAAAATAGCTCCAAATCTAAAAATATTTTATAGAAAGTATTTGAACAAAAGTTTTATTTTGTGAAGAGGTCTTTCCATTGGTGTTTAGTTTTTGAAGATCGGACTTCATTTAAGCAAATGACCACAGTCCAAAGTTTGATCCTCTTATCAAACAATTGTATATCCATATGTTTCCTCTTTTTTGCTGCTCCTGACTTTATTTTTTGATCAATCTTCATCATTATTTCACTGTTTATGCATTTTTATGAATCAAATAAATTCATAGAAAAACAATCAAGCATAATATGCAAAGGTCAAGGTCATATACCAATTATTGTTATTTTTATTGGCACAAAAAAACTCCAAATCTAAAACTATTTTAAAAAAAGTATATGAACAAAAGTTTTAGTCTGTGAAGAGATCTTTCCATTAATGTTTAGTTTTTGAAGATCGGACTTCATTTAAGCAAATGATCACAGTCCAAAATTTGATCCTCTTATCAAACAATTGTATACCCATATGTTTCCTCTTTTTTTCTGCTCCTGACTTTATTTTTTGATCAATCTTCATCATTATTTCACTGTTTATGCATTTTTATAAAACAAATAAAAACATAGAAAAAATGAAGCATTATATGCAAAGGTCAAGGCTATATACCAATTATAGTTATTTTTAATGGTACAAAAAGGCTCCAAATCTAAAAATATTTTAAAAAAAGTATATGAACAAAAGTTTTAGTTTGTGAAGAGATCTTTCCATTGGTGTTTAGTTTTTGAAGATCGGACTTCATTTGATCAAATGACCACAGTCGAAAATTTGATCCTTTTATCAAACAATTGTATATCCATATGTTTCATCTTTTTCGCTGCTCCTGGCTTTATTTTTTTGTTCAATCTTCATCATTATTTCACTGTTTATGCATTTTTATAAAACAAATAAATTCATAGAAATAAATCACCCATAATATTCAAAGGTCAAGGTCATATACCAATTATTATTATTTATATCGGCATAAAATAGCTCCAAATCTAAAAATATTTTATATAAAGTATATGAACAAAAGTTTTAGTCTGTGAAGAGGTGTTTCCATTTGTGTTTAGTTTTTGAAGATCGGACTTCATTTGATCAAATGACCATAGTCCAAGTTTTGATCCTCTTATCAAACAATTGTATATCCATATGTTTCCTCTTTTTTGCTGCTCCTGACTTTATTTTTTGTTCAATCTTCATCATTTTTTCACTGTTTATGCATTTTTATAAAACAAATAAATTCATAGAAAAACAATCAAGCATAATATGCAAAGGTCAAGGTCATATACCAATTATTGTTATTTTTATTGGCACAAAAAAGCTCCAAATCTAAAAATATTTTTAAAAAAAGTACATTTATATGAACAAAAGTTTTATTTTGTGAAGAGGTCTTTCCATTGGTGTTTAGTTTTTGAAGATCGGACTTCATTTGATCAAATGACCACAGTCCAAAGTTTGATCCTCTTATCAAACAATTGTATATCCATATGTTTCCTCTTTTTTGCTGCTCCTGACTTTAATATTTGTTCAATCTTCATCATTATATCACTGTTTATGCATTTTTATAAAACAAATAAAATCATAGAAAAAAAATCAAGCATAATATGCAAAGGTCAAGGTCATATACCAATTATTATTATTTTTATCGGCATAAAATAGCTCCAAATCTAAAAATATTTTATAGAAAGTATATGAACAAACGTTTTAGTCTGTGAAGAGATCTTTCCATTGGTGTTTAGTTTTTGAAGATCGGACTTCATTTGATCAAATTACCACAGTCCAAAGTTTGATCCTTTTATCAAACAATTGTAAATCCATATGTTGCTTCTTATTTGCTGCTCCTGACTTTATTTTTGTTCAATCTTCATCATTTTTTCACTGTTTATGCATTTAAATAATACAAATAAACTCATAGTTAATAACGATGAAAATATACAAAGGTCAAGGTCATAATACCGATTATTGTTATTTTTATCGGCACAAAATAGCTTCAAATCTTGAAATATTTTAAAGAAGGTATATGAATAAAAGTTTTAGTTCGTGAAGAGATCGTTCTAATGATGTTTAGTTTTTGAAGATCTGACTTCATTTGATCAATTTACAAAAATATTCGAATAAAGTTAATATCAATCAATTATGTCTGCAGTTGAAATCAGTACTCTTACTAGTCAAATTAAAAGCGAAAACCAAGATGCCGCTTTGCGGTTCTAGTTATTATTATAATTATTAAATATCATCATTAGTGAGACACGCTGTGTGTCAAACAAGGGCGGTATACCAGTATCCAAATTAACGTCATTAGAATGCTGCGGCCGTGGATCGAACCCAGGACCTCTCAATAACACGGATTAGGCCCACTGAACCATTTAGTAACTACTAGCGTCGACATATATCTGCAGCAACTGGCGAACTTTAGCAGTACAATATAAATCAATGATATAAAACCCCAACCGTCCCCGGTGGTCGAGTGGTTAGAGCGTCCGCCTCGGGAGCGGGAGGTTGTGGGTTCGATCCCCGGCTGCGACATACCAAAGTCGTAATTGGTAGTGTTATAGCTCCCTTGTTTGGCGCTCAGCATATAAGAGTAGTTGCAGAACTGAATGTCCCGGTGTCAGGATAATGTGACTGGGTGTGGTATCATGCCACATGTCTACAGCATGATACTGCAGTGTGGCAGCTCTATATCTTTCTCAAGTAGACATCGTCTCCAAATGACTGAACTATTGTCGGTGGGAAGTTAAACCCAACAAACAAACAATAAAACCCAAACGTATTACAACTTTCTACCCGAATATATTTCATGATGTTTATTTGTAATTAAAGAGCAGAAAATATACATTAAATGATAGAGGATATGGTATCACCTCATATCAAGAAAACACGACAATTTTACTTTTCTCCAACAAGATCAATTTACCACTCTGAAACTCAATATCGGTATAACCCAGATTTCCTCTTTGAGAGCTACCAGGATTGATTCCACCTGGTGCACAATAAATCATTCTAAATAATTTCAATTTTTAAAACCGGAATACAATGCCTATTTGTTCGCATAAAATCAAAATGTTTTCGGGACATGAATAAATCGACTGTAAATGAGGAATATGCCATGAATATAATCACTAACCCATGGCAGTGCAATAGTAGCATAGCAGGCCGCTTTGGCTTTGCATCAAGTACAGAGTCCAGAAATAGGATATAGGTAAATAGCTGTAGAAAAATCAATCCTATATACTGATACATATCATTAAATATATCATTTATCACGTCGGCACAATAAAATGAAATACATCCATAGATCTATATATAGTTTATATATACACTTCCTGCTAGACAACTGTATGATGAAACTTGTTTGTAATATATACCTAATAGACCTACCGGTACATGAATTACAACGATTCAATATTATACCGTTATACCTCTTTCAAAGATAATTGCAACAAATTAATTACAAAAAAGGTTTGTTTCTTATGACATATAGGCAGATTCTGTCTTTCACCAAACGAATACATGAAATGTCAAGTAAAAACGTGTTCAAAGTACAAGTTGTATCAAGTGCATGATAGATATCTGTATTAACAACTACTGGTTTGTTACGATGACAAGCCGCTTGTCTGTTCTCCGTGGTGTACAATTACAGAAGATGATACGATATTGAGATTCTACTTGAGTTGACATTCTCAGTCTTTCACAACATCAGACGATGGAGTGTTACATTTCTGATTCATTTCATTAACAGAATAGCTAATCAATTAATTAACTTTTACTTTATTTACGAGGGGGATATACAACGCCTGAAGATGGCACCTGCTACGTTCCTAGAATACATGTATACATTCCCTTTAGATGTTCAGTCCATCACAGATTAAATTCTCCTGACTAAGTCAGGCAGTCAGTACATGATCAACACCTAATTACAACGAGTCAATGATATGGTATATGACATTTTATAATTAATAATTCTTTATCAGTTAGTTATTCATATAAACAATTTACTCTACTTTTTTTGTAAGAATACGTAACTAAATACCGTAGATATAAGATTTTAAAAAGAACATATCTTTATATACGATATGTTGTTTGTTTGTTGGGTTTAATGTACCACCGTTAGTCATTTGGAGAAAAAGTCTACTTGAGACAGATATACTTGTAGGACTGCCACACTGCGGTATCTCGCCGGAGAAAAATGGCATAAGACCACACCCAGTTTCATTATCCTGACACCGGGCCATCCAGACCTGGAACTACCCGTGTATGCTATAAGCGCCAAGTAAGGGAGTTATACCGGACCACTTTTACGACATTGTTATGTCGCGGCCGGGGATCGAATCCAAGACCTTCCGATTTAGGGACGGACGCTCTAACCACACGGCCACCGAGACCGGATTTTACGACCTGTATAAAGTATTAAGTATATTGTCAACATAAAATGAAATGCAAATAATCCATAATGATATTAGGTCACGTGATCACACAAGACTACTATTTCAGTATATTGAAAGTTTTAACATATTTTTTGTCATTGAAGTATAATGAGGACGAATAAGAACTTCAGGAGAGGCAATGTGTAAGGTGAACTCATTTAGTTTACCATGTGATTCGATGTCTAATTTCTAATATCAATGGGTTTTTTTATTATACAATCCTATTTCAAATGTTTTGCCAGTTCATTGAATTTTGTACATACCTGGTCTTACATAGTTTTACCTTGAACAGATTAAAACAAAATAATACGTACTTATTTTTAACTTCACTTAATTCACAACATTTGCAAAATCCCTGATTTTGCTGCATATCTATATAACAGTATGTAAATATAAAGTTCTAAATCTAGTTAGACAAAATCTTATCAAGACATTCTGAGTATTCAGTGCTGGTCTTCTCAAAGGTTTTAAACATCATCGCGACAGTTTCATCACTTTCTTTGTATATTGTTATATATTTTCTGATTTACTGAGTTATGAATAAAAAAAAAATGTGGTCATCGGCCTTGGTGAATCTTTATGAGCATTCATATACCCTGTATAGCAGCAGTTTTAAATAAAATTTCACCAATAAAAACATAAGTCTTTCTTTTTCAAAGTAATTACACTTGTTGATAAATATCATGTCATTATATTGGCTAAACAGCAATTTTAATTAAAAAAATATGCTTTACTTTGTATCTTTCTATTATGTATTACGTAAAAGAGCTATTTCACTGACTTAAAAAGTGGGAAAATGGTAATTAAATTTAATAGCTTACTTCATGTTCTCGTCTCTAGCAATGAAAAAATAAAACTTTTAATGAAAAAAATTAGTTTACTTACTTCATGGCTTTTAACGTGTTTAATGGTCATGGTCACCACCTTTTTCTCTATTTTTGAAACAAATCACGATAAACATCAAAACAATCGTTAGCTTCTAAACCGTTTGAACATCAAGCGGTGATAGCGATAGGCGCTGAGAGAAAAGGGGTGTTAATGTTATGATGTCGCATTTCTTTCGTTTATCAAAGAAAATTTAACAAACGAGGATCAAATTTTCAAGCGTGAATACTGCCGTTACAAGAAAAGATGATTTCAATAGACTGCTTAACAATAAGCACATCGCTTCTCTTACTCCCCCTATTCGTCATGCCTACAGTTTCATATGGACAATTTTTCAATTACATTTGTTACATGGTGAAATACCAGCCAATGATTTGAGATTTATTCGCTTGCGTATTTACTTTTAATTACAGTTTATTAACATCGGTTATACACATTTTAATTCAGTTTAGACTTCCATGATGCAATTGTATTGAAAAAACATAAAAATTATCACCACTTAGTGATAAGACTGAAAACAAAATTTGGAGCTTTATCTCCTTGTAGTAGAAAAGAGGAAATCTAATATAGATGTTTTAAAATAGTCCCGAAATGTTGTCCGATGCCGAAATGTTTACTACCATAGAACAATATATATATATATATATATATATATATATATATATATATATATATAAGCCAAAGTTTGCAATCATCTTTACTTCTGTGATATGTTGCTATGTTGTTTGTTAAAGTGTTTTAATATGAATAGAGAGCTGTACTATATGATAGGACATAATAATATTGATCATCATAAACTGAAATCTTGATCAGTATATATACACAGTGGTAAACGAAAACCTACATTCAGGTATTCGTTAATTTCAATTTATTACGTCATTCTGGAATATATTATATTTGAAATATAAAAAATATGAATAACGTTCGACAAATATGAAGAGTAATTTTGTTTTGATTTCGAATGAATTTATATTTTATCGGATTGTTTGCATCCCAAACATATTCCTCGAGAAAACTCAAGTCTTTAGAGCACACATTCTGTTGCATCTAAGTCCATTTGTATATCTATTCAAATTTATTACATACCATATTTGTGTCGAACGGACGTGAACCGTTAACAACAATCCACTAACGTGTAATAAATTAGTCTACGATTGCTATGATACAAGCAGGTGCAGGTACCGCTTGCTGGCTCCACGTGATAAAGGTATGATCGATCAACAAAACCGATCGCTTATTGATTTTCTCTGGTTACTATATACAGCCCAATATGTAGATTTTTACGTTATGTAAGACGCAAATTTTATACATTTTTGTATCAATCTATTTTTTCAATGTTTCTATACATCGGTCTATTAACGATTTATATAAAAAATAAACTATATTCATTTTATATCGATAAAGAAACAAGTTCTTACAACTTATATTAATCAATTTACGATATGTGGAAAAAATCAAAATAAAGATTGGTCCATAGGGCCACCATTTAAAATATGTTTGATTGCCATGCTCCGATCGACTCAACAGAATCAACACCGAATCGACTTTAGTTAATCCCCAGACTGACATTTTCTCCTGATCGCTGATTTCGCTCTTTCTATCAATTTCAAACATTCCGTTCTTAAATTATATGTTCATTCCTTCATATTGAAGACCATATTCAGCTTTGCCATATTGTCATGTTAAAAAAAATCAGAATTTACCCACCTAAAATGTTCTGAGTAGGAGCACAGTAAACAAACATATTTTAATGATGGACTAGAATAAGAAGTACATTTTATTTATCAGTATATTAAAATGTAATTTCTGTTGATATAAATACTACAAAAATCATAATTAATATGTGCTGCATTGATTGTTAAGGCAAAGGAAATAGTATTCCATTGGAACTTAAACAAGATTTTATACAAGTTTGCGCCTTTTCCTTCCTACCTGCTATAGGTTCAAAGAAATGAGTACATTTATGTCGGGAAAAAAACTTACCGGCGACGAAGTATAGAACGCCAACTGTCCGGTGTTCCATCATGGAAAATTCGCCGGCGATTGTGTCGTCTGCCATTGTGATGTGTCCAGTGACTTCTGTATTAAACCTAATTACGAAATAGCAATGCTTTGTCACTTGTTGCTTTATCCTCTTGTTGATGATAGTACCAATAGACAGTTTGACCAGGTGCTATAGGACCAGCTGGGAGCGAGGAGACTGCGCGACTTCTTCCGCCGTCAAGGCACAGCGACACTCTGCCACCCAAGCCGAGCAGACCTTATTTTCAACTTTATTGGTATCGATCCCTTCTAGAAACCAAGGTAACGGATATCTGCGTGCGTCTGCACAGCTCTGTCTTCAAACCTTGCTACCTGAATGTCATCAAATAAAAACAAAAAGTCAATCCGAGTTAATAATGCTGTGGTATTTCTTATACACTGAATCTGACTTTTAGCTTATATCTTAGTTTTAAGACAAGCCAAATGGAAAAACATTCCAGTAATTTTATCGATAATAGATGTCTAGCTTAGAAATAAGATACTAAAATAACAGAAAAATGTATTAAAAAAAATAAACAACGTTTGTTACTGATTCAAGATGCAACTGATAAGAAAACGTGAAAATAGGGAATCATTGAATAGGATTGACGCTACATGTCAGTAAAAGAACAGGACAGAAAAGAGTGCAATCATATCTAACCAGCTATATCAAGTGCAGCCTCTCAGCAATTATGATTCAGGCAAAAAAGAAGTTCAACGCGGTGTAAACAAATAAATGTGTATACGGCCTTTAAGAGATTCATAAAGTGTGTAATTGGAAAAGCATATATCGATAGGTTATTTGACCCAACTGCTTATTGTTTTAAGACAAATTTACTGTTTGATGAGCTTATTTCAATTCTAAGAATCTTTATAAATAGCACATTGCAATAGCATAGCTGTACGATGCCCAACGACTGTAATCAATGAATATTAAGTGATTCTGTTTGAAATAAATCGTCCTCAAGGCATGGTTATATGTTCTACAAGTGCAAATTTAAAAACCCATGGTCTATTTCAAGCTGACTATGCCTTTCCATTGCCTCATTTGCTCTTTGGACCATTAGTCATGGACAAAGATATTATGTTCCTTAAAGACGAGGCAGAAAATGTAGTTTGGGGGAATTACAAACTTGACTTCAAAACTACTTAAGAAAGTGTTAAACGAATGACTTATGATCACATTTCCAGGAACAAAACTCGTACAATATACCTAATTGATCCTTAATTAAATACAGAACCCATCGCTGGGCAAAATAATCAATATTGAAATTGCACTGAACTTGATGACTTGTAAACAGCTGATCGCAATTTGTCTTGTTATATTACGCACGTGAATTAATTTATAGGCTGCTTAAGGGAATGGTACTTATTGAATAATAAGTATCTTGGATATTGGCTAAAGTACTAAAATGTGCACTTGTAACTTCTTTACTGAGAAATAAAAAACATAGCTACACAGTACACTTAACTATATTATATCCTTACAACGACGTTAGACGTTTTTCTACGGAAGCACCAAGGGGACATAGTGTTTTTCTTAGTTATTATCTCGTGACCACGAGATAGTAACTAAGAAAAGGCTAAAATACAAATATCGCTATCTCGTGGTCACGAGATATCACTGAGAAAAAATCAAAAAACGAATATTTACTCATGGCCACGAGATATAACTAAGAAATAAAAACAGCTCTCGCTAACTCGTGGCCACGAGTTAGTAACTAAGAAAAAAACAGTTCTCGCTATATCGTGGCCATGAGTTAGTAACTAAAAAAAACAGTTCTCGCTTTATCGTTGCCACGAAATAGTTACATAGAAAAAAATAAAAAGAAAAAAAACAGTTCTCGCCAAATCGTGGCCACGAGTCAGCTAGCAAATCTGATCGTGAGTATCGAGGTAATCTAACGATTTGATTGGTACTAACTCGAGGCCACGAGTTAGCTAGCCAATCAAATCGTTAGATGATATCGTGGCCACGTTATAGCGAGTACTGTTGTTGTTTTTTTCTTAGTTACTAATTCGTGTTTTTTTTTTTCGTTTTTTTTATTTATTTTATTTTCCTTAGTTATATCACGTGGCCACGAGATAGCGATATTTGTTTTTCGGGGTTTTATTCTTAGTTACTATCACGTGGCCACGAGATAATAACTAAGAAAAAACACCATGTCCACTTGGTGCTTCCGTAATATTCTCATGTAAATCATTTTATTTTTTTGTATCAGATAAGATTTTAACGGTGGCATAAAGGGGACATGGGAGGTATTGTTCATATTTCATACGCGCATGCTATATCTAACGCGTTCCAACGCAGTAGTTGTAGGTTCTTCATTATTACTAATAATATGATAAATGATATAAAAAAAATCATATTATTATGTAATGTAAGAACCAGCGTGTCATTAAATAACTTTACACCAGCAGAATGATCGATTAAGTAAATCTGTATCGACAAACAGAAATATGACCAGTATAGTAAAGTATACTCGGCTTGTATAAATTGTTCAAAAACGTGTTTATATTTTTCTGATAAATCAAGGACCATGACATCGTCCCTAAATGCCTCTTGGTTTCCAAGTCTTCCTAGTTTTCTAAGTGTTTATATAGTATTAAGGGGGTGGGGGGGGCACACAGATCAGATTATTGATAAAAACTGTATAAAGAACACACTCCACGGTACGATCTCTCT
>CM037790.1:47868720-47918720 GCA_021229015.1 Solen grandis | reverse complement strand
TATCGTTGCGTTAAGCATAAAATGTAACCTCGAATACCACGGCCGATAAAAGATCAAATGTCAAGTTGTTTCATCGTTGGACACCCCGACTAATTAAAGATAAGTCAAATAGCTTTAAATTTAAAACCGCTTTAATTTTCTACAGATGGATGGATCTTGATGCTAATACACCATTTTGCTGTGAAGGCATATTTCAATTAACGACATGGTTTTATTTGCCATATACCAGACTTAACACGTCAGCTTCATGTAAATACGCATCGTTCGTGTGTATAGCTTGCCACTAAAGGCGCTGAAGTATCGATTTCCCCACGATCAGCCATTATGTTGCGTTGTAAACTAAGCGGCAAACAGTTATTCCGGAGTAAGGTTTCTTGCATACCGGAATAGTATCCGTTTTCTGGAAGGTGCTAGAATATTTGTAATTTGTTCCAATCCGCCCACGTGCTGATATCAAACCAACTAAACGTTTATAAGAATAAGTTTTTTTATATCGGAAATTCAACTTGGAAGCACGAGATGACCCAAATTTATAAGCAAAGGCAGTCATGGTGGTCAATTAATTCATAATGCATCACTGCATAGTCATTAACTGCACTCTGGTTCAGCTATCCGACAGATTTCGCGATCATTCTCTATTAACTGAATTTTTTTTGGCGGACCAGTTCAAAAATATTTAGGCATAGTTGCAGGGCATGCACAGCACCCATCAACGGTTGTGGCAATTACTTAGTCTAGAAAATATTCAATGAATTGACACATTACTACACACTGAATGCCGAAGCGAGCCAAAGGCCGATTTAACAGATTATAAACTCCTGTAAAAGCCAGGTGAAAATATGGTTTAGGAACAGCAGATCATGGAATTATGCAAACTTTCAAACCAGATTACACATTCACTTTGATGCAATGAATTGTTCTCCGTTTCATTTTAATAATTTCAAATTCGGATTTTAATTCAACCGGTGTAGCAGTAAACAAAATGCCCATAGTCGTATCCATGCAGGAACTTTCTATTTTATATTAAACTTTTTTCTCGACTTATTTTAGTAAACGAGTTTTTATGTTCTATAGCAAGAAATTTACTTTCACGCGTCTTCAATAGAAGCGGGATATTTGAAAAATCGAATTGAGAGAATTGGACAATGCGTTTGATAGAGTTGTATCTGTTTAATACGTCTTTTAGCGAGGGTAGAATAAAAAGATAAGTCATGACTTAAGGCACTCTATTTTAAATGAGGCTGAGCGCCTTAAATCAAACTTTGTCAAATAGATCAATTTTATTTCATACATGCTAAATAAGAAAAAGTTCTATTTAAACTTATCGCCGATATCTTTAATTTCCAGAGCTTCTGACTGGCCAAACTAAAAGGGATTTCTAAAGCAATATATCTGGACCATCCTGAGCATGGAAGCACTTAAGGATCAAAACTTTTCAGATTGAATTACCTGTGGAAGAACCAGTCAACGCCATGGCCGTGAATATTGGGTATGTCATTCATGGGGACACATTCGACCTCAGCGCGCTGCACTGCCGATGATATCAAATTGGTCCAGGCTTCTGGTGTCGGGTTTCCTGCCATTACCTGTTCCAGGATGGCCGGGTACAGTTCGTGTGAAGCACGTGCCAAATCTGAAGCCAGTAAACACGTTTTAACAGAATTTTTACAACAGCCATCAATTTTGTTATGCAAATTACCTATATTTGGTGGGGGGGGGGGGGGGGGAATTGCTGACCTGATACAACATATCTTCGTGCTCATTTGTACACGATTCTTTTCATTTGTCACGCAAAAGAGTTTATGGTGACGTCCTTACAGTAGATATATATTTATTAAAAATCAAAATATTAAGATTTATCTAGATAATCAGTCATGCATTTACCTGGTACATGGACACCGACATTTTTGTTTCCACATTTAATGAGCAAGTAATATCCACTTCGAATATGAAAATCTTAAACGTTGTCGGCTATACTGGTTTACTAAAACTGCGCGAGGCACCTTTGAAGAGAACCCTCCTTTGCCTCAAAACCTTATCTAGTAGCATATAAATATCTAGTGAAAATTACATTCATGTGTGCCTAGCTTCTAAATTTATTTTCTATATTTATAAACGAGTGTCCGTCTAAAACGATTTTTAGAATTAGCAGTTATATACAAATATATCTCTTCAGAAAATGTAATAATAAACACTGATTAAAATGTTCTTGTAATAGACTAGGCTCGAATTCCACCAACAATACTTACCGCTAAGTAATATTTAAATACTTTAAGGCAAAGTTCACTTCTCTAGTTTCTCGAAAACATCCGAATATTTCATTTCTTAACAAAAATTGTTAAGGTAATATTTCAGGTTTGCTTTGTCATGTACTTGGATATTTATGAAACCGGAATTGCGTTTCTACCTTCTACCGAGTTGAGAATTTAAGCGATAAGTATTGGAATTCGAACCAGCCGTGCATTCAGTATATCAAATACGTACACAAGCGTACACTTACAGTCAGCGGTGTCAAACCACGATGTTTACGTATACAGCATAAAGGTGTACATGAACAGCATGGTAAATGGTCCTAAGACCACTTTATAGTCGACTGTGCGCGACTTATTGCATACGGTTAGGCATACTGAACGCACGCCAATTTCCGATTCAAAATATCAGTGCAAAATATTTCATTACGGTATTTTGACCAACAATCTTGTGCATGAAATAAAGGGCCCAATTAAATACTTATTTCGTCAAAGTACAAATATTCTAGTTGGAATAAAAGGCTTCAGTCGGACTTTATTGTTACCGTTACGTACAATTCTCCATATTCAGAACAGAATTTACAGGAACGAGTTCTTTAGATGGACAAAATGGATGGTCCGTTTCAAATTAAAATCCCACTGTTATGTTTATACGAGGGAAGGACAGACGTTACTGAAGCATTATTTTAGAGGGTGATTTTCGAATTTTGTTCCGAGTTATTACGACAAATGCCTACCTTTAAAATTGTATCCGAACATCATATCGAGGACGTCTCTGTAAATGCCGTCATGGAGTTCGGTCATAGAGAGTTTCATTAACTCCAATGCCATTGTACGGTCCCCAATCAGCGTAGTGAAAGCATCCAGCGTTTCGTTGTACATCCAGTTCACGTCTGGCGACATCAGCCGGTCTAGCTGGTTCATAATTACCTCTACAAGACAAGCATTAAAGTAGGTTGGTATTTTGTCAATACTTTGAATATCTGGTTTTCATATATACCTCTAAAAGATTTCATAGCATTCTAATATTCGATAACTCTGCATGGAAACGTAATGCTTTTATACGCTTCTATTAGAAGCGTAAACTAGATCCCGAAGAGATTTATAAAGTGTAATTGTAAATCATTTTGAACAAAAATTTTCATACACATCCTCGATCTCGGAAAACCTACTTGAAACAAAGAAGTCGTAAACGGAAGACGGGCATCTCCAACGTTCAGCCATGATGGTCCGAGTGACCATTCTGGTGAAAAGGACGGCAGCGTCAGTGGGCTCCTGGATACTCGAGGACAGCTGGTTGAACTGTTGAACGACAACATTCAGTTGCTCAGGACCGACACCTTTGAACTCTGAAATGGTTGGCAAACTTGTAAAATTTATTAATTTTTTGTGATAAGTCTCTTATAAAAAAATACAAAATAAAAATACCGAAAAGAAAAATAAATAAATGTCCTTTCATTTTTTTCTATGCATCTCGATATTGAAGACGTCTTGGTCTTTTCTGAACTTGACGCTACTTGGCTTACAAAATGCACCAAATAATAATTTTTGATCGTTTATCTTGGAAAAGTTTTCGAAAGCTGCATTTGGTTAGGATTCTATAGCACTGAGCTGAACAACTGGTGTCTGGTAGAATTTCTAGAACCCCTAATGAGAGAATGCGTTCTATATTCAAGAAAATAGTTCTTTTACCCCGGACATCTCCGGGCCTCACTACCCGGTTCTCATGGAAAGTTTGAAGGAGGAGCTCTTCTGTGAAGTTACTGCCGGGGAAGGAGTACAATCTCTCTAGCGGACCCCACTCAATCCAGTCGTTTTCAGGATAAGGATGCCCGCTCAGATCTCCACCCTCGTTTTCAGGTACGTATCCGTGGGTTTCAGGCTCTTCGTTGAAAGATCGGATTTTGGAGATCCTTGCAGTCAGTAAACGAGCCAGTCGTGACAAACCATACCCCGGTTCTTCCTTTGTAATACCTGCAAAACAAGTTTCATTTTAGGAGTTGCCTCCACTGGACCACGGCGCCACGGTATTCATTTTTCTTCATTGAAATTATTGGTAAAACATGGTATTTTTATTACGGCTACCCGCGTGCCAAAATTTGCGACCATAAGCGATGGAATCGAAGCTACATGTACCAACGTAACATTCAGTATTTAAGCATTTTTATCGAGAAAAAAAAATACGTTTGTGACCAGATTAAATCCGGATTGGCGTGTGATCAGGATTAATACGGTTTGCTAGACATCAACACATTAGAAATGTAAAGACGGTTTGAGTCTGCTATATCTATTCAGTGGCCGAACATGAAGAGTTATGTATTTTGAAGTCTTACCTTGAGCAAAGGATGCGAAGAAAACGCATGCCGTTAGTGCAACCGCTAGATGTACCTTTCCAACCATCGTGTCACTCTGTTTCAAGTCGGGCAATGACAATGCACGGTCGTCCCGTGTCTTTATATAGGTGGCAACATCACGTGGTTAACTCCTGTATGTGATTCTGGGGGCCCTGACACGGGGTCTTTGAAATTGCGTTTCCCTGAAATGAAATTAATATTGTAAGCAGTGTATGGCGAAATTTTAAGGGGGTGCGGTGCTAAGGCTTTATTATAATCTTGATACAAGACAATGTCATTAAAACTGCATTAGTAGAGAGACAATAATACATTGGCAAATTATATTAGTATCAATTAATCCGATGCAAAATAATGTATGTTTTGCTCCTTATGTTATTGGTTTTTATTTCTGTAAACTTTGAACACTTTGGATTCCGATGGTTGAGGGTTCGAACCCAGTTGGGGCAAGGATTTTTCATGATCTTCCAAGGTGTTAAGTACTGGTCCAACTCAGAAACCGTCGAGAGGGATTAGTGTAAGCTGTAAGAACTTGTTTCCCAATAGACGTAGTTTAAACGTAACACACATCTGTGTATAAATACAAAGATAAACCTTCTGTGTCTGTAGCCATAATTCTGCTGCAAATTTATTGTTAAATTTCTATTTGTAATGAAATCATAATCCAAAATTATATATTTGGATTATTAAAATATAAACGCGTTTTATTCACAGGAATGGCCTCAAAATCGATGTGAAATAAACAGAAAACTCATGATTTCTATTTCAGCACGTGCACACAATAACTTCGCGAACAACGTGATTTTATTGGCACGTGCATTTGCAAGTCCCTCAAAGGGACAAACTTGTATTAAAATTACATTATAAAGTAGTTGATTGTGCAGGGCGCTGGTAAATGGAGTCAGTTAGGATTATGTATGTAATAAAAAGAAGGCTAGCCAACTTCAATATCACGTGTAGTCAAGTGACGCAATGCCACACATGGTCATTTTATCACCTTTAATGCACTAAGCACCGAGCACAATGCCGATTCACTACATTAATACGTCGCAGCTAGGGATCGAACCTACGTCCTCCAAGTTACGTCGAGATATCCTAATCATCCTGCCTCTGGGACCGAAATATGGCAGTTTATGTTTGTTTTATTTCATTGTTAATAAATGTAATAGTACATACCGTCTTTTATCATTTAAAGTTGACTTTATATAACAGGATCGAACTGCTAACACTGTACTTAACGCTCAATAACACTTCGATATAAAGGGGCGAACATTATCATTCGTGTTAATCTTGTATAAAGTACCAAAATATTTTATTCCTTAATAATATTTGTCAGTAATTAATACGACAATGTATGCAAACTTTGTCATGTACATGAATACTTCATGAAACAGGATAGTTAGAATGTATTTTTACCTAAGTTAAGATTTTAAGTTTTCCTGAACGCTGAGCACAGTTTGTGGAATTCAAACCAGAATGAAAAAGGAGCAAACGGATGCTATTGATTTGGTTTCCTGTTTATACTCTTTACGCTACGCGTTAGGGACTCAGAATGGTAACTTAACGCAGGGCTGGTACCTAAACAAGAAGACATATTTTGCAATAAAAGAAAGGCGCACTTTATCAGTACATTCGAACACGAGTACTTAGCGCAAAGCAGCTCGTTCACATTTGGTCATTGGCTAACCGCACGTTTTTCTCGCCCAAATGTATTTAGGCGTAGTAGACTGACATCATGTGCGGAGCTCCAGTTCCTCGTGTTTCTTGGGTATTGTCTATTACTTCAACAAAGACAATGATGTTGAATGAAATGGAAAGAAAAATATGTCTTCTTACCATATCTGCGTGGATTTTTAGGTGTGCATCCTAAAACAATCGATCTGAACGGCCGAAACGAGGTAGGAGTATCGGTGTAAATTTCCCGAAGCTTTTATATAAGGCATGGGTCGAGATCTAGCGGAGGTCAATAAGAAAAAAAAAAATAACCGGAGCGGATCTCAGTAGAGATAAGACTCGATTGATGTCATTTTCTACAGTTTGTTGTCTTTTTCTTATATAATTCAATTGAACATAAAAGAAGCGCCTTGCAGTGGTAAAACGCCGGGTCACTGAACCAGGGGTTGTGGGCTCGAATCCCGTTAGAGGTGAGATTCGTGCCCGTATCTTTCACACCGTCTGACAGCTAAAGTTATGATTTTAGAAAGAAACAAATAAAAAATTGATGCGCATGGAAGAAAAAGAGAGAGTTATTTTAAGAGAGAGAGAGAGGTGAAATACGAGAGGAAAGAAAAAATTATATGATATAAGCCAGGATTTTACTGTCTGTGTATGATTACAATTGTAATATCATTTTGGCCAAGAAGAAAATTGCAATAATGCAGTTCTGACAAACGGTTGAACAGAATCGAGTTAGTTTTTACGTCATCAAAGTGCAACGCTTTGTTGCACATGCGCACTTGAAATATCGTTTTATTTTGTACATTTAAGATAGAAAGGTGTTCTATTGAAATAAATCGTGGATAAATTTGAATTTTCAGAGGTTCTGATAGGCCATATATTTAGGGTAACTTCTAAATTGTATTAGGGGCAACGTATCATTGTCCGCTGTGGCACATTAGAAAAACGCCATGCACTTCAATGCTGAATGATACAAGTTCGATTCTAAATTTATGTGCTTTAATTTTCTTAAATTCCTTTTTTTTTGCATTTTTTTAAACATCTTAAATCTTTTTTTTTAAATATCTTAAATCTCTTTAATTTGATTTAAGATTTTATTTAATTTTTTTTTATCTTAATTAGATCATTGAATTCATTTTAATAAGTTAATCAGGCATAATCCGGTTTATGAGGACTACACATTACGTATTCATGTTTTTAGTTTGAAAATTAATTCATGCTTTAAGTTTGAAAATGATGAGAAATAAATAGGATTTTCACGTGATTATCGTGGTATTAGTATGATGTATTCACGCAAGCGTTTTTTGGCATAACTCTAAATCATGAGCTTATAAAACTTGGCACAAGGGATCCTTTTCAAAACCAATGTGTCGCGAACACAGATTTTAAAATTCATCTTTTTGTATCATTCACTGACGAAATATCAATCTAATAAACAAAATGTCGGGGACATCCGTGTTTTATGGACACATTTCTAGCTAAATATTTATGACGAGGCAGGTATAATGACATTGCATATTAATATTGTTGCACTTTTACATGTATTATAATTTTGGGTAAAATGTTATAGCCGAATGTCAACGGCACATATGTATTGTGCTATTTCCAGCTACTAGTATTTTAATTCAAGCAGTCCGTCTGCACAACGAACGATGAAACGATATTTTCGAAAACCAGAATTTTCTCAATAAATCGCGACTCAGGACATTGTAAAAGCAGAAACTATTGGATCTTTATACATGTGAGGTTCAGGGTAGGGTAATTGTGTCAGTTGAAGATTATTTATAGAAAAATTTGAATTAAAGAAGTAGTTGATATTTTCACACTTTATTAAAAACCCCGTACGTTTTAGCTTAAGTTTACAAGAGAAAACAATTTCCCCATATTTCAAAAAGGCAAAGTCTCAAATAATGCTTGATAAATCTCTAAATACTTAAGTACATTCGTGTAAAGAGGACAGAGCGAGTTCTGAAATATACTGTGAAGTCTCGGAGTACGAAGGGTGTTCTGAAGTCCGTGGACGTTTTTTTTTATTTATTTATTCATTTATTAGTTTTTGGGGGAGGGGGAATTCCCAAAGAGGTGTAAGTGCATACGGATTTAGCTCATTTATAAGATACAAAACATACATGTCTAAACAGGAACTTAGATGATTATATGATTATTCTCTATCAGGATAGAAAATGTTATATGTGTTATTCAAATATAACTTGTAATGAGTTTCAATATTTATTAGAATGCACACATTTTTATAATTTAAAAAATGTATTGACAATTATTTGTATAAACTCCAACACCTTTTTAAGTGTAAGCTTCTTTTGCATATGTCGAAAAGAAATATTGTCTAATATGAAAAAAAATGCACATCTGGTAAAGAAATCCCGATTAAATTCCCAAATAGAAAAATTCTATTTCCATCTCTTAATTCTACACCGTGCGGTTATACATATATAGATGCACTTGTTCACATTAGGTTGCACACATTTTATAATGACCACTATGTCTCGTTTGCTGTTCCTTTGTAACGTTTATATTTCTGTATTATCTTATGTCAGATATTCTGAAGTTCACTTGTGAACTGCAATACGAGTACTTGTCACACTTGCCTTGTTCTAAACATTAATGTTAATGACCTATTCTGATGGTACCTATCATAAAGGTGCCTATATAGAGACCTGGCTGTAAAGAGATCTGCCTATATAGATACCATGTTACCTGTGAAAGCTAAGGCTAACTGAATAATAGAAAATCAGACTGTTTTTTTTTTCTTACCAATCAAGTTAAAACATTTTTAAGGGAAATAACTCCGAAATCCGTATCGAAAAATAATGCTATTTTTAACGTTCTTGTGTTATTTTATTGCCGTCATTTAAAAAAGAAAAATGTCTTCTTGAGGCCACACTGCAGTATCGAGCTGTAGACATGTGGCATGATACCACACCCATTTACATATCCTGACACTGGACCAACCTGTCCTGGAACTTATATATGCTTAGCGCCAATCGAGTTGCTATACCAGTACAAATATGACGACTTTGTGGTATATCGTGGCCAGGGATTGAACTCATGACTTCTCGATTCCGGGCATTTGATCATGGTGTAAAACAGCATAAATATGTAAGCCAGATTATGTATATGTTCTGAATGGCGTCGTAGTCAGTGGGTTGTAGGTTCAAATCTGGAATGGATATTATTCGTAAGTGATCTTATAAGTCGCAAATTACTAATCCACTCCAGGAACTGTTCCAGGGGTACTTTGTGAAAATTGTAAGAGCTTGTTGCTTCGTTAGCACATAATAAATAAATGTAATGCATTTATGTGTTTCTACGCAATCAAAATCTTTTATATAATTGAATCCAAAATTCCTTCTATATATAAAGCTCTCTTCTAATATGGTCAATAATCCGAATATGGTCAATGTTCTTTATAACTAAAATTTAACTAAATCTAAATAGCGAATAATGGTAGGATCCATATATTTTCAGGAATTATTAACACTGCATACCTCTTAAACGGAGAAACAACTGTCATGTTCTGTGTTGTGGATATGTATTTGCATATGGTTATGAACAAAGTCAGGCTACATCGTTAATAACGGTTGTGTGAGTATGTGTGCGTAGTGAAAGGATGCGTGCATGCGTGTGTGGTGTGGGGATGCGTGTAAGTGTGTGTGTGGATGGGGTGGGGGTGGGGTATATGCATGTGTGTGCCCCGTAACAACGTAATTTGTTATTGTATATTTTTGTTGAGGTTGATATATCTAGACAACCAAGGAGAACGTTTTATTACCTGTTTAGTGTTTGTCTAGATATACAATTTAAGCCACTGACTCTATATCAACCGGGGTTGAAGCGAAAATCAATAGCTCTTAATCTGCCCGACAAATAAAATCGAAGCGATGTTAGGTGTGTCATCAACTAAATGTACAGTCAGGAAATATCTTGACCTAGCTCTGGGCTCTTTGTTGACCGTTTAAGCCTTTAAGTACTCCCTCTGTATACGGGTATGTAGACCAAAACTTATCGAGTGGATTAATCAATGTAGAATATTGCGTCTTTTTAAGATGAAACATAACCTTGAATTTGAAGTAGAACAGAGGGCACGTGGCGCCAATTTAACAGAAAAAGTCTATGAAACAAAAGTATATAATTTAAAGTTATGGACTTCTTGACAGAAAAGATTCACGCGCGTGAAACGCCAATGATAATGAAAAGATGGGACATAGACAGAGAGTCGAATAAATTACCAAATGAAAATACGAAAAGAAATTTAGAACATCTACATACATCATCAAACCTATTATTTCTGTACATTACATTGCCTACTATAACTAGAACTTTCTAAAAGGTGATCAATTCCCCCGCATCCCACATTGTCTTCCAGTTATTTATTGAAGAGTGTATTATTGCCTTATAATTCCTGGCCTTGATAAAACTGTCTGTAATGGAAGGTGTTTGTTCCCGTCATTTGGCAAAGTTGATAATTAGTTTGAAAGTTTGATGCATGTGTATTTAAAAAAGAGAATGAATAAATATTTACCAGATAAAGCCAGCTATAGATTGTGAATAATGCCACTGCTTAAGAATTATTTCAAAGCAGAACATCATAACTCTACAAAATGAATATATATTTAAATTTGAAATGTTAAGAGAACTACTGGACTAAAATCCAATGAATATCAATGTTTTTATTTTGTATGACAATGACAAAAACACTTCAAGATACTGTTTCCTTTATTCACTAAAGTTTTGACATACTAACAAAAAGTGGTAAACAGTTTTCCACGACATTCAATTTTTTTCCAATCAGATTGCGGGTTTTTTTTATGACTTACATTTCTTATATCAAGATGATATAAGAAATTTGTTTACTATACCAGCAATATGATGTCCACTTTCTATAGGGCCAGTATAACACGCCCATTTGAGTCCAGGCCCCGTGTTCTCGAAAATAAAGATGGTACTTAAGTATGATTTCTATACTTAAACTATGTCCATTAGTTTTAATAGGGATTTCAGTATGATACTCAAATTTCAGCCTGAGATCGTACTTAAGTATTTTCGAGACATTAGCACCTTGTGACAAATGAGGCGTGAGCGAGTTTTCATAAAAGAATCTTTCAGAAAGGTCAACATGAAACCACACAAAAATCATCTTTGTATGTATAGAATATCGAACACACTCGTGTGTGATTTACATGGTTTTGATTACATTAATTTTCTACTTCTTTCTTCGTTTTCAAATGGGTTTCTTTCTGGAAAAGCGCCTCATAAAGCTTTGATCAATATACTGTACTTACTAAAGTAATTCGAACGTATTTTATCTCATTTTTTCTCATTGTGAAGAAAATACTACTGTTTGAAAGGAACGTAAGACATCATTGTATTTACCAACAGGTCATTGGCACCCCTTTTAAAAAGAGTTTTGGTTTAAAAGCGGTCGCATAGGTATATATACTTAGGGTAGCTCACTCTGGAAATAAAAGGTCGAAATCTAGATATTTTGCCAATGTCAACGAATCTCAACGCCTTTGTAAAGTTAATGTATGCAGAGAAAGTTTGGCCCAGGTAGAAAATTGAACCAATCTGAATTTTAATTGTGCTGTCAGATATACTTCCACTGTACAAGTAATAGATTTTATCCAATTTTTTTTTTATTGGGTTTAACGTCGCACCAACAGTATTTCAGTCATTTTGAAACGATGTCTACTTGAGGCACATATAGTGCTGCCACATTGTAATATCACACCGTAAACATGTGGCATGATACAACACCTAGTCACATACACACAATAAATCTTGGAACTACCTTTATATGCTGAGTGCCAAGCAAGGGAGCTATACCAGTACCATTTTTTTACGAATTTGGTATGTCGCGCCAGGGGATCGCACCTATGACCTCCCGATTCCGGGGAAGACGCTCTAACCACTCGGCTACCGGGACCGGGTATTTATCCAATTTATCGTTCATTCAAATTTATTAAATGGAAAATTTATATTTTTTGACTCCAACTGATATCTGAATAATGAATTCATTTTATAACACTTACCTACACATACCCACCCGTAAAACTGACCATGCACATACGATTTTCCTTTTTGCTCTCCCGTTTATCTGGAAGGACGTGAGGTCTTCGTCAAAAATTACCTTAGCATTAATTTTAGATAAAGATCTTTGTTTGTCAAACATTATTCTAAACATATGTATGCAAATTTATACAGCTTTAATACCTTTTATCACGCATGATCAAAGTCATGTATATATCATAAATCGATCTTATTAAGAACACTGGCTTAGCAACAGCTACGTATTCAATATTCTTGACAGGTGAAGTGAAGCCAATAAATATTCATTGCAAACAAACCTGTCAATATTTATGAATATGTGTCGATAAGTACAACATGCATGTACATGCACCTGAGTGGGAAACACACGTGCTTCCTTTATAATATGACCCTAGGATACTGGTTCTTCTATATTGGAAGAAAGCCCGAAAACAGTCATACATTTTATAGAAAAAGAAACGTGTTTTACATCCAATGAACTATTAAGGCGCTTCTCAGTTACTGATATTTCATTTATTTAGGTATTTCTAAATATGCACGTGGAGCTGAAATAGTTAAACTATCTTTTGTTGAAGTGATGTCCTAGAATCACGAGGGATAGGGCTCAGCTAGGTTACCTTTATTTATGTAAACTTGAAAACTTAAGCTTATAATTGAACTGTACTTGACCTATTTGATTAATATGTACAATGTCATAAGTTTATAAAGGACTACTCACACAAACAAAGAGGACAAAAACAACAACGTGGAAATCGGGCATATTAGTCCTGTACAATATGAGGTGAGCAATCCGCATGTTATATCTCAAATGACTAAATTTTTGAAGATCTAGAACTCCCTTATTTATTGCCACAGAGATTAGCAAATTTACATATTGTATTTACAGAAAATGGTCATCTGTCTCTCTTCCTCTCATTTGCTCAAATTGCCATGTTTTGGTGATGCAGGAATTAAGATTTTCTAGAAGAGGATGTTCTTTGAGACGCAGGCGAGGAAGCTGCATTTTAATTTAAGTAGCTATTTTAACTACTAATCTTTTTTGACTAAGAATCTTGGTTAAGTTTTCCATACCATCTCACCTTTTCACTGAACCCCTTGAAGTATTGTTTTGAAACTTGGAATACTTGCATATGACCACCATTCCAACCTGCAGTCAAGAAGGGATAACTCTTTCATGGATATTTTTTTTCTACATTATGCCTTTTTTGACTTAGAATCTTGGTTTGCTTTCCGTACCAGCTCACTTTTTCAATAAACCCCTTAAGGTATTGTTTTAAAACAACTTGGAATACTTGTATATGACCACCACACTCCAACTTGTAGGCAAGAGGAGATAACTCTGTCATGTATTTTGACCAATTTTGCCCCTTTTTCGACTTAAAGTTTTTGTACGACATGTTTAAGTCTCCCAAACGAAGTTTGGAGTTTTATTGTTATTACTCCGTATCTTTTTCTTTTTCTTCTTCTTCTTATAATTTTTTTCTTTCTTCCGCCGGCAACTTTTTTTACGGGCCATATCTCAGAGGTCGCTTGATCTATCTCTACAATACTTCACACACTTATAGTCCTCAAAGAGTAATGGTGTCGTCCTGATTTTTGTAAATGGGGGGTCCCTTGGGGTCAGGCCCCACCCCCTCAAAGATGGATTTTTGCATAAAAATGTATTTTGGTTAAATATTTCAAATTTCCAACCCTGAATCATATACTTTTTTGTTCCTAAAAATGAGAAGATTGAATTGTGCTACTTTAGTGTCCCCCGAGGTCACTCTGGGGTCAGGCCCCATCCTCTGAATTCTACTTATGCCCTTATACCTAAAAAATGTTCAGATCCCCACCCCTTAACCATATAATATTCTCGTTCCTCATGATGAGACAGATTGAATGGTACTACTTTGATGTCCCCCGAGGTTTCCTAGGGGCCAGGTTCCATCCCCTCAATTTTACATATGGCCTTATATCTCAAAAACTGTTCGTTCAGATTTCCACCCATTGAATTGCACTTTTTAAGTGTCCCCAAGGGGTCACAAAGGGGTTTGGCCTTACCCCGTAAGTTTTACTTCTGACCTGTATTTAAAAAACAACAACATTGAGATCCCCACCCATAAACCATATATATTCTTGTTCTTCATGATCAGATAGATTGAATGTTACTGTATGATTGTCTTCGTTTGGGAGACTTAGTAACAGTTCACTGTTACAATTATTACTTGTTTTCACTGAACCTATTGATGTTTTTCTTTGAAACCTGGTATACTTGTGTATCACGATCACCTCTGCCTTTGGTCAAGAGGTGATTACTCTGTCATTGATTTTGACAAATTTATGCCCTTTTTCAACTTAATCTGTCTTGATCAAATTTTTCGTACCACCCGAGTTTTTCACTGAACACTTAAAGGTGTTGCTTTGAAACTTTAAATGCTTGTTTATGACCTCTTCCTTCCGGGAATAGAAGAGTACATAACTCTTTCATGGATTTCGACTAAATAATGCCGAATTACAATTACGAATAACAAACTGTCTGCAAACTGGTTTAAAAATATCAAAGGTATTTTTTTTTTCAATTCGCATTTGCATCTTGCTTGAGAAAATTAAACCACTTTATTATCATTGTTTTTGCAAAATATTCGAAATTTGTCATATCTAAGCCACCATTGAATTTATTGCCTATAACTGTTTGTCGTTTTATTTTATCTTTTTTTCCCGCTCCATAAGAATTCAAACATCATGGTATTTATTGAATTTATAACAGATTTGGAGGAACTGTACTTTGTGATAAATATGTTAGCTTTGGCAAGAAGAGTGATTTCAGAACAACAACTTTACCAAAAAAAAAGTAAGTTTTCTTTTTCCCCCATGATATTAGTACGCTTTTTGCTTTTTCATTTTTTCTCTCATTCCAGTTGAGTGATTGACATTGTCAAAATTGTTTCCAATGTATACGCCTATTGATTTTATTGTTTCTGTAGATAGATTAATGTTATGATTATTTTCTATTTTTCCTGATCTTGATTTTCCTATCGTTGGTATTTCACGAGAGTCTTTTAGAAACAGAGTTGTATCGTCAGCTAGTTGTGTTAATTTGAAAGTTGTATCTTTGATAGTTTTACCTTGATAATCTTGACTTTGTCTTAGTTTATTTGCCAATATTTCTGCGACTTCAATGAACAGAAGAGCCGAAAGGAGACAGCCTTGACGGATGCCACGAGATATTCCAAATGTTTCAGAAATCCTGCCATTATTAGATATTCGTGAGGAAGCGTTCGTATATAAATGTTTAACCCACTGAACAACAGAATATTTAAAACCTAAATGTTCCAAAGTAGAAAACATAAATGGCCATTCGACAGTATCAAATGCTTTTTTAAAATATAAAAATAAAATAATACCTTTCATGACATAAACAGCATATACTGCAAAGTATCGAAGTCATCAGCTGGGCACCATCCAGAAGGGTTTCGATCAATTAAGCCCAGAACCCTTCTCCTCTTCTTGGATGGCGGATCAACAGTGTTCATGACTCACTGTCCCTCGATACTTGGCTTCCAGCTCTGTTGCTCGCGCTTGCTCCAGAGCCAGCTTGATGCTCTTTCTGCAGACTTTCCAATTGCCTGTACCGCAACCTTTCTCTCTCTGCCAACCATTCCTAGAGACTCTAATGTCCTCCAAACTGACTGTGCGGGGAACCCTCTACAGCCGACTTCAACTGGGAATAGCCATGTGCTCCAACCTTGCTCCTTACATGTATCCTGTAAGTCTGTATACTTTAGTCGTTTGGTCTCGTTAGCCATCTGGCAGCGCTCTTCCCATGGGACTGTCAACTCGACCATTATCAGCTTTTTCTCCTTGGTTGACCATAAGACAATATCTGAGCGAAGGGTGGTCTGGACAACCGGTGGGAAGACTAACTTCTTGTCCAGGTCTGCTTTCATCTCCCAGTCATTGGCCTGAGCCAAAATTCCTTGGTGGGTAATCTTTGCTGATTGTGTTGACTCTCCCTCGCGAACAAACGCTATGTTGTTTGGCTTGTTGTGGATCTTGGGTCTCTTTTTCTTCCGTTCTTTCTCTAGGCAATCTGCTAAACATCTTAGCACACAGTCGTGTCTCCATCTGAAGAGTCCTTGGGTAAGTGCCACTCTACATGTCGATAGTACATGTTCGAGTGTCCCTCTTTTCTGGCAGAGAGGGCACTCAGGTTCGTTCACCAGGCCCCATGTGTAGAGATTTGCTGGAGACGGGAGCAGCTCATAAACTGACCGGAAAAGGAATGCTAGTCGAAGGGGTTCATACCTCCAGATGTCATTCCAGGTAAGGTGTCTGTCTGGTACGGTCCATCTGGTCCATGTCCCTTGTTGACCCAGTTGAACAGCCTTGGCCTTCCTGTGTTCTTCTTCTGTCTCTCTAACCTCCATCTGCAGCAACTCTCTCCTTTCTTTGCGGTTAGCCTGTGACCATTGAGTGCGTCTTGTTGTACCCAAACCTTGTCGCCCCTGGCATGTTGTACCGACTATATCTTTGTGGCTAAGCCTGTCTTCTGCCTGTTGTACTGCCTTGCCTGCTGACCATTTCCTTCCTGTTCTGACCTCAATTCCGGCCTGTCTGACCTTACCAGCACTTGATTCCTGCAGTGTAGTCACTAGTCTGACCTTTGCCACCTTGAATTCTTCTGCAATAGATGTCAATGGTAACTGTGGCTTGTCAGTGCGTCCGTACAAGCCTATACCAGTGAAGCTAGGAGGGACACCAAGCCAGCAGACTTCGGTTGATGGTCCTTTCAAGAGCTTCAACTGTCGTTGTTGCCATCTCATATATTGTTAAAGGCCAGATCAGGCGTGGAAGAAGACCGTGCTGGTATATCCAAAGCTTGTACTTTCCCGGCAAGTCTGTCTTGTCTATTGCCTTTAGTCCCTTATCAACTTGGTTTTGTAGATCTTTTGTGTAGTTCGTGTCCTTCAAGCTGGCATCAAACCATTTGCCCAAGCACTTGATAGGGCTTTCTGTTATGGATGGAATTTCTTAAGTCTGTACTTTCAGCTTAACGTTGCTGGTGACTTTGCCTTTCCTGATAATGAGGCTCCTGGATTTCCCTGGCTTGAATCTCATACGAGCCCAAGTAACGGTCTCGCTGAGGGCTTGAAGTATCCACCGGGCTTGTATGTGGCTCTGTGTGGATATTGTCAAGTCATCCATGAATCCTCTGTTAGCAGGTAGGTGGATTCCAGAATCTGTCTTTGGACCCCTTGTTTCCTTCTGGGCAGATTTGAGTATCAGATTCATCGCCATAACAAAAAGTATCACAGAAATTGTGCAACCTGTCACAATGCCCTTTTCCAGATGTTGTGCCTTTGTTGTCATTTCTCCTGATGTAAAATGCAGACGGATCCCATCATAATAACTTCTAACTAGGTTCTGTGCCTGTCTTGGAACATGGTAATGGTCTAGTGCCTTCATGATGAGTTGGTGCGGAATTGAGCCATATGCATTGGCTAGATCGAGCCATACAATGGTCAAGTCCCCCTTGTTAATCTTCGCCTCCCGAATAAGTTGAGATATGGCACTGGTATGTTCAAGGCAGCCCGAGAACCCAGGAATCCCACCCTTCTGTACAGATGTGTCCACATAGTTGTTTTCAGTCATATACTTAGTGAGGCGTTTGGCAAGTACAGAAAAGAAGATTTTCCCTTCCACACTCAAGAGGGAAATGGTTCTGAACTGTGAAACATCTTTGGCATTTCTTTCTTTGGGAACGAAAATCCCGTCTGCTACTTTCCAACAGGAGGGTACTTTGCCTTTTCGCCAGACAACTTTAAACAAGCTCCATAGGCGACGCAAGAGCTTTGGACAGTTCTTGTATACCTTGTAGGGAATTCCGCTTCGCCCAGGGGAAGAACCAGATCTAGCTTTCTTCACAGCCTCTTTTACTTCTTTCAATGTTGGTTCAGACATGTCTAACTCTATAGTTGGCTGGTCTTCAGGGTCAATCCGAGTGCTGTCCCCAAGTGTCTCTTGTCTGTTGGGATCTGAATGTGTTGTTGCAAGAAACTCTTCTATTTCTTCCTTACTGCACTCCAATTTCCCTGACTTCTCACCAGCAAACAGAGTCTTGGTGAACTTGTATGGGTTTGTCAAGAACGCCGATCTGTTCCTTGTCCTGGCTTTTCTTCTTCTGTTGGTGCTTTCTGCTTTCCTTAAATTGGTTAGTCGTTTCCTTTCTATTCCCCTTAGGTGTTGTAGTCCTATTCTCTCTTCTGTGGAAGCTGTCTTGAACTGTTTCTTGAGCTGTCTCAGATTCCTTCTTATTTCTTCAATCTGTCTCTGTCTCCTGTTCGGTTGGGTCTTTGGTCTGCCGTTCTTCTTGTTCCCAATTACCCCAAACCTCTCTTTTGCAACAGAGTAGATGATTGTTGCAAAGGCTGAGACTTTCCTTTCCACATCGCCGCACAGAGTAGCATCTAGTATGCCTTGCAGATCGTTGTCTATTTGTGCCAATCCTGCTTCTGACAATTGCTTGGCCACTTGATTCTTTCTTTCCTTTCTGTTGTGGTACTTGTGTTACATAACGATCAAGGCATACTAGATGCTACTCTGTGCGGCGATGTGGAAAGGAAAGATTTTATTGACTACGCAATTATCTATTATACACAACCCAACAACCAGCTACGACATAACAAGAAGATGTATACCCTCAGAGCCTACCGAGAGGGAGGGAGGAAGATAGGCTCACACAGTCAGCACCGGATACAAGACCAAGACTCGTTCAACGGACTTTGATTGGAAACCCAGTGGAAGCACGGTGCCATTGTGAGAAGCTGTGCAAGAACCTGAGAGGACTAAAGATTCATCAAGCAAAAACACAGTGTGGTCGTGTGAGGACCCAGGAACAACGCACAAACTTAGAGTTTGGTGAGACGGCAGAGGGTGACAGTCAGGAGAATACCCACAGTACTGACAACCTCCCTGTTACTGGATCAACCCGCGAAAATACGGTGAAAGCAACTGATGAAAACAGGAATAGTATTGAGTCTGATGACCCCTTGTTAGACCTACTACAGTCAACTTGTGTCTTCAGCCGCTGTAGGAGGAACTCCCATTTTGTTTGTTTGTTGTATTTAGTTTAGCAATTGATTCTACGATTTTTTTCCCCAATTTTTTCTATATATTTGGTGTTTTCTAAAAGATAATTATTTAATTTCCAATTACATTATTACATTTGTATTCATAACGCAAGTGATATATTGACAATGTATAAGAAATCCATTTGCACTTCTTTGTCCACCATATTTGTATCACAGCATGTCATATTCTTTAAAGTGTCTTCGGCTTAAATCTGCACTCTCAACCAATATACGTGTACCTTTGCAGATAAACATATTTCCTAACCATGCTTAAAAGAGATGATTTCTATATGTCGAAGCTTGCAATAAAATCACAATGCTAAAGTATGATGATAGTATCGCAAATGCACAACTTAAAAAAAAATCAACAAAAACTGCCTAGCAAATCTTTTTGAATTGTCTATGTTTTGTAAATGGCAAAAGACGTAAATACAGTATATTTGATATGTTATCAAAGCTATAAGGTTTTGTATAAATGAAGGGCAGGACAAACACAATAATAATGCATGCCCTTACCAGCCGATACAAACCGTGCATTGTTTATAACACGGGTGCACTAAATCTGGATTTAATTGCCAATTGAACAAAACAGAGAGGTTTATTGTCGTGCATGTTTACAAATATGGGACCGCCAATATGCAGTATTGTAGCTAATGTAATCTGTTATATTTAATCTAACCATGAAGCGTGTGGCAGGCCGTATACGACCAAGACAATTCTTAGAATGATTGCTCTCTATCCGTATTCTCTGAGTCTGTCATACATCGAAACAGTTTGGAAGGGGAGAGCATGGACTGCGTTACATCAGTAAACTAAATCTACTAAAAAAACAACAACAACAACAACAAAAAAAATGTGTCTAAACTGTGGTTTCATATACACTGTATCGGTCAGGTTTTTATGTGACGAATACTACATATCTGCCAAGTCTACATTGCTTGTAAATAGAAAAGAAATGCACAACAAAATGTCTTGACATCACTTACTAACACACACCGTGTACAATTTTGATATCCTGGAGAACCATTAACCGAACATCATGCACACTCCGGGGTATATTGCCTGGAGCTCACGAGTCGTTTGTGTATGTTTTGAGCATACGAGTCGCATTTCATCCATATTTGTTTGCTTTGAACATGCGAGTCGTATTTATTTGCTTCGAGCATACGAGTCGTATTTGTTTGCTTTGAGCATACGAGTCGTATTTGTTGCTTGGAGCACACGGTTCATATTTGATTGCTTGGGTCACGTTCTTTCGACACAAACTTTGCTATTTCAACACTATCGTGTCAATCAATTATAGATGGGAACTACAAAGTTGTCCTTTATAACAACCCCATATATAGATATGAATAATTCATCGACCAACCGACAGTAAGTCTGATCGTCACATAGAAAAGAATCACCAATGAGCACAGCATAAACATTTAATGTTTTCTGTGCTGTTTCTTATCAAAATTTCAAGTGATCAAATCAAGTTTCGATATTGAATCAATAGTAAAACGTTAGAAAGGAAATATGTTTAGTTTAATGTAGGTCCAGAAGCTCACATCCAGCCTAGACCAAATGTCATTTATATTTCATCTGAGAGTGAAGATAATTCTCCAGTGAGGCCACTTATCGAAACAGGATCAAAAAGGTCATGGACAAACGGAAGCCATCATCACTATAACAACTAAGTCAACAAATGTTGACAACGAGAGAATAATCAATAGTACTCGTTAAAACAGTGAACTTTAATTATATGCATATATTTTGATACACATGTTCTCATTCATATATCACACTCTTGTTTTGATCAAGTGTCAGTTTAATAAGATATTTTAAAGCAATCTGACGTTTCTAAACTAGATATTTATATCATATCTAATCGTATTTACTCGATAAGCCCCGGTCTAAACCGGTATAAATAGGCGTAGTAGAAACAGCCCCTCTCAGTGTATTATGAAATATTTTTGCATGTTCATATATTCACGCCAGAACGTGCGTTAGGTAGACATTACCTTGATACATTCTAAAGTTACAAATAAAAATGGGGTGTTCTACTTTAACAATATAAACGTGTATTCGAAATCCGTTATAAACGAAGTACGTCATACTTTGCACTGAGTGATATTTATATACTTACTGGCGAATTTCAACATTCTAGTTTGTATCTTGGATTCATATTTTCCTATACCTGCAATAGACCGAATACTTTTCAGTACGTCACTGACATTATTCAAATTATGACGATTTGCTTTAATGGGGATTTAATATTTATATGCCTTTGAGTAGATTAATTGAAATTCCATAATCATGCTCAATCTTGCCTTCGAGGCAACCGGGAAGTACAGGGCGATCAATAATGTCACAAGGACGGGGACCGTCCTCGGCCTTGCACATAACAATGGATTGGGGTAGTAACAACAGCGTCATTATAGGTTGTTGCATAATGACTTAAAGGTATGTATGCAGATACTGGTATGTCGCACTCCTACAAGTATCTTATAAAATGACACGTTATTAGACCCGGATCCGATTCCACCAACAAGACAGTGATAATAAGCTTAAATTATACTTCAAATTTTAATAGAGAAGTAGAAACTCCTCCACATTTAAGTGCATCATAAAATTATAACCTCAAAAACTGAATTTTCTTTTCTTTCTTTTTTTGCGAAATGAAATATGATATTTTTATTAGAGAAACAAATTTGATGAAATACCAGCTTACCAGAAGGCTGTGGAAAATTCCTGTCGTCAACGGGGTTCGAAAACAGAACCGTCAGATACACAGTCGTGTATGTTACGGTGCTCTCGTTTATATTTTTTTTATCATAAATAATAACATTGTTCTTTGAACATCGCAAATATAGAAGAATCCATTTCTCACCCTTTAATGCCCATATGTCACCAAACCCAATAAACTTTACGGTATATCACGCGCATGGTAATTAAGTATTCCCGGTATTCAATTAAGTTAATTTCCAATTTGATAGTGCCATCTAGTGTTATATAGGTTGATGCGTATCAAATATTTAAAATGCTTCTGAATATTGAGCTTCTTAAAAATTTAATTAACAGCAAGAATGTGTAAATTAACCTCATTTTGATCAACAATGAGATATGTCTGCCATGCTGCCATCTTTAAAAATTTTTTTTTTGATTGTTAGTGCACTTAATTTTCAGTGGTTATGAAGAATTCAACACAAGGCTACTTAAAGTCAAGTTTTTGCCTTAAATAAAATATGTTATTTCAAATTGTTTCTGGGTTATCATTCTAGATTTTGATTAATTTGTCAATAATGGTTGATATTTATTCCTTTAATCTGTTGAAGTACATACTTTGTTTGCGAGTTAGATATATTTCAGAAACTATGACATAAAAGTGTTAAAATATCACATTCTGGGGCAGATAACTCAAGAAGTAGGACGGTGACCCCCATTTTTTTCATAAAAAGTTTCTTTTATGATTCTCTGTAATCATGCAAAGTTTAAAAAAAATATATTTAACCGTTTAAATGTTCCTTCTTTTTCTATAAAGAAAATGTAGCAAACTGTCACATACGCCCTTAAGTGACTAATTGTTTTACCTTCAAAATTGTTCTGGAAGAGTTTCCTTGATCATCAAGGTTAATTGCATTTTTTCGTTGAGTTCGATTTTAGAACGATTAGAACGTCTAGGCCTGTTTACGTTTGTCATTCATTCGTTTTTTGCTATCTGTCGACTTGTCTTTATCCCCCTTTTTTATCTATGGTCTCAGGTGTTCGGAGATTATAAACGTCAAAGTAGTTAAAATACAGCTGTTATGCATGTGTTATGCAGTGTAAACATGAGATTTATCTGCACTATTTATTTTAGTTGAGCACTTTACAATAAATTCTATGACAGGAAAGAATACCTGACGCATTCTCATACCTTGTTTTACCAGGGATTTAGCACTTTTTTTTTGACAACATAATTTTATGTGCCGAACCCCTGTGATGTCTCACACTCAAGATGAAAATGGCATTTTGTATAAATACTCCCTCGAGTATCACGGTTAGAACAACTTGCGTATTTATATCACATCCTGCAAAGTACATCGTACATGAAACTCGCATTTAGGGAATTCGTGCAGAAACTGCTTTCATTGCTGTGTGTGGTTTTATTCTTCACCCTGTGTAAATGTCAATATGTATTGAATAATTCGCAACTTTTATTGCATATATCACTAGAAATAAAGATTCGTGTTATTTTCTCACAACAATATTGATTTATACGAGAAGGTCAATTGCCGTTCTCCTGATAAAGAGGTCCTTGCTGCTGGCTTATGTTCGCCGACAGACCCTCGTACACATGCACGTCATCATACATACACCTATGTTTACTTGCTTCATACCCTCTATATCGAAGACGTAATTCTATATTCTTATTCAGAACAAAACCTTCGATATCCATTTATAGAGTATCGGAAAAATCCTGTTTGATCACGTGATATATTTCAGGACGAACGAAGCGTACAAGAGGGGACGAACTTCAGATCTACACAGGATTGTCACTTGGCTGGATATATTGATATCAGTCGGACACATTTGATTAAGTAAGTTTTATTTACTTATTTATTTGAAATTAATGATTTAGATAAATATGGTCTAATGTATAGATTCGTAGTAAACAGTATGTAAATTAACTTGAATTCAGACAATGGGGTGATTTAATATTGATAAAATGAAATTGAATTTGTTATCGTTTGGGATGATGTTTAACATGCAAGTGGCATTTATGTTGCTGCTTGAATATTTACACACGTATGTAGTATTGTTGCTGTAAATGTGACGCTCGAGCACACTGGTAACCAGCTGTATACATAGATGTATATTGAAACAATGTTTCAGCTTCATGATAGAATACATGTATGTATGTATATATCAAAGTATAATAATATTAATATACTTTATACACTTATGTTTTATATTGTAAATGAATGACCATAAATGGCCATATAAAAACATAAATGCATTAAATAATAAAAATGAATTACAGTGAAAAGTTTGAGGACCGAATAGGAATTACAAAATCCTCGGCATATCGCGATTCTCGGACACCGAGAGAACATGATGTATATAAGTATCATAACTAATCGTGTACCGGGACATGAATATAGAAATGCATCAATTGTACACTTAACGAAACTTGTAAGTACTCCGATTTCAAACTTGTAGAGAAGATATGTTTTCCAAAAATATGCCCAGTATATCTAAAATGTGTATTGGCTCAATCTGTTATCTGCTTGAATAATTTTGACGCATTTCCAATTCTGTGAAACCATTTTTCGTGGAAAGCTATAGAAAACCAATAATCTGTTATTTTGATTAAAACAAATGATATAGACAAAACTTTAGTCGGAGTAATTGTAAGTTTCGTCATGTAAAGTACGTGCGCTTAGTCGGCGCCACAGTTACCAAGTACATAAACCACATTGTGAATGGGTAGCATGTTATACCGGCCAGTGTAAGGTACCCATTGTACACGAGAAATAAAACCAGTTACTGTTTCTACTGTATTGGTTTTCACTTTCCTTGACTTTGATATGAACAATTCGATTCTTTCATAGTCATGAATGGGCATAACACTGCAGGTTAAAGTTGGAACGACTCAGAAATAAAAAAAAGTTTATGGCCCCACAACATACGATCGACCGAGATAACAGGTATGTTCTTCTAGAAGACGTGCGTGGGCTAAGTGCGCAGTTAAAGCTTGCATCTGAATGTATATACAATTATCGATTATCAGAAATATCAATGGGGATATTGACACAAGGATATAAAAACTTCTTGTTGTCCGTTTATATTAAAGGGAGTGTTCATTTGTTTGTCTGATTGGTTCTCACCGTTTGTATAGTTCTGCCTCTACTGTGATATGATACATAGACATGTGGCATGATACCCAACCAAGTCACCTTATCTTGACACCGGATAAATCATTCCTCGAACTACCTTTATATACTGAGTATCAAGCAAAGGGGATATATCACTGCCATTTTAACGACTTTGGTATGTCTCTGCTAGGGATCAAACGCTCGATCTCTCGATCACTGGGTACAACAGCCACCCTGTCATCGGGACCGACAGAGATAATGAAATATATTTATTTCTTTCCTTTGGCAAATGTTTTTCTTTTCCTTACATATACGCGCAGCAGACAACTATGCTGATCTAGTTTAATTCTAGTTGCATTTTCTCCACACTGTGAGAAAAGGTTAGCCCTTCGTAATTTTGGGGTAAATGAGACGTGCTTTTCCATAGAATAATTCATTAATTGATAACAACCACTGTATCTTTACGTAGGCATACTGCAGCATGTAGGGCCGTAGAAATATCGACCGTAAATATCGTTCAATACTTGCATTAGACAACATGAACACTATATCGTATGAAAAACCATCGTCAACGAGATCTATACTGAGTATATATAGCTAGAAAACATATAAGCACAATCCTGTTTCATTTGATGTATACACACCCAATCTCAAATAAAATATTACAAGACCGTATTTACTGTCTGAAAGATTAGACAATGGAAGTAATGTAAACATAAATTAGAAATCAATGTTTGGTGTCGTGAATCATTGTTCCAGCCATTACATCGGAAAGAAGTGGATGCTCTTATTGTAACGATCGCTGAGTTTGAACGTGTGGGCTTCATTCCAACAATAGGACAAACGCGCTACCCCCACCCCCCTCTCTCTCTCTCTCTCTCTCTGTATTTTCATGTATGGCTAGTGTATTCCATGACTGCACAATCTTCAACTCAAACTGACACAAAGATTAGTTAATCTAAATACCATTACACATATGATTACAATATATATTCGATGTAATTCATTTCTCTCAAGTCCGATGACATTACAGCCGTATACATAATACTTGCAGAATACTAGCAATTAATTCCAATAAATGTGCTGATGCGGAAACGTGCTGTACATTATCCAAATAAACCACAGTGTTATGATCATAATCCTTTTACTGAAGGTTTCTCCCTAGATGTGGGGCATACTTAAGCCAGCTTAATAATAAGTGTCCACTTACTTGTCTGCAAGTAACTCCTGTTTGTTTGTAGGCAAGAATACTTTAAATACGTTTGAGCAGGTTTAATTTCGATCGATTTTTTTCAGAGAGGCAGTTTGACCCTATCCCCAAAGTGAAGTGGGGCAACATATAAGTCGCGGGTTGTCCCGCCCCACCCTGTTACACCCGCCCTGCCCCGCTTTACAAAAAGTTCAATAAAATCTGACACTGTACGTTCATGTTAGGAATGGTCCCGTTAAAATCATTAAACAGGCAAATTTGAAAACTTTTCTAAAGATAGATAGGATATGTTTTTGTGGTGTTTGATGCTCATGTAATTTTTAAATGTAATTTATGTGGTAATGAACTAATTTTTATTAGGTAGGGATTTGAAATTGATCAGTAATTCATGGCCAGAAATAAATTGGCTTTTACACTTTATATAATTCATCGCTAATGCAAACCTATCATTTGATTTTTACAAAAGTTCTTTTTTTTAATCTCGGCAGGTAATTTGTTACTTTAGTTAAATAGTGATGTATGATTCTATTCACTCGTGAACACCAACATTTACAAGCATAGACACTTGATCCGTCAGCCTTCAACTTATTCATTCTACTCGTCATCACACCCACTCACATGTCCACTCACCGTCCCAACACTCACTCACTCACTCACTCACTCACTCACTCACTCACTCACTCACTCACTCACTCACTCACTCACTCACTCACTCACTCACTCACTCACTCACTCACTCACTCACTCACTCACTCACTCACTCACTCACTCACTCACTCACTCACTCACTCACTTTTCTGTTACCCATCAGGTTCATCACTCCACGTGTATTTCATATGGTATCTTAGTTATAATTTCAATTAATTTTTAAATATACGTTTTATATGGTATTTAGTTTAATTTCAATTAAGTATCTACGTGTATTTCATATGGTATCTTAGTTATAATTTCAATTAAATATCTACGTGTATTTCATATGGTATTTTAGTTTTAATTTCAATTAAGTATCTACGTGTATTTCATATGGTATCTTAGTTATAATTTCAATTAAATATCTACGTGTATTTCATATGGTATTTTAGTTTTAATTTCAATTAAATATCTACGTGTATTTCATATGGTATCTTAGTTATAATTTCAATTAAATATCTACGTGTATTTCATATGGTATTTTAGTTTTAATTTCAATTAAGTATCTACGTGTATTTCATATGGTATCTTAGTTATAATTTCAATTAAATATCTACGTGTATTTCATATGGTATTTTAGTTTTAATTTCAATTAAGTATCTACATGTATTTCATATGGTATCTTAGTTATAATTTCAATTAAGTATACGTGTATTTCATATGGTATTTTAGTTTTAATTTCAATTAAGTATCTACGTGTATTTCATATGGTATCTTAGTTATAATTTCAATTAAGTATACGTGTATTTCATATGGTATTTTAGTTTTAATTTCAATTAAATATCTACGTGTATTTCATATGGTATCTTAGTTATAATTTTCCATTAATTATCTATTGAAATTCAGTTTATAAGCAAAGGTAGAGTTGTTCTGAATAATTTAGACTGAAATAAAGAATGAAAGTATTGAATCAAGGTGGTGAAGTGGAGGTAGTATCGGTGATACCTCTAAATAATGCGGTTTTTAATTTTAAGTATTTGGAGTTGTAATGAATTCGGTGAGCGTAAAGTACAAAGGGTCAATAACTCATTATTGCAAACGCTGTATTCCAATGGTACACTTTTTATATATAAAACACGTAGCGATAAAAATTGAAAGCTTTTAAAGCGCATAATAATTTTCAATCCTTGATAGGGCTCATTAATATACTAGAATGCAACCTTTTGTATCCAGTTTAGGGCCTAGAACGGTTTTAGTACTACCGCGATTCATCATCTATTTCATATTCTGAAACGAAGTTTGATGACTAGAAAGGGGTTTACACAAAATAAATAAGATTACCAATGGTAGTTTGAATACCACGTGATTTGAACCAACATTCGATCCAGTAGTTTATTACATCTTTTCTTACTTTATGAAAACTCGAAACGAATTTATTAGTATGTTTACTTTCGGGCTTACATGCCATATACCTATGTAAATAGACAGACCTCAAAATGATTATTCTTGTAAAGCATGTGCCGACATGAAGTTATGTAAACATATGTGAAATATAAATTTATAGCGCGCTATTGGTGTGGGACCTTACCATTGCTTCAGTGCAAACCTTGAATAATAATGAAAGGTAACTGTGAAAGGAATTGAAAGTGAATAAAACAAGTTTGATCCAGATTTAGTAGATTTGTTGTAGAAAACATTTTATGTTTTATTATAGTAAGTTTATACTGAAATATTTTGGAAATAGACTCAGTACAAATCCGTCAAAAGTAAAACGTATTCTGTATTGTAAGAAAGTCAAGTCTCAATCCAGAATAACTTTTCTTTAATGGCGTCACTGCACTTGTTGCCATTTTTGTTTGTTTCATTATGACAGCCTATTTGTACGCTTAATCTTTGAATATTCAGATTTAAGTTGTGTAGAATGTTCTGAAAAAAAGAAGAAGATTATTAGAAGCGAAAGCTTCTAAAGTCAGACAGTGGATTTTCTACTTACAATCGCATTACTGCCACTTATCCATACATTCGCGTTGAAAAATAGTACCACTGGTTGTAGAAGTCAACATTGCAGTCTTGATAAAAGTTAGATATAATGCAGGATTTTGAAAGCATTGGGTATAATCACAATTTCTGTGGGGAATAAAACTGTAAATGAAACAAGTTTATAATTCAGTGTTCATCCGCAGTTTCATTCATTAAACTGCCTATAAATAACCTTAATTGCACCGCGGAATTTGCTCAATTGATGAGAGTGTCGTTCAGTATTTTGTTCTTGCAAGGGGTCGTGAGTTCCAGCTGAGACCCTTACTTACCAAGAACAATAACTCTACATTGATTCATCTCTATTACTTACTTGTATGGTGAAATTATGGTTTTTAGAACATATTTTAAAAACTATTGAAGGCATGGATATCATTCTTTACACATGGGACAAAGAACAATAACTCTATCTTGTCCCATTTTCTTGCTTTTCGATTAAAATTATTTCTGTCTACAGTAAATTCATGAAGTACTAAAGGTATTGAGAGGATCAGTACTAAGAACCACTATTCCTTATCCATTTTTTATGCTCACCGAAGGTGACGCATATAGTCGCCGCTTCGTCCGTCCGTTCGTCCGTCCGTCCGTCTGTCCGTCCGTCCGCTCTCACTCAAGTGATGCTCCGGGTGAGGAAATTGGGTTAGGGTTAGTTTTATGGGGTTTCGGGAGTACAATTGGCACTTGTGGGCTGAATTGTTGCTTGTGGGGTGCAAATTACGGGGTGCAAAAGGGCCAAAGATCAAAGGAAAAATCCCACAACGTCACTTCAGTGAGTCTGTCCGTTCGTCCGTCACACTTTCCTTGTCCGGACTATTTCTCAGGAACTAACGGTTTGAATTCAACGAAACTTTATGGGAAGCTTTATTACCAAGAGGAGATGCGCATATCGTCAGCATGACCCGATTCCTAAATTTTTCACAGAGTTATGGCCCATTGACTTTTCGGCCTATAGTACATATTGCATGATTCTTGTCCGGGCTATTTCTCAGGAACTAATGGCTTGAATTCAACGAAACTTTATGGGAAGCTTTATTACCAAGAGGAGATGCGCATATCGTCGGCGTGACCTGGTTCCTCAATTTTTCACAGAGTTAAGGCCCCTTGACTTTTTGGCCTATAGTACATATTGCATGATTCTTGTCCGGGCTATTTCTCAGGAACTAATGGCTTGAATTCAACAAAACTTTATGGGAAGATTTATTACCAAGAGGAGATACGCATATCGTCGGCGTGACCTGGTTCCTCAATTTTTCACAGAGTTATGGCCCCTTGATTTTTTGCCTGTAGTTTATGTTGCATGATTCTTGTCCGGGCTATTTCTCAGGAACTAATGGCTTGAATTCAAAAACTTTATGGGAAGCTTTATTACCAAGAGTAGATACGCATATCGTCGACGTGACCTGGTTCCTCATTTTTAAGAGAGTTATGGCCCCTACTACCATGTTGTTGACTAATATTCATGTCATTTGCCTAATTTAACAGGAGATATCATTTAAACAAAACCCCACAAAATTCAATATGCTAGTAATGTCAATCATAATCATGTCAGCTAATTGTTGTTTAGGCCATTATACACTATTTCAAATATCCAGTCATATGTCAAGAGTGTTGGTTAACCTCTTTGATATGAGCACACATTGAAATGTATGACTTAATTTTTAGTAGTATAAAAACTTAAAAAAAATCAATGAAAGATCTGATGAGTAACACGTATTATCATATTAAATAGTAAACTGTTACTAAGTCTCCAAATTAGAGTTGGTAAAACATCTCATCTGATGAGGAGAATAGATATGATTTAGGAATGGGGATTTCAACATATCCTCCCACCCACTGACCAAGGCCTTATTTGTAACAATGACGTTCTTCGGGGAGCATCTGTCAGTTCTACTGACTTTCTTGTGTTTAATTTGACAGAGACCAATAAATAAAATAATCAATCTTACCTGCTGTTTTGATAAGTTTTAACTTCCCTGATTTTTTACATGCATATCACAAAAAATTAAAGGGAATGACTTTATAATTCACATATTTTAACTTTCGCGTCTGACAGTGCTATCAGTGCTTTGATACCATAAACGATTTAGAGTCTTCATTTAATCCTATTGCTGTCATAGATAGTGGCATTCTCTCGTTAATCTCGTTAAGTTTTGAAGAAACATATTCACAGATTTCCAGTGAATGTATAAATGCAAAAATATATCTATGTTCGCATACTTTTTATTATGAACTATTAAAAGTAGTAATTCCCATGTAACTTTTAATGTCATATCTTGCTTAAGGGGCAAAATATTGTTTCATGAATCGGTTAGGGTAAAATACATAACAGTATTCGTAGACATTTGATTACAACATAAAACGTTATATATCATCTAATCTTGTCATGGCAGTCTTGTTAGACCGGGGTTTTGAGTTCGAATTAGGATTTTACCCTAGCATCATTGATAATTTCTTTACAAGAATTATGAAAAAGTTGATCGAGGTGTTATAGCTGCTGACTGACCGTCACGTAGCCTCTCTTCGCTCTGGGTTCGACTCCCGGTCTGATCCTTCGAATTTGTCATGTGAGGAAGCCTTCCTGCCGGCTGTAGGCAGGTGGTTCTACCTGGGTGCTTCTGTTCCTCATCTTTTGTAGTTAGCTGGAAGTCAATGTTTGACTGAAATACTGTCACAGTGACGGTCAACACCACAACACTAACGACGACAACAAAATACCTACTGAGTCATTTTTTTTATTTTACAGTATAGGAAAAGATGGCTCACGGTGGGGATGATGAAGAATTGGTCAAAAAGTTCGAGGAGTTCTGTTCTCTTGCTGGCAGTAAAAATAAATGTGAAATGACGTCAAAAGCAGTAGGTAAAATGGTCACCGACTGTTTCGAAAAGGAATTCAAAAGCTGCGACGTCAAACAAATCTGTGACGCCAGTGTTTTCCCAGCCATAAAAGAAAAGGGCAAACCGTAAGCATAAATTTCTAAACTTTTAGGCAGCGATTACAAGTTGCGCGTGCTTGCTTAGTTTATTAACGGAAAACAGATAGAGATAAAACACTAGTCATCTATATCATTTTTAACAGATATGACATGGTGAGGTTGGGGATCAAACCCATGACTCATTCAGCTACGGGCTGGACTAGAGATTTCTGTACAAATATGCGTGTAGGCGAGATATTATCAGTACCCTGCTTCAGTATCTCCGATTTAATAATAATATAATAATGATATGAAGAAGAAAAATACAACACCAATGAGAAGAAAAGAAAAAAAAGTTACTTTAAGGTTTTGTTTCATTTGATTTGTTCAATACATTGTTCACTTTAACCTCTTTTTGTCATAACGAACTAGTTTGCAGCTAAGCATGACAGTTTTGTTTATTCTTTCTAATGTTTACTGTGTATTGCATTATTTACATGTATATATAATGACTGAAAAGAAATCGCGATTTTTAAATTTAAAGCGTATTAATTACCAAAGAAAAACTTAAGTGTTTAATTGATCTTCATATGATTATTACAGGCATATGGTTGTGAATAAGGCTAACGTCGACAAATTTATTACAAAAACTTCCCACGAAATAGCTAAGAAGAAATGCAAAAACACCAAACTGGCAGAAAATGACCCTGAAGTTGATAAAGTCAAAAAAGTGCTCGTGCAGTGCGTGTGTAAAGGGGGACCCAACGTTAAAGAAACGGTATGTACACAAGCAGAGATAAGTGTGTGTGTGTGTGCGCCTTAACTGTCTTAAGTTAACAACTCGAATTACTCATTATGTTTAGTAAATAAAGATAATGCCGGGTCTTAATAGCTCATGTTGTGTTGCGCATGTATCAAAATAGCATCTGGTTTATTCTCAATGGTATTTGATAAATAAAGATCATGTCCATTTGAAGAGGTATTCTATTTTGTTATATAAAAATTATGTCTGGTAAACTTATAATGATTGATGATTGGTTAAAGAAGGAATATGTTCGGTTGAATTTAAACGATACTGTCTTGTATTGATGTGATGTCTGATTCACATGCAATGATGACTGGTTATGACACTAAACGACACGTGATAGCTTTGTTGTGTCATTATCTATAGTAAGCATATATATACTGTATATTATTTTCAATACATTATAACATATAAACATGAAACAAAACCAAATAGGTCAAGCCACAAGTTTCAACAATAAGTTACGACTCTCCACATTAAACCTTTAATGACACGCACAGTAATCATTAAATAATTTACAGAAAATCTCGTCAACTGGCGGCGTAAAAGGTTTGACTGATACGTCGAAGTACACGGGGGCCCACAAGGAAAAGTTTGACAAGGATGGAAAGGGCAAGGGAATCGATGGCAGGGAGGACAGACACGCTAACGATGGTTATGTCGGCAACTACAAGAATAAAGATACCTACGGTACAAAGAAATAGATATATTTGGAGAGATGACTTATCCAAGTGCACTTCAAACTTGAGTGTTACCTATTTCGGATGTTTTTTGTGACTTATGTCATCATTCCATTTTATCTATTTTGCAGTTCTGTCGTGTTGTGTTTGTAGCAAATTTTAATAGTGCAACTATATTTTTTTATACTTCTTTATATTTGCCATTATGGTTTTGTTATGGAGAAATAACCTAACAGTGAAGATAAAGAATGATCTAAATGTAAATCCGTATATGCTGTGTTATAAATAACAGTGCATTGTTTAACATAAACAACCAGACGTGGACATATTGTATGCTAAAAGTTTTCAGTTCATATGACCAATACTTATTTTATCTAGAGTTCTGTTCTGCTCTGTGATACAGTTTTCGTAGATATATGGATTATTTGTTATATCAGAGTATGCATGATTCTAAATTAAAGATTTTCATTGCTTTAAAGAGCTTTATTTCTATTATACACGCCTGTATATCCAACCCTCAGTGAATTTAGACTGACCACCGACACCACCACCAACAACAACAACATAGGTCGGTAGGTATGCTGATATGCTGGAATATGTTCAGATACTATATGCTGTATTCTATAGTTTAATATGTTTATTTGTCCGTTTCATATTTATCAAATTTTGTTCAAGGCCTGATTGAAGTGTAAACTCAGACAACGCCATCGTCTCACTTTCATGTCCAGGGGATAACTTATGGCAACCATTCGTAATCACCTTTCAATCTATTCAACCCTAAATGTGTTTTGCTAATTCTGTTAATTTGCATTTGCTTCTCGGTGTGTCTTTGAGTCATTGATTACTTACTTTACCCAAGAGCTCCCTGTCACGTGACACGTTGTTGTAGCAACCAGGTTGGTTAATGGGTTATGGCAGTCATATGTATTATGAATCGGAGGTCAATGAACCGAGCAATGTGGTCAATGACTGAAGAATTCTGATCAAAACTGGTGCTTGTGGGCTAAATTCAACGCGAGAGAATTTTTATTCACAGTTCGAGGAAAGGGTCAGGAAAATGAGCTGTATATAGTGAAACATCTGTATTGAATAAAAATACATGTATAACATTTTCGTGAATTTGCTAGCGATAGACAACCCTGTCTAAACTCCCATACCAGACATAGCTCGTGCTATAACATCATACAACTACTTTAACCCTTTCCCTCATATAGACTCATTTTGACGCACTCAATAGGTACCACATAAAGCCTGATCTGCAGAAAACCACAGTTAAACCTTACCAAATGTAATTACAAAATCCTCATTTCCAGACCACTGAGGAGCAGCGAACAGCATAAAACCTGATCAGCCTGCGAGTTACTCGCTGATCTGGTTTTATGCTGTTCGCATAGGTCTTTTCATGGTGTCCTCTATGAGGGAAAGGGTTAAAATTATGTTAAAGAAATTGTTCCAAAATGAGCTCAGCAGAACAGAGTCTCGTTTCCGTCAATGAACAGGTACCCGAAATACGAGGATGGGTACTTAATGATATCGACCATGTCTAACGGAGTATGTTTCTTGTCATTCGAAACCAACAAAACAAAACAAAAACAACAGCATGACACCACACAAAGCATAAACACACAAGACCGGCTAGACAAAAAATGCGGCTTACATCTTTCTTACAGTGTAAGATTCAATGCATATTTGGAAATAATATTACTGAAAGCATTGCGTTGACCGACTTATGTCAGACAAACCATATTCTACCCTTAGTTTTGAGATCCTTTGAAACTTCTGGATCTATCGTAATTACCTTCAGATCTTATTTCAGTTGCGCCTTTTCAATAATCGATAGCTTTTCAACAATATCGGTCAGCTCACAGGTCAAGGTTCATATGCTCTCAATTAATATTTCAAAGACCGTGACTTAACTGAATGTTGAATGATTGATTGCCTCTGAGGAATGATAGAGCCATATAAGTACATTTACTTTTATAGTAAAATTAAAAACATGTTAGGGTTATTTGATGGCGTCTATAGCTTAGCAGCTGTTAAATACTTGGTGATGCCAATATCTTAGCATTGGTTATCGTCGCCTGTATTCGCTTCATACCTTTTTAGGAAACTTTCAATAGAACCATATTAATTCATGTACTTGCTGAATACTGTTATAGTGTTTGCTCTATAAATACTTGGCCGTGTGGAACTATGTCTAAGGCACATAATTTATGAAAAATGGTCATGATGAAAGTTGATAGTGGAGCAGATATACAAACTGTAAACATTTCGCGTTAGTATTCGTTAAGGGTGCCTTTTGGCAGTGATTCGTTATATATCATGTGTTAATGATCAAACCATGCATAAAATAAATTGTTGCGTACATTGAACAAAATTAGGACCTCCGTAATCAAATGGAAAGATTATGTTCCTTTCCATGCTCAATATACAGTACATAGTGACAAAAATATAAAATTTGGTAATCAAGATTCCAGTGAAATTGCTAATTCTACAACTCAGTTGTACTCCCCTTAATAAATACAGTTAATGTAGCGTAGCCCGAGAAATATGAATCGTAGTTTGTATACTCGGCGTCAACGTATCCGATTCCAAAAATAACTATTCACCTGAAAATAAAATCAAATGATCATTTTCACCAAATATTTCACCTCCGATGCATCTATCAATACTTTTATCAGGAGATAAGTCTCACAACATTATATCATTTACAAAAAATGCTTCAGTATAATAAAATATGGTAACATAAATACAATACGATGCGGAGTGGCTACAAATGTATGGAGGCTATTCGTTGCCAAAAATCCAGCCTTGTTGATCTGAGTTGAACAGTTTATCTTCCGACAAAATACCCAATTCATTTGAATTTCTTAGTATTTAAACTCCAGAGATACATTCTTGGACTGAATTTGCCGATGCAACATTGTAAATACGTATTTCAACAAAATGCATTTTGATAAACTACAAAAAGCCTTCTTACTTTAACGCTCGCAACTTTACATTGTCTGACCATCATGATTCGGCTCAGCTTAATCAAGGTTTACACGTTTGCAATGTTGATAAATAAGCTCCGCCCATTTTCCCGCCCACTAAATCATCGTAAATAAACGTAATTGTCCGCTCACTTTCGGTATTTTCCGACAACGACTGGCAAATCTTCACGCAGTTGCAGCGTGTAGGTCTACACATTCAAGGTAAATGCATTATGAGAATTAAACAGTATCACAATTATTTACTAAGCATCATGTGTTTCAGTTGCATGAGTGCCATTGTATGCAGGTATTGAATCAACATCAGAAGATATAAAAAAAGATTAGTTTTTGAAACGTACCCCACCTACCTTGTAAAGCCAGCACGCAGCATGGCGTAAATTTATATTTAAATTTTTATATCCCTGGCCAGGATTTTAACTTTGATGTTTTTTTAGTCGAGCCACCAAAGCCACATGAAATGAGAACCCACTTCACCACAATTGAGCTTTTTTCAAAATTTAATATCTAGCCACTGCCATTACTGGTGTTGTGAATTCGCACTCAATGCCACTTTCATAAAACAAGAGGCCCATGATGGCCCTAAATCGCTCACCTGAGATAAATAGGTTGACCCAAGGAACATCTGTACCAATTTATTTTAAAATCTGGCCAGTAGTTTTGAAGAAGATTTTTAAAGTTTTCATATTTTTTTCTTTTTGTTGCCATGGTAACCAGAGTTCTATATGGATCAAGTTTATTTTAGGAACTTTTGTGAAGGTTGACCCAAGGATCATCCCTACCAAGTTTAATCAAATTCTGTCCAGTGGTTTCAGAGGAGATGTTGTTTAAAGGTTTCTCTATATACATATTTAAGGCAAATAAGCCCCGCCCCTGGCGGCCATGTTTTTTTACGGATCGGAATAATTTTAGCAACTTTGGTAGAGGTTGACCCAAGGGACATCTGTACCAATATATTTTAAAATCTTGCCAGTAGTTTTGAAGAAGATGATTTTTAATTTTTTCATTTTTTTTTCTTTTGTTGCCATGGCAACCAGAGTTCTACATGGATCAAGTTTATTTTAGCAACTTTTGTGAAGGTTGACCCAAGGATCATCCCTGCCAAGTTTAATCAAATTCTGTCCAGTGGTTTCAGAGGAGATGTTGTTTAAAGGTTTCTCTATATACATATAAGGCAAATAAGCCCCGCCCCTGGCGGCCATGTTCTTTTACGGATCGGAATAATTTTAGCAACTTTGGTAGAGGTTGACCCAAGGAACATCTGTATTAATTTATTTTAAAATCTGGCCAGTAGTTTTGAAGGAGATGATTTTTAAAGTTTTCAAATTATTTTTCTTTTTGTAGCCAGAGTTCTTCATGGATAATTTAATTTTTAAATTCTGTCCAGCGGTTTCAAAGGAGATGTCATTTAAAGCAAATTGTTGACGACGGACGACGCACGACACACGACGACGGACGCCGGACGAAGGGCGATCACAAAAGCTCACCTTGAGCACAATTTTCAGATTTCAATTTTTGCTACAGATAGATCTATACAATAATTTTTACAGGCCAAATTCTGGCTGCTTCCTTTCCCAATAATATTAAGTAACATTTAATTACTATATCACAAATATTACCTTAATACTAGGGTATGACTGGATAAGAAAAAAGAGAAAAAAATATATGCAGTTTATAATGTTAAACTTTCATTTCTTAATATTCACTTATAACGTTAGTAAAATTAAAACCAAAATTTTTAAGCTTAAATGTCTGTACATAGCAACTTCCCTTTCTTAGATCTACATAACATTTTTCAACCATATTTTTTTTTTCGTTTTCATTTTACCATGTATATATTAAAAAAAGTCCAAAGGTAAGTATAACGATTAACAATTGATGTATATAAAATTATTGTATCTACAAAATATCATTTTCAGATTCAGGTAAATACGAAATCTTTCTGTACGTATCGATTTATCATGGTGTAAGAGTTACCTCTCTTTATTTTCCGCTCGTGAAATTTGGCTCCGCCTTTAAATCTTCGCCTATTTCCGTGATACTGCCATATATGGAAGTTGCAAAATCGTATACAAATGTTAATTGCGTAGAAATGTAAAAGTCAAGTATGCAGTTGTAAATCTGAGAGTGTTATCTGATGCGGCTCCATTCTCGAACGTCGTGATGTACGGCGTAAAACGTGTCGTGTATGTCGTTGTACATTTCGTAAATTTGAGTTTGAAAAATTATAAATATTATTTGCATTTTATCTTAGCTGCATGTTACCAAATTACATTCTAGAAGAAAAAACGTTACTAGTTAAATCGAGATAATCAAAACGCACAATACGAGCACAATATGTACCTCTCGGATAAACGTTTATACTTTTACACATCTGTTTAGTTGAACCGAAGTATAAATTGTCATGATTACAAGGCTGGATTTTTGGCAACGAATAGCCTCCATACAAATGCTCCACTCTACGGGACATTGCAAGAAAGAATGTGTGTGTGTGTGTGTGTGTGTGTGTGTGTGTGTGTGTGATTTTGCTAAAACTGAATTTTTAACTGTGCCGGTTTAAAGTTTAAACTTTATCTATTTTACATCGATTTCGAAAAAAGTTCTCACAACTTATATTAATCACTCTAGATGGCTCTAATGGTCGCGTATGCGGTCATCATTGTGGGAGGAAACCGGAGAGCTCGGAGAAAACCCACGTGTCTGGACCGGCGAACTGTGCTGGTTTGTACCAGAGAAGTCAAACCCGCCAATAAAACGCTTAAGAAATGAAAGGCACCAGAATCGAATTCCACCAAAGATACTTAGCGCTAAGTAATAATTAAATAGTTAAGTGCAAATTTCCTTATTCTTGTTTCTTGATAAAAAGTATCAAAACATATAGAATTAGTAATCAAGGCATTGATTTGTGTTATTAGTTATGTTCTTGAACTTTTCGTAAAAAAGGAATGATGGAATGCGTTTTTACCTATTTTAAGTATTACTTAGCGCTAAGAATCGTTGGTGAATTCGACCCTAGTAAAAATAACATACATTCATATTCATTTATTACGCTGTTCGGTTGTATATCATTAACACCTAAATCGAACGTACAGTACTGTAGTTACGCACAACCCCCGTCTTTCCCTTCAGTGAAACAACAAGTATTCCAAAAAGGTCTCAGTATGAGAGAAAACACTTGTAGAGCAGGAGATTGGTTTATGCTAAATATCTTATCAATTTTAAATAAATACTTTACTTACTTACTTACTTAGGTTCTAAAAGGTCTCAGTTGTATGACTGGAAACAATAATGTCTCATTTGTATGGCAGATAACAATAAGGTCTTTATTGTATGACAAGAAACAGAGACATACTTAAAGAGAAACGCAACTTTTCGAAATAGCGCGCCTCGTGAGTTAACGAGAGCACGCCCACCTGTCAACCGTTTACCGGACATTTCGGTGGGGCTTGGGGGATTTTAATTTAACAACATTTACTTACATTTAGTAAATATTCTGATTTTAACTGTAGTGAGTCCTGTCCACACTTTGAGTTTACCGTCGCTTCGACAGTATTTCAGTCATATAGCGACGTCCAGCTAATTACAGGTGGAGGAAGACCCCGAATGCATGGAGGCATCCGAGTAGAACCACCGACCTACCGCAAGCCAGCTGGAAGGCTTCCTCACATGAAAATCCGAATGACCCTGCCGGGATTCGAACCCACGCGGTGAGGGGCTGAGTGAGTGTAAAAGTCAGCGACTAAACCCTCTCGGACACGGGGGCCCCTTGTTGAACTTGAAGGCACAGTACATTCGCCTAAGGGAGGTAATAAATCATTCACAAACAGCTAAAATCCCGCCTCGGGGGCAAAGTATTTAGAAGATACCCTAAATATGTAGCCAAACAGAAGCTCTTCAAATTATCCACGATTTATTTCATCAGAATACTTTTCTGTTTTACAATGAATAAATACATCGGTGTTTTAGTTGCACATGTGCAACAAACATGCAAGTATCCCTGTTAACAATGGAATCAATGGCCTTCAGATAATATTGTTGATTATTTAATTTAATTCATTTGCATATTAATTAATCGGCTCCGGATATATGATTCTTTTGCATTTTAGATGCAAATTTGAGGCATTCTGTTGTGAATGACTACGTTCTATTAGCGTGTTGCGTTACAATTTTTGTCCTCACCCACCCCCACACACATGTATCTTCAATCAACAACAGTAGAAGTAGTCACTGCATTGTAGCTGTGGATTGTACCTGAACTGGACATATCTCTTTAGCATACGACTCTTTGGTCAGCAAATGGTTTAGTTAGACGAATGTATACTTTTAGAAGGGTATGAACTGTAAATAAATATTTTAAGAATTTAAGATATAACGCATCATATAAAGCGTATAACGAGGGATGGAAATCTATCACGGTTATTTACAAGTGGAAGTCTGACGATGCATCTGCAATATTATTTAGAATACTATAAATGAACATAAACACATGGAGTTAGTAAATAAAATATGTCATTTATAAAATACTATTATAATATACTGTATCTACAAATTCATACTAGAGTTTGGCATGTAAACGTCAAAACAAGTGTGGCCTTTAGTGTGACCTGAAGAAATGTATACACGAAAAAAATACAAGTAAAAGTATGTCGTTCTTTTGATTCATCTGCGCCAATGTCTAAGACTTATATTTGAGGTTACTGTCGCTACGACCGAATTTCAGTCATATGACGTCCAACATCAGTTTGAAACATTTCAGTAAAACATGGCTGACGTTGATTTGGTCAGAATATTCTCGGTATTCTGTTTTCTGGCTACATCTAATTTCGTCTCTGTATTGCTGGATTCCAAAAATCGAAAATTCAAATATGAGTCCAAAACAGTGTTCTCCCTTCCCTGTTTTTTTTTTTTGAATTTACCATTATATTCCTTGGGGGTGATGCAATCACTTATGATGATGATGATGATGATGATGATGATGATGAATGTTGAAGTAAGTTTCATTAAGGTTTTTTCCACAAAAAGTTAGCTTTTGATAATATATCGTAGTTTTACTGGCTCGACTTCCGTCAATACTTAGTACTAATTAAATTCAAGATATAATAAAATATTCAAATTCATTTATTAACAAATAGTATAAGTTAAAAAGGTTCTTATCCATGTCACCTAAATAACTGAAGACATGCATGATTATGTAGCGTGCGTAATACCAATGTATGTATCATACCGCTTGCAAATGCACAACACATTCCTGAAATGTTTGACCCCCCCCCCCCAAAAAAAAAAAATGAAATGAATAAATAAAAAACAACCGAATAAACCCAGTTAACTTTAACATAATGTTTAAATTTGCAAATACTCGTCTGTGAAGTCGTTGATAGGCTAAACATATTTTATTGCTAATACATGATAATATACATGCATAAATCCGTAGATCAAATTATCAACATTTACAACACATAATGTCGATAGCTGCATTAAACTGTAGTTAAACATGGGAGGGGAAATATCCGCTTTGCAAAAAAAAAAAAAAAGAAAAAAAAAAAGAAAGATAAATACACACGATAGAGGGGTTGTCCGCTTTGCAAAAGTTATATGATTTAGCGAATTTTCCGAATACAGTTTGCTGATAAATCTTGGACCAGCTCAGGGCCCGTTGTTGTTGTTGTATTTGGGGTAATATTTCAATCATAAAGCGACGTCCAGCTAATTACAGGTAGAGGAAGACCCCGAGTACACAGAGGTACCCGGGTAGAACCATCGACCTACCGCAAGCCAGCTGGAAAGCTTCCTCATATGCCCATGATAGTGTATGACATACTTGCACAAATAAATATATTAGTATTCAAGAAGCTGAACTAATGTAAACAAAAGGAGCCAACCATATTGAAAGTTTTATCACTATTTATGAGTACTCTCCAACAGAAAAAAAAATCATGTAACTGATCTTTATCTTGATATTAAGTGGGTTTTTTCCTTCCCTTTTCATGAATATGACCCAGAAACTAACCAAGGGAGAAAACTGCAGAAACACGATATCGGTTTTTGAACAGGGTTGCTTGCAACGCTCTTCTGTAACATATTTAGGGGCTATATTTATACATCTAACTTAATATTTCCTCCTTTTTTTTACTACGCGGAGATTAAGCTCCAAATTTTGTGTCTGTCTTATCACAATGTGGCGATATTTTTCATGTTATTTCAATGACCTTTTAAACAGAGATAGGAAACTCCTGTAAAACCAGTAGAAAATATGGTTTAGGCACACAGCAGATCACTGAATATTGCAAACTTTCAAAAAAGTATGGAAAAATCACAGAGGAAAATGAAACCATATTACAAAATAATCATTTCTCTACTGCAAGGAATTATTTTCAGTTTGATTTATTTTAAAGATTTTTTAAATTATGATTTAGATTCAGAAAAACGGCACCTTTTACATACTTATCGTGCAGGTACTTTTCTATTCTACATAGAAAACAATATTTCTTGACTTATTTTAGTACTTAAGGTATCATTTTGATGTTAATATAATGATCTGTCGTAAGATACAATCTTTCATAGAAAAGGAGATATTTGAAAACGTGGCTTTGCGAGACTTGGACAACGTGATACGTGCTTTTGTGAGATTTGGACTACCAGGTAGTTGCCATTCTTTGTTTAGATATTTATATTAATACGATTGCATTATGGACGTCGAAACTGGTTTAAAGACATATGCTACAGTATAGAGACAGATAAGGTTAATAACAACTAGCGGGGAGAATTTTCTTAAACTTTGCATAATTATAGAGAATCGCACTAGAAACAAATTTATGGGAAATTAGGGTTCCACATTCTGCCTTTTGAGTTATCTGACCCTGAAAATAAGTATTTTGCTCTTTTCTGTCATATTCAAGGGCAGATTACTCAAATTCAAGCCTATTGATATTTAATTGTATTTATCATTATTGTTTGTTGTTTCATTTCCAGGCATTATGCACAGTTTAAAACAATTCTTTCCAAAAGAATGTTCTATGTTTCAACAGTAAACACACAGCAATTAAACACACTGTGTTTTTCTTGGGAAAATCTATATATTCGCGTATGCGACAATAGTATAAAATCTATTGCATAGAATTTCTAAAACTTTTACTGAAACAATGACAGGGAATAGAGTACCTAAAAAAAAAATGAAATCAAATGAGGTGTTGCTAGCCCATAATATTTAGTTATCTGCCCTTGAAAATGATAAAAGAGCCCAAAACTCACTTTCAGGGACAAATAACTTAAAAAAGTAAAATGGGGACCCCCAATTTTTTCTTCATAAATTTGTTTCTAGTGTGCCTCTCTATTATCATGCAAGTTTAGACAAATTTTCTTTGTCTATATAGTAAAAAAGTTACTTTAGCATACTTCTTTAAAATGTGTTAATAATCAATGCTTGATAAACTGTAATAAAAAAAGGGAAATGCGCAAAGCGAATAAATCGCAATTTTAAACCATCACTGACAGGAATTTTGCCGGGTAATTCGCTGACCTATTGGTCAGTTGGATAAGGTGTTATATACAATATCGTTTAATACCCCCAGCCGACTTATTCCGTTTCACTACATGACATCATATATATCTGATCTATCGATCGGCCGTGGGTATGACGATGTATATTCACATGTAGTTTGGATATTTGACGTACATGCGTTGCCAGAGAGGGCTGCGGGTTCCATTTCAATCCGAGGACCATTTTAAATAATAATATATATAATATTTTTGCATTATTAAATATGTAGCTTTTTGTAATAATGTATGTCATCAATTTACCTATATTTAGTATATGTGTATATGAAATGAAGTGAAAAATAGACCATGCATAAATTAGATAATGAAAGTTTGTTGTTTAGATTTGCTTGCTTTTTAATCAAATGCACATATTGACATAAATCTTATAAACTATAGACCATTTCACTCCGAAATGAGACATAAACCTCCATAAATCAACGAGCACTTTCCGAATACCTAATCTACATGCCGGTGTAATTTTTCACTCAGGCCAAAAAAAGAGGGTCGGGATTTTAATTCTTCTTCTTATCATTATTTTGGCCTCATTGTGAAATGGGAAATAAACATACATTTGAGATTTTTCCCCAGTCACTAAGAAGTCAATTAAAATAAGCGCATTATACCGGGTAATGCCGATGCCGAGCGCACCTGATCGTGGCGGCCATCTTTGGGGTCAGGTGCTACTGATAAGATCAATCAAGCACACACATTTTGATGTGCAAAAAAATTTGCTCAAAGCATGGGGCTTCTGCCATTAGAGTGTACAAATATATAGAATCACTCCTGAATATAAATGAATGTTGAAAGTCTGCAATTTTAAAATGAATTAAAATCGAGGTTTGTTGGTTATATATGTGGAATCCGATGATACCACGATAATGGATTAATGATCAATTATTACATTAACACGAAAAAAAAAATCATGATAAGTTTATAAACATATCAATTACCGGTACATATGTAACAAAGTTCTTTTCATATATTTATGTTTTATCAACATTATATATATATATCAATTACCGGTACATATGTAACAAAGTTCTTTTCATATATCTATGTTTTATCATTATTATCTATATATATCAAACACGTTATGATAAATAATCAAGTAACTTAAAAATTTTTCATATAATTTATTAAAAATAACGCAAATGGTACATAATGTGCATATATCTGCTGTGAAATAACATTCGTACGCATTGAAAATGTTGATATTTTGTATGGATGTCAAAATACCTATATTGTTTACATTTTGCACATGGAGTTTTCTCGAAGACGGTCCGTAATCGGAAATAATTTGAATTTGAAAAACCGACGACGAATCACATTTTTTTTTCTAATACGTCATCAATTAATGTTTTCGCGATTAGTTAACGGAGACATACGGAACCGAAGGTATACGGAAAACGTCAGATATGCGGGATATGCAAATCCGGTATTTTGTAAATAATTGAATGATATTTAGTAAATGATTCTTACTCATTTATTCATTGTAGTAATGTTGCCGCCAACGAGCATGTTCAAGACTGAAGTTGCATCTCTGAACAAATCTACAACACACATACTTTAATTCCTGTCTGAAGAATAATGGTCCTTTAATTAACATATTGTCTTTGATAAAAGTCAAATAACCGATCTTCCCTTATCCGTGAGAACATAACGTTCAAAATATTATAAAGTAATGGAAATATTCTCTAAATTATTTCTTTATAATTTAGTTATAGTTCTCTTAAAATTTATCATTCACACCGTTCAATCGGATAACTCAGTTTGAATCGGTCAAACAGTCGTACTATATACATGTAGCGCGAGATGCAGTATCAGTATTTATCTTGGTTTTATATTTTATAACCAATTCTGGGTAAAATCAAGTATAGAATATCAAAGCTTACATTAAAAAAGGTCCTGCTGACGATCTGTAGGACCGGTTAACGCTTCACTTACCGTGAATATGAATGTAAAACTATATCTACAAGAGTATTCTTATAATTGTTCAAACAAGTAAAATTTTATTTATGAAAACAGTGAATAGAGTTTAACAACGGCAATTTTATAAATCATGGGGCCACCTTAAAAGCAGTTTAATTAGATTTTGCTATCATGGACTGGAGGTCAAATGCCACCAAATATAAGGAAACGTATTGTAAAAAGTACGTTAAAAGTTGCTAAAGCACGGTTTTATTTCTCTCATACTTGTTTGACAAATCATTTCCTATATTGAAGTCAATCTAGCAATTTAGATTTTATATCAAACTTCGCAGAATTGTTTGCATATATGCAAAAGAGTCACTCTTAACTCAAAGATGGCGGCATTTGGCGTAAAGCGCACACCTTAAATAAATATAATAAAAAAATATATAAAAAAAATCGGCTACAAGAAAAATAGGGGGAGTAAACGTGATTACGTGAGTATGTGCTTGTTGTTAACATTAAATTAAATGGTGTGTTCATCTTTTCTTGTTTCGAGCATGTCCGATTAATAGGTATTTTTAAATAAGATATCCATGCTTTGAAAACATCTTTCCAAAAGCATTTTTTTTTATATTATTTATTTGCAAAAACTATGTTCCATACTTTAAGAAACATGTATACTTGGAAAATAATGTTCAAAATTATTTTGCCACTTACTATCAAAAATCTTACCATGTTATTTTCATGGAATCTAAAAAATATTTAATTTTATCATTTTTAGCCCGTCATCTTTATATCTTAGTTATAATATCTCTTTAACCATGTCGGGAGAATTGTTCCATAGAATTATAAAATATAGAATCTAGTTCTTTGATAACCTTTTGAGATGGATTAAGCAATGATAATAGTAGATGGTTAATTCAAGAAATGGCAAGACTTTTTAAAACTGTATTTTATTTTCCAAGTGGCTTAATATTCTCTTTGACCAATTAATTAGAAAAGATTTTATTTCTCTGATTTTTTTTTTCGAGAAGTAGATCATTACTATCATATAGATTTACTGTAAACTTATTCTTAAAACTTTGAAGGTTACCTTTTCCCAACATATATATTAAAAAAATGTATTCACTGTCCTTTTTGCCTCAAAATCAAATTGCCTTAGTTTTTTCAATGTTTACGTCAGGGACGCTTTTCCTGTATATAAAACCCCTGTTTACGTGAATGGCTTCTGCATAGAACTGTAATGCAAACATAAATGATTTTTGTTGCATCTAGAGTAAGCAAAGTGTCAGCATACTGGGATTTTATATGTTTTTAATACCTTTTATAATTTTAAAACCACTAATCATTATAGCCAGAACATCTGTAGATAGGCTGAAAATATATGGGTAGAGTGGATCCCCCTGTCTACACCCCCTGGAGATATTAAACCATCCGGATATTTTCCCGTTGACTAATACTCGTGACTTTATATTTTGATAAAAAAAAAAAGTATTTACCCATTGAATGTTTAAATTACCGAACTTAAAAGGTTAAGCGTTTTCGTGAGAATTAAAGAACCATGATATAGAATCAAATGCCTTTTCATAATCACTAAGTAATAACTGACCTGATATTTTTCTTCAGTATATTGCATATTTTCTCCAATGTATCTACTCAAAATGAATACTGTTGGATCTGCGTTAATAAAATATGGTAGAACCATTTTTATTCTATTTGCGATAAATGCAGAAGCTATTTCATAAGTTACATTTAACAAAGAAATGGGTCTCCGATTTTTTCGTAATTGTCAGTTATCTTTATCACCCTTAGGTATACAATTAATTAGCATGGCTTGAAATTTTGATCTTCGTTTAATAACTTTACCATGATAAACATAAGAAATGCAACATCATCACATTAAAAATCCTGTGCTTTCAGCGCTATCAGCGCTTTGATTATCACCCCCGTAACAACATCCCGGATATTATGGCACGCCGCAACTGCCTTATGTATTCTATTTAAAAGTTATATTGTTCGAACACTATATTGTCTCAAGTAAAATACATGGTTTATTGTCAGGTTTGTATGTCATTATGTCAAAGTATTATTTATCTTCCCGATTTGTCTGCTGTTTTGTCAGTTCACTGTGTTGACAGGTCAATTGTATATTTAATCTTGTCAATTACTGATGTGATTTTTTTTTTGTAAATACACAATTTTATTATGTACACAGCATGTGATATCTTGTCGTGTGACGGCTCTATCATTAGTAAGCTATTTATATATGCTATAAGGTGAAATATCGAAATGACATTATTTCCTTTCAAGCAGCATCTTAATTATCTTGTGAAGACTGCATGCTTTCTTGTTGAAACGGCATGGTATCACGTCCGATGAAAAAGACGTTATTTTGCATATATGACACTCTAGATGACATGCTATCTTGTCAAACGACATATTACCGGTTCCAGTGGCATAAATGGTTAGAGCGTCCGCCTCGGAATCGGAAGGCCGTGGGTTCGATCCCGGCTGCGACATACTAAAGTCGTTAAAAATGGAATTGCTTGGCGCTCAGCATATAAGGGTACTTCCAGGACTGGTTGGCCCGGTGTCAAGATAATGTGACTGGGTGTGGTATCATACCACATGTCTACGGTGTGATACTGCAGTGTGGGAGCACTATATCTGTCTCAAGTAGACATCGTCTCAAAATGACTGAAATCCTGTCGGTGGGACGTTAACCCCGGCTCCCACCCCGCTAAAAATAAACAAATAAATAAATTAAAAAAAAAATAAACACACAAACGACAAATTGGCTCGTTACCTTAAATTAATTTATTTTGTTATACCTTGTTTTGAAGATTGGACACTATGTCTGTAAACGTGAACATTTATTTTATACATACGAAGCATACTCCGCGCGTGCGCGTGTGTGTGCCATTGGCTAGCTTTCTTTAGGTACCGTAGGCACGTGCCTACACATATTTTCTCAAATATGTAAAATCTGAACTTGCTATTTTAACATTTTATAGAGATATGTCGAATAATGCGTGTACCGAAAACAACAAGTAGAATAAAATAAAACATACAAAGATAATACATGATAACCTCCTGGCACACCCAACAATAGATTATTAATATAATACAAAGATACGGTAAGAACTGGATAACAAGCTCATGTTTCTAGGGGCTTAAATTTAAAAACGTAAAACAAACAACATGGCTGATCAAGGCTCTCTATATTGTCACAAATCAGACACATTTATTGTAAAAGTAATTCACAGAAATAGTATATTCATGTATTATATTAAGGGTACCATAGTAACGTACATGACTGCAATCCGATTGTTGTTTGTCAATTTGAAAGGAACTTTAAGTGCTATGGATTATATATTCACTTTGTTTTACGGTATTATCATATTATGACAGAGGCAAGAGAAATTTGTTTTCCTCGAGTGCGAGAGTGGTCAGGGATAACTATTTTATTTTCGACTGAGAATATTGAATAAGGAAATAAATAATTCAAACCTTACTTTATTTTCAGATCTACAAAGATACTGATTCAGTTTGAAATGTGCACATCGCCTCGTAAATAGTCTTCAATGTCACTGATACGCATGCATTCATGTACGAAACTTTATATTGTTGTATCGATATGAGTATCCTCACGAGTGTAAATCGTGTTTTAAAATCTCTTTTATTTTAGAGATTTCGTCAACAGGACGCATTACATTGTTTGAATAATAAATTTATTACTTTTAGCCATTTTCGTTGTTAGCACAATGAAAGTGATTTCGATCAAAAGCCTAAAGGTGCATTTATGAAATAAACCGTGAATAATTACTCCTGTCTCGTTCAGTACAGTATATAATCCAAACAAAAGTGCAATGTAGCACAAAAATCGCTCTGCTTTGAACCCGATAAAAGTTTCCATCAGTAAAATATAAATGTCAGCCCCGTCAGCGTATTTCAAACATTGACGCAACTTTCTGTCAAAATTATAACCCTAAGT
>CM037790.1:47818620-47868620 GCA_021229015.1 Solen grandis | reverse complement strand
GCTTATATACGACGTGAGGTCGGTCTCGGAACGTACTGAGTGACAGTCATGAATTTTCAATATTATACTGCAAAGGCTCTATACAACTATACACCAAGTAAGATGTTCGGTCGTCTAGTTGAATCATTTGCTGCTTTAAAAACTGCACAAGATGTTTCTTCTCCCAACAAAAAGGAAGATTCAAAATCAGAATGACCCCGCAAACAATTGGCTTCAAACTTTAGCAAATCGTGCCTACACATTCAGTTAATCCAAGCTACGCCCTTGTGTGCTAAACTCAAGCAAACAAACACGAAATGGTTTGTAAAAAGTGTTTGTTCCGAAATATATTTGATACATTGTATGATTAAAATGACTTTGTATTGCAAAATACCGGTATTTAAGAAAGGCGGGGGCTTATTTTTTTGGACTTGACTTTTTTTTTCCAGCTACAAAATTCTTAAAAAAAGTAACTGACCCAGCGCGTGAAAGAGTTCAGATTCGGGACCGCGTGGTTTCACAATTTTGTAACCGCTTCAGTGTGATGACGTCACACCATCAGCATATGACAAATTTTGACATGATAGCATGCAGAAATGACATCACGTGGTTAGTTCACATAATTATTAGAATGCTGTATAAATAAGTTACGATATAACTGAGGCAAAACATAAGATGGTTTTAACAACAAATCATGTGTACGGATAAATCAACACAGTATTTTGAGTAATTACACTGTTTGGAGAAAATAGCGAGTAGCTTGAATAAGATAGCATGCCATTTTGACAAGATAACGTGTCGCATTAACAAGGCAACATGTTATTTGGACAAGGCGTCATGTTGTTTTGAAGATATCATGCTGTTTTGACAAGATATCATGTTGTTATAACGAAACAACATGCCGTTTGGACAAGACATCATGTCGTTTTGGCAAGGTATCATGACGTTTTGATAAGACAGTATATCGTTTGGATAAGACAACAAGCCAGTATGACAAGATAGTATGCCGTTTAGACAAGACAGCATGTCGTTTTAACAAGATATAATTTCATTATGACGAGACATCATGCCGTTTGAACATGATATCATGACGTTTAGACGAACAGTATCTCGATATGACAAGCCATGATAATACGTTATATGGTCAAGATACCACGACACTTTGACAAACTAACATGCATATCCGACATGATATCACGTTATCCAAACACGATACCACGACACTTTACCATTATATTACGCATGTCCGACATGATATCACGTTATCCAAACACGATACCACGACACTTTACCATTATATTACGCATGTCCGACATGATATCACGTTATCCAAACACGATACCACGACACTTTACCATTATATTACGCATGTCTGACATGATATCACGTTATCCAAACACGATACCACGACACTTTACCATTATATTACGCATGTCTGACATGATATCACGTTATCCAAACACGATACCACGACACTTTACCATTATATTACGCATGTCCGACATGATATCACGTTATCCAAACACGATACCACGACACTTTACCATTGTATTACGCATGTCTGACATGATAACACACTGTTTGAACATAACATGCTCTTTGGACAAGATCAAGTATTCATCAGACAATATATCATATTAAGTTTCCACAACAGTGAAACACTTGAAAAAAATATTATTATAACAAAATAGGACATTAAACGAACAAAACAACTTGAAAGCTCTCAACATAAGACAGTTACAGCGTTCCATACGGATAGTCTGCTTCCCTGTCTACATATATATTCCATAAGTGGAAGGGCAGGTAATCCAGGCTACATCCCGGATCCCGGGAGTTCCGGGTTTTATCGTCAATCAAGGTTGCGAAACGCTTTATAAAATTATTGCTAGCTAAGGGAGGCCACTCTATATAACTATCAGAAGTCCTTCACATTATACAGAAGTTTGACCCTACATATCTGTATCACGTTTACATAGAATACATAGTGAATTAAAAGGATAAAAACATGGCTGTGCCTGTAGACAAAACAAAGCGAATTGGGAGATGGTATTTCGGTGGAATCGCAAGTGCAATGGCTGCGTGTTGCACTCATCCACTCGACTTGTTAAAGGTAAGCTTTTAAATGTTCACATCGTCTGCTGTCACAGACAACATATGACATCTTTGTTAAAAGTGTCAATAAACATGGTGCCAATTAATTATCTAGGAAAGATCTAGCCCATCAAAAAAGCTGTTGGAGGTGTGTTTATATCCCCCTTCCTCATTTAAAACCAGACAATGTTTTCCTTTAGTGTCTTGTATAGTCCTTATTATTTTCCTTACCCCTTTTCAGGTTAGGGTTTTCTTCCAAGACTTCTTAATACCAAATGTCTATTCTAGATTCTAGGATGAGTTGTTGGATTATTATATTTTTTTGTGTGTGATGATACATGGATAAAAATCATGTGAGTGAATATCTGACATAAAACTCCAAACTAAATCCACCTCATGATCTGAATCTGAAACAAATACATTGTAGATCCCAATACTAGGTTTTACACAATGGAAGAAGAGCTCCGCACTATTGGCGGTGGCTCTTTAATGCATTTTTGAATGCCTCAACAGAGCCAGCATGCACTATATTATCAGGGAGTTGATTCCAGTGAATCACAGTGTCCACAAAGAATGAATTTTCATATTGTTTAGAGTTTGATGATGGTATTTCCAGACCCTTTGAATTTTTGCAAATGCGTTTTTCTAATATATTTGATGTTTCGCAGCCATTAAATTTTTTTGTTTTTATTGTCCTTTTAGGTCTGGTGAATTTCACAAAATCTGATGTTGGCAGTGCTGGAACTAACTAGATATGCTGGATATCTAGGGATGGAGACTTTTTAGGTCTGGTTGCCTTAGTGGGCTACTAGCTAGCTTTTGGGATTCAGGGGCCCACCAAATAATTTAGTGTCCCACCATGTGAACATGTGAAAAACAATAACAAAAAAAAACAACAACATGAAATGCAATATATACATTTCATGTCTTCGTCATCGTGATACTTTCCGGACACTTACCATTTTCGGTCCAATTTTCCTGTAATTCCTGCTTTTGTTTATTTTGGTCATACCCATGAAGATATTTTCTTTTGTTGGCAGCTGATTGGGTGGCTGTCTTTTCAGGCTTTTTGGGCACCCTCAAAATATTTCCATATTGTTTACCCAATAAAGAACACTTTACAGTGCTGCCCTGTTTAAAACCACATACAATATGAGGAGCATTACGATTGGCTGAAATCGGTATTGTTCATTTTTATTGGACCAGCGACAATTCTTCTGCAGAGGGAAATTGGGAAATCAATACCAAGTAATTCTTACACTTATGCTTTCCAAAATGCTGGTCGCCACAATAGACTACCAGCCTTAGAAAAACACTTGCCCACATTGGAAAGTGGTCACCCCAGGCCAGTGGGTCCCTTCTCAAATAAGTGTGGAAAACGTGCGTTTAACGCGCGTTTTATGCGCGTTTTATCCGTGTAAAACGCTGCGGTATTGGCACCGCGTTTTAAGTGCGTTTTTTCTTACCGACTGCGTTTAAAGTGAATAAAAATGAACAAAAAGTGTGTTTTTTCTGTTCAGAAGTGCATTTTTTATCTGGAAAAATACACTATAAACGCACTTAAGTGCGTTTTAACTGCGTTAAAAGTGTGTTTTTGGTCATATAAAATACACTTAAAACGCACTTAAGTTCGTTTTTCTGCGGTAAAAGTGTGTTTTTTCATGAAGATAAAAATATACACATAAAACACACTTAAGTTCGTTTTTACTGTGGTGAAAGTGTTTTTTTTATCAGATAAAATACACTATAAACTCACTTAAGTGCGTTTTAACTGCGTTAAAAGTGTGTTTTTGGTCAGATAAAATACACTAAAAACGCACTTAAGTTCGTTTTTACTGTGGTGAAAGCGTGTTTTTTGATCATATTAAATACACTAAAAACGCACTTAAGTGCGTTTTAACTGCGTTAAAAGTGTGTTTTTTGGTCAGATTTAATACACTTAAAACACAGTTAAGTTCGTTTTTACTGTGTTGAAAGTATTTTTTTGATCAGATAAAATACACTAAAAACGCAATTATTTTTTTTATAATATTTTTTCTGCCTTCAAAAGATGTTTTTGAGTCAGAAAAATAAAATTAATTTGCTTCAAAAACACACTTCTTTCAGCAAAAGAAGGCATTTATTTTGCAGAAAAAAACACATATTTTTCAGCACAAAAATAGGTATTTAAAATGCAGAAAAGATGCACTTTGTAAAGAAAGAATTTTTTTTTTAAAGGTTTAAAAGAAACAATTTACATGTATAATAATTCATTTTTATTTAACACATTTATACAGTTTTAAAGATCAACCATTTATTTGATGTACATAAAATGTGATTTATAATCATGGAAATCTGTTTTGAAACACATCATTTAATTCTTGAATGCAATTACTGTTTTATTTTCAAATAGAAGCTTTAATAAAAGGTAAAAAAAGGAAGGAAAAAAAGGTCCTGTGAAATATCTTCAATATTTTACAAATAAATTAACTCCAGCATAAGGTGTGTGTATATGGATAAAAAAATGTGTAAATAATTTACAAAAAATATGGCTAAATAAATCTAAAGATTATACAGAAAAAGGATGAGAAAAAAAATAAAGGGAAATAATACAAAATTGGACGAGGTACTGTAAAGTTAAGAAATTTAGTTTTTTAAAATTAAAAAATTAATAGTTTTCAAGTATGTAGTAAAAAATTATTCTCTGGACTTAAATTCATTGCAATATCAAACTAGAGCTTAGCAGAGTGGCACAAATGCTTGTCTGTTTTAATTCTGCACATTAATTAACTACAATTTCTAAGTTAAAAAGGGGCATAACTCCAAACATTTTGCTTTCAGAATAATGCCCCTTGTTTTACAATTGCACCTTGTCATGATTATCAAGCCTTCCAAGTTTTGTGTTGATAACAAAGTTTTCAAGACTTCCTACTTATTAAGCAATTCTGACCTAAATTCTTTGTTTAAAAGGGGCGTAACTCAGAAAATATAGCTTGCAGAATAATGCCCATTGGTTAAAAACTGCACCTTGTCATGATAATAAAGTATTCTAAGTTTCGTGTTGATACCTTTAAAAGTCTTTGAGAAATAAGTTTCATTAAAGTTTTTGTATGACAATGACAATGGCGAGATCATAATAGACTTTTTCTTTGAAACAGACATGCTAATTCAAAAATTGGTCTCGGTAAAAGTTACAGTTCCTGGTTTCTGCATTTCCCAATCTCACCATCTACTTATATTTCAAGTTTTGAAGTAGCCTTTGGTAGTCGATGCTCATATTGTACTGCTTCTGACAGTCAGTCCTGAAGGATAAGGAAAAGCTTACATTAGCTCAAAAGATAAGTAGTATATTTGTCTAACACATATAATATGATCAGGTTTCTTAAATTTCAACAAACAAAAATTCATTTGACAACAAGAAAATGTGTCTCTGCAACATTGATGCCACGCTTGCATAATGTTGGTCACAACATAGTATTTGCCTGTGTATTTAAAAGCTTATTATCTTGATGTACATTTTGTATCAAGTTTCATGATGATATGAATTCATCTACATCGAAAAAAAAAAAAAAAGAAGCTTAAACACAAAGTTAAACCTGAAGCAGGACAACTTATTTCACCATGTTCATTCAACTGTTTAATATATGTCACAGCCAAAAGCATTTGAAAATTAAATAGTTCATATCAAGATGTTCATTTGTAAAAATTTTCATGAAGATGTGATACCATCTTAAAAAAAAAAAAAAAAAAGCAAAGGCAAACCTGAGGTGTGATGGACGGACACAGAGACTTAAAATCTAAAGACCCCCCCCCCAAACACACACACACCTGCATATGAGTTATAGGCATAAAAAAAATGGATAAAACCTAAGCATACACAGAAGCACACAATGGGACATTCTAGTTATTTACGTTGATGAAGTATGTATGCAACAAGTACTTACATAAAGTATGGACACTGTACAGATCTTCACTTCCAGTAACCTGACCTCTTGTAGATGATTGTTCATTTGTTGATGGATGATAGAATCTGTTGTGGTCAGCTTTCATCTGTTCAAAAATGGATCAAACAGACACATGCCACTAAAGTAACATGTCAAATCAAGTAATGTGCATGTACTTGCAAATATTGTTTGAATATTGTAATCAAGTCTATTTAATCAATCATACCCTTAGGGTAGTCAAAAGAATGTTACAAAATAATCTGGACTCAAATAGGTACACTTTATTAATATTTATGTACTACCTATGACTCAAGATCATGTATTCTCTTCTGCAACATACTGATCAATTACTAGCAGTAACACTAATGGTGTCTGCTTTCAGATGAATTCATTTGACAGTTTTTAATTATGGAAGAAGTAGCCAGCATTCAGAAAAGGAGAGATGGTGGACCAGTGACCTTAATTTAGTTTCATTCTAATACTTCAAACAATTTTCTAATAATGAGCTATGGTTATAGTGCTAGGAGACGCTGATGACCGTGACTATGATAGCGAGTCAAAGAGAAAAAGAAAACAAATACACAGATATTTAAATCTTGGAAAATTAAAATTCAAGGAATTTATGATGACCTCCTTGCTTTTTACCTCAAATAGCAGTGTACTAGTCTGTGACAGGGGTGCAGGTGTAATATGGCTTGTAACAAGGGCTGTAGTGATGAGGTTTTCGACAGGGGCTTCTGTGATGTGATCTGCAACAGGGGCTGCTGTGTCATGGTGTACCATTGTTACATGGTCTGTAGCAGGGGCGGCTGCTCTTACGTCATCTGTGATGTGGCAGCGGGACTCATGTTGTTTGAGAGGTCATTCCTTTTAAGTTATCTTACAGGACAGTTTATCTGAAATCAAGAAATAAACATAAAAAAACAAAACAGTCAATGATGGCTCATTATAGCTAGAAACTCGTCAGGCAGGAGAATCAATGCACAATTGTTTTGTAAATGGATAAAAAACAACAACAAAAAAACACAACCCTCATGCAATGTCAAATAATCACCATTAGTCAATCATTTTCAGAAAATAATACTTAAGAACTAAAAGATTCGGTTGTATGTTTGTGAAATTCAAATTGTATGATTTGGACAATAAATGTCAGTCATCTATCAAAGTTGACAAATTTTATAAAAGATGGAGTCATAATGAGGAATTACATATATACCTGCTTCAGAAGGCTATAAGCCAAGAGTGTACATGTTAAGCTGGACTTGCATCACTTGTTACACATCTTTCTTTAGGAATTCTGAAATAAAATTAACAAATTTGTAGCTTTTGTAAATCAAAAAAATGTCTGCAGTTTTGTTATTGTTTTTATCCTTAGTTATCTAGGCAAAGTATATATTTATGTATTATAAATATAAATGTGTATTGGACTTATGAAGCTGAAAACTATCAATGATGATCAAAGTATATACTTATGTATTACACATGTGTATTAGACTTCATTATGAAGCAGAATATGATCAATCTACGTAATAAATTACTTACTTACCGATCTTGTAAATGTTAGAGCTCTGTATAGTTTCCCTTGGAATTTGACTTCACAACGTAGGTTAATTGCTGATCTCTATTTTCTTTATACATATGACTGTAAACGTTTAAATTAATACAGCAAACACGTTGAGCAATCAACCATGATTTTGTTTATGTTTACATTTTACGGTTCATGGCGGGTTCACAGTTCAAATTGTAATGACGCACCTCGATCACGTGTTCAGTTTTATCCAATGGACTTTCTCGCTTTACATCAGTTATTTCTGTCTCAAGTTTGACTTACTGAAGAGTTATGATGAATTTTAATCCATTCTGATGCTTAATTTAAATTCAGATATATTTTAGCAAATTAAAACCCAACATGTTTCTCAAAAAATGACCATTAAAGACATTTATCATGACCAGGGGTCCAAACTTTTTTGTCACTTTTGCTAAATTACATTGTTTAGAACACCTGTGTAAAGGATAAATAAAATCGATCATAGCAGATCCAAAGTTTAAAACCAAATGTTTTCTAAATTTCTTAGTATATCACAATTTTAATTGAAGTTTCCAATTATTTATATATATCTGAAAAAGATGATTGTTTTCATAAACACATACCAGGGTCCTACGGTAATTCTAATTCATATTGTCCATTTTCACTAATCAATTGTTTTTAGCAGCCATTTTTAAACAATGTGATGTCATAAGAGCCAATGAAATTGATCACATGACTGTGCAGACAGCGTGTCTGGAAGACAGGAAGTTGACAGTTCAGCCTGTGTAAACACACATGTTCTGTACTGTACACAAGCAAGCCAAAACAAAAAAAAAAACAAAAAAAGACTTTTAACTTGAAGAAACTCATTAGGGAAACTGTTGGTGAATTTATGATTAGACATTTATTTTATTAAGTATAAAGTATATAAGCCTGATTTGGTCTGCATTTTTAATGATTTGTGAAGTTTAATAGCATTTTTTAGGACATGTTAATTTTATTTTAAGAATAGATTGAGGTAAAGTATGATTCTAACAAGATCTGATACAAACACAAATTACTTTTAGCCTCCTGTTCTCTTTCTCTCTCATTTTTTTTTTTCACTTTTTTTGGGGGGGAGGGGGGGGGGTTGCATCTTGAACTTCCTGAACTACATTAATTGAGCCAATATGTGAAATCATCTAATCTGTTTTCTCTCTCTCTTTAAAAAACAGCTTATACAAAGTAATTTTATAGATATCAAGTATTGAACCTGTGACAGATATTTCTGGTTTTAAAGGTATATGCTCATATTGTAATCTATATAACTGTTTTACTTGGAAAATCTGAAAATATATAATTTCATAAATGTCCGATCTTCAAAAATAACTTCAAAAAATTCAGTACTGATTTTATAAGAACACTACCAGAAGGGAAGAATCAATTAGAAAGGTTCTTTATTATTTGGTCTTTATGAATTTTCATTTTTTTTTTTTAAAAAAAAAAAATCAGAAATTAAACTGAAAGTTAAAGATGCACTTTTCACAAAAGATACACTTAAAACGCACTTACTGATGGTCAGAAAATAAACTGAAACTAAAAGACGAACTTTTTCACAAAAGATACACTTAAAACGCACTTACTGATGGTCAGAAAATAAACTGAAACTAAAAAACTTTTTTTAAAAAAAAAAATCTAAAAGAAACACTTTTGCAGCAAAAGATACACTTTAAACGCACTTTTGGAAACAAAAACACACTTATTGGCAAAAAGGTACATTTAAAATACACTTCTATTCTCAAAGATGCAGGAAAAATACACTTCTGCCAAAAAAACGCACTTAAAATACACTTTTTCTGAAAAAGATACAGAAAAAACACAGTTTTGTGAAAAAACGCAGGAAAAACACACTTAAACTGCGTTTAAAGTGCGTTTTAAGTGCGTTTTGGTAAAAAGTGTGTTTTTTTTTGAGAAGGGGTGTCCCTTATTTTCCATCCTGCTTATCCAGCAATCAATTCATCATATCTAATTAACTGCTTCAGTTTACATCACAGGTGGTAATTGAAACATTTTTCTACACATTCCTACTCCAAAATATTCTTAAATACATACTGTAGTGAAGAAGGCAAAGAATAACAGCCTTGCAGTGGGGCTAGCTTTTGTGCAATGTGATAATTTGCTATTCCTGGCTTGATAAGTTTTGAGTCTGTCAGTCATTGGAATTTGGATGTGTGGCTGCCAGTCATGATATATTTGTGTCATTGTTACATTACAGGATTACCACCAGTAAGGACTTACTGTCCCATTGGTTTAACTCATAATTTTGACAATATTATCAGTATACACTTTCATTGTGTACATTCAATACATATCTCCAGTATGTCTGTATTCAGGCAATCAAGTAAGTCTGCTGAAGTGTTACATATTATGAGGATAGTGGCATGTTATCCATACCTCACTCACTTTCCAAGAAATTACTATGTGAGACCTTCAAAGACAATACACACATTTCCATAGTCATTCAGAAAATGCATTTTGTGGGCCTCTTTAAGTATTCAATTTATATACACTGGTATAGGGCACTTCCAATTGTGCTGTGCATTTCAAAGCAGTGCCCCGTTAAGCATGATTTAATGTATGGGTTCAGCCAAATTTACAAGGGGAGAGATCAGGGTTATTATGGTGGATGTAGTAAAATCTCAGTGTGATTCTTCTCTCTATACTACTGCTGAATTATGGGCTGGGTCGTCATCATATATCAGATTGGTGCTGCACACCTCTGTGTTTTTTGCTTTCATGAATATTGGTCATGAACAACAGAGAGGAAATTTTCTTTGTAAAATGTAAGCAGTAATACTACTGTCTTCAGGGATGGGGACTTGAGCCATCTGAGTCAAAGAACAAAGCTGTCAGACTCAAAAAAAAGTACAGCCATGTTTCATCGCCAGTTAAAATTTCTCTGATACCTTTAGGGCCTTTGTTTTTATATTTGACAAGCTGGGTGGAAGCTTTTTCTATCCACTTCCCCTTTTGCTAAGGAGTTAATGAATGTCTTATCCAGTGGGGACAATCCTTTCACAGGTTTAGCCTTTCTTTTAGTATCAGAAACAGCTGCTGATGAATAAAGGCCCAATTGTTCCAAGGCTAGTCTTATCTTTAGTTCTGGTTCTTCCATTTTTGAAGAGAGATACCCATCCCGTTATAGTATGTTATGGCAAGAGGATGTCCCCATACACCTTGTCCAAGTCAGCTATCATTTCCAAGGTGCTGATGCCAAGCACTTAAATATGTCAGACTATGCAAACCATAAGAACATATTGACAAAATTACATAGTGATGAAAGTTCTTATAATTACCTCCCCCTAATTTTGTTTTCATGAGTTTTCTCCTATGAAAAATATGAATTATCTCCCCCTGAAAACTTAAAAACGGTGATTATCTCCATTTTTCAACGATTAAATTTGGATTTATGAAATTTGAAAAAGAATCACAAAATGATTTTTTTTAAAGATTCAATTTCATTTTTTTTTCACAATTAAGGAGTTTATTTCCCATAGGCTCCAATGTTAACTTTAATATGTATTATCTCCCCCAAATCGGACAAAACTTGAAAAACTCTCAGTTTTTAGATGTCTTTAAAGTAACAACAATTTGTAGAAATATTACCATCCAATAGCCAGATATGAAATATGACAATATGAATAAGGTGAGAATACCTTAAATGTTTATTTTGAATAGTCAGATTATGAAAATGAAATCATGAATAAATAATAATATGAATAGATTTTTAAATTATTGTAACCTCTCTCTTTCTGTCTCTCTCTTAAACACAGACAGTCACACATAATAGAGTTTTAAAGTAGAAAGATAGGGGAGGAATAAGATTGTCTGATATGTTCCCAAAACAATAAATGATGTTTTGTCTTGTTTTTCATCGTTGGTAGCTTCATTCCAAGTATGCAGTTTTCACTGCAGCATGGAGGTGAGGGAGAGTCGTCCTTCCACGCACAACATGAATGATTGTAGCAGTTGATATACACTCTAGCTCACAATTCATGTCCTTATACAGGTGAAACAGTCCTATCCCTGACTGGTTGCTGTATGTCGGTTATAAAACAGTAATTTAACTCTGTATCTCCAGACTTATTACATGTATATCATCAGATCTGTCATGTTCATGGTATGATAGTAATTTTTCATAATACCTTGAAGTTAAATGTACGTGTAGTTACTTTCTACTATTTTAAGTGATCATCAGATAATTGACTTGACTATATGAGTTTACCGTCGCTTCGACAGTATTTCAGTCATATAGCGACGTCCAGCTAATTACAGGTGAAGGAAGACCTTGATAGCACGGAGGCATCCGGGTAGAACCACTGACCCACCGCAAGCCAGCTGGAAGGCCACCAGATAATTGTGTGTGTAAATCATATTTATCTGTGGAACATGTTTATTTTCTACGTTAATCTGAAGATTGAAAATATTAAAAACGATCAATTCATAGTGATTTGGCATTCAGAGCAGCATTGCTGATTTTTGCACACACCATTACTCTGCATGGCCTTGTTTAAACAAGGATGTGTCCCTTGTATAAAATTGGGGTGATAGTGTTGTACATGCATTTGTTTTATCATTATCCCTACTTGACTGAATTTTAGCTTATCAAAGGATTTAGGTATTCATTGTTCTTCGTGTCGATAACCAAATCAGGTTTTTTGATTTCATGTTCCAGCAATGGCGATGGGTGTGTAGTGTTACACCTATCCGAGTGTGTGTATGTGCAAGAATTCATGTCCCAGCTGTATCTTTGTTATTTATGGTCGAGTTTTGAAATAACTAGGCACAAGTGATCCGTAAGACAAGACGATGTGTCACAAAGAAAAACCAGGTCACTAGCTTAAAGTTCAAGGTCACAGCACTTGATTGACCTTAAATTCATGTCCTGGCTGTAACTATCTTGTGAATGAACATGTTTTTAAATAACATGGCACATTAAATGATCCTTAGAAGAAGACAATGTGTCATGAAGGTCAGTCACAGCACTTAGTTAACCTTAAATTAACTTGTCCTGGCTGTAATTTTTTGTGAAACAAGAGTCCTGAACAAGAACCAGGTACTTGTAGCTTCAAGGTCAAGGTCACAGCACTCAGTTGACCTTTTAATCATGTCCCAACTATAACTTACTTGTGAATGGTTGAGTTTTGAAATAACTTGACACAAATTGTCCCTAGGGCAATTTGATGTATCGCAAACAAGAATGAAGTTGAAATAACTTGGCACAAGAGATCCTTAGAACAAAAAAAATTGCATCACATACAAGTACCAGGTTGCTGGCTTGTAGGTCAAGGTCACATCAGTTAGGTCAGGTTTAGGTCAGGGTCACAGCGCTCATTTGATCTTAAAATCATATTCTTTTATCTTTCTACTTTGTCATTATATTCACTGACAATAAACTATCAATCAAATAAACACAATGGCAGGGGCATCCATGTCCTATTGATACATTTCTAGTCAATTCTTAGTTTTATATGAACCTGAATCCAGCTTGTTCAGAGAAGGGAAGATAAGCATTGAGCTCCAAACTTATCAGATTATCCTTTTTGAGATTAGATTACATCAACACCAGGGGTATGGTTTACATACATTGTACTCTGATAGATTAATTCTTTATTAAATTAAAAATTGTTATGTATACCTCTGCTTCACAGAAGTCAGGGCTATATAAAAATCATACCAGCCTTCATTCACATTACATGAAGACAAGATGTGATATGGGGGTATTTCTCAACAGAAGTGTTAATTAAAGTTGTTTTGTATTGCTCTGCCCATATGTCATGATATATTTTATGTTTAACTAAGTTTAGAATGTGAGTGAAATCTGTCAAATTTACATGGTATTGAGACTAGACACTGACTTCTATAAATACTGTGTATGGCGGATCTGTGGAAATGCCTAGAGGTGTTTATCAGTATTTAAAAACTATCATAAAACAGACCCGTGTTCAGTTACCCTTTAAAGTCCATAACGTTAGCATTTGTATCCCTGTTGTATCATAGCGTATAGAGTGTAAGCTGGGGACCAAATCTGTAACAGTTGCGAGCGTTATGGTTAACTGAATGTGGGAATGGGTACCAGCAGTGTGCCGCTGGAATCTTCCTACTCACTAAAACAACCAAATATGTGCTTTTTTATCAGTTTTTGGAAAAGGGATCTTAGCTGGCCTCATGGTGAATTTTATGTTGTATGACATCAACTCCAAACATTGAATACAACACTAAAGCAATAGTTTCTTTGTTACAAACTAGATATATGTACTTAAGTGCACGGTGTCCTTGTGACTTGTTCACAAGCTTCTTACCACCTCAAAAACTGTGGAAAATCTTTAAAGGGCTTGGAAAATTTTAGCTCAGTCTGAGTTAAAACTTGCACAAGTACCCAAAATACATGAGTCACTGATATTTGCATGGTACTCATACAAAAAAGGCAATTCTTTAAAGACAACAACAAAAAAAATCCGGCTTGTTGAGGACTCATTTGAGTATATATGAATGGGGCATATGGGAAGGGTAAGGTATGATGTGGCCATTTTCTTTTTGCCAAAAACATGTGCTTCAAACAAGTGCTTTGCTTCAGTTTATAGCCACATGGCCAGTCTAAAATAAATTGCTATGGAACACAAATAGATAACCTGCAATGTTAATCCTTAACCTGCTGAATTTCTCAAATGGACTTAACCGACATCTTTTTTGGAACTGTCCATTAACTATTTTAGGGATAACAAGATGAAAAATTGTTGTTGGTCAGCAGGCTGGCCTGGCTCTTTACTGGTTCCAGCAGGGCAAGGGTTAAGATTTTAGCCTATTTTGTGAATTTAAATCGAGAACACTGATATGAATGTAAAAGTAAAATTTCTGTCCGAGCTCTAGTCACATTCACCTAAAATTGAAGGAGAAACTATTATCACACAAACTGAGGTTATTAAAAGTACAATGAACTTTAAATAACTACAAGACTGGCAATCTCACTGTACAGTCCCAATGTGACCCCAGCTTTATAAGGTTAGGTCAGAAATGCAGTGGATCCTTTTTAGCTCACCTGAGCACTTGTGCTCGGGTGAGCTTTTGTGATCGCCTTTTGTCCGTCGTGCGTCGTGCGTCGTCCGTCGTCCGTCGTCCGTCGTCAACAATTGCTTGTGAACACTCTAGAGGCCACAAATTTGGCCCAATCTTCATCAAACTTAATCAGGATGTTTGTCTACATGATATCTCGGATGAGTTCGAAATTGGGTCATGTGGGGTCAAAAAGTAGGTCACTAGGTCAAATCCTTGAAAAACCTTGTGAACACTCTAGAGGCCACAGTTTTAGCCCAATCTTCATAAAATTTGGTCAGGATATTTGTCTACATGATATCTCGGATGAGTTCGATATTGGGTCATGTGGGGTCAAAAATAGGTCACTAGGTCAAATCTTGAAAAACCTTGTGAACACTCTACAGGCCACAAATTTGGCCCAATCTTCATGAAACTTAGTCAGGATGTTTGTCTACATGATATCTCGGATGAGTTCGAAATTGGGTCATGTGGGGTCAAAAACTAGGTCACTAGGTCAAATCTTAGAAAAACCTTGTGAACACTCTACAGGCCACAGTTATGGCCCAATGTTCACGAAACTTGGTCAGGATGTTTGTCTACATGATATCTCGGATGAGTTCGAAATTGGGTAATGTGGGGTCAAAAACTAGGTCACCAGGTCAAATCTTAGAAAAACCTTGTGAACACCCTACAGGCCACAGTTTTGGCCTAATCTTCATAAATTTTGGTCAGGATGTTTGTCTACATGATATCTTGGATGAGTTCGAAAATGGGTAATGTGGGGTCAAAAACTAGGTCACCAGGTCAAATCTTAGAAAAACCTTGTGAACACCCTACAGGCCACAGTTTTGGCCTAATCTTCATAATTTGGTCAGGATGTTTGTCTAATGATATTTGATGAGTTTGAAATGGTCATGGGTCAAAAACTAGGTCACCAGGTCAAATCTAAGAAAAACCTTGTGAACACTCTAGAGGCCAACATTTTTGTCCCAGTCTTCATTAAACTTAATATGAATGATGACTGCATGAATTCCCAGTTGAGTGCAAATTCAGGTAGGATCAATATGTAGGTCATTTAGTCAAATGTTAGAAAAACACTTTTAGATGCCAGATTTTTTGTCATTATGCCTAACACAGCCATCTTACTCAGGTGAGCGACACAGGGCCATCTTGGCCCTCTTGTTATCAGATAAGCGGAGATAGAAGTGTAACAGTGGACATCATACTGGGATACTCGCAATGAATGAGACTCAACTTGGTCATCTCGGGACACAGTTGCCACAAACAATATTCTTACATTGGCTTTAATTTTCTTTTATTGAGAACCTTTTCTCTACCTTATGGATTAAAGAATGTTAGAGGCATAATTCTCTCCTTAAGATATTCATAAAAATCACTTAGATCTCCCATAAATTTCTATTCAAAATCAAAATCGCTAGTATTCTAAAATTTAGATGAGTGACCAGGTCTGGAGCCTTGCTCTTGTCAAGTTATTCAGTTTCTTTTCTTATGCAGTTTACTTTTACTGTTTGTGTAAAAAGTATGCAAATTCATGCATGCCGTAGTTCAGAACTAAGATCATTCTTAGATACACTTGTAATTATATCCTGCCCCCCCCCCCCCCCCACACACACATTTCAATGAAACTTTCTGGGATTAATCATTACACATTGTAGATGTGTGAAATCTATAACAGATTGGGTTATCTCTCCTTTTTTGAAAACTATGCCCCTTTGTCCGTTTGGTAGGTCATATACATTACCAGCTTCTGCTTCAGAACTACTGGATGTATTTCAATAAAACTTGCTTGCATAACTTGCTTGATTCAACATTGAACATAGTAGATGTGCATAATCTATAACAGGTTAGGTTATCTCCCCCTTTTTTTCCTTCTAAAATTATGCTCTTTAACCAAGTTTGCATCTCTTGTGCATGTACATTACATTAATATAAGTGTGCTCATTCTACACTACTTGATGGATGCCAACAAAACTTGCTTGGATTAATGGTTACACAGGTGTATCTATATAAGTTTGTCATGAGCAGAAATTGAACCTGCAACCTTTTCCTGAATGGGCAGGGGGTATAATTCAGTCCCCAAGGCGACAGTTCCAGTTTTAGCATACAACATTGTTGTGTCGCCTGCACAGCATGGCAGACACTTAGGTATCACTTTGTCCATCACCTTTGCCAACGGCGAAAACATCGTCGTCAAACTTTCTTGGAGTATAACTTTAAAACTATAGCATGTATTCATTCCAAACTTGGACCATGGATACCTTATGAGGTATAGAAGTGTTAATTGTTCAGCACATTTAAAGCACATATTTTGTTTTGGATATGCTTTCATTCATTTAAGAATAAAAATTGAATGCCTTTTTGTAAATATAGTGCTTGGAATGGCTGCCTGTTTTACTCTAAGAAAAAGGATGGTGGAATAGGGCTTAATTATTAGAGTGGGGCATTTGAACAGTGAATTCATTTTAACCCTTTCCCTCATATACACTCATTTTGACGCACTCAATGGGTACCACATAAAGCCTGATCTGCAGAAAACCACAGTTAAACCTTACCAAATTTAATAATAAAATCCTCATTTCCAGACCACTGAGGAGCAGCGAACAGCATAAAACCTGATCAGCCTGCGAGTTACTCGCAGGCTGATCTGGTTTTATGCTGTTCGCATAGGTCTTTTCATGGTTTCCTCTATGAGGAAAGGGTTAATGAGAGTTCTAAGTATTACACCATTGTTTTGTATGTGACATAGCTATATATATGTTTTTATGGTATGTGACACTGCTGTATATGTTTGTTTGTGGTACTTGACATTGCTGTTACTATGTATTTAGTGTTAATTTGTGACATTAACCATAGCATGTATGTACAATGACACAGTTCTGCAGTATCATGGGACACCACTGTACAATGCATGTTGCTCCATTCAATCCATGGAATATATCCCCTGCTACAGGTGCACATGCAGACCCAGCAGGGAAAGATGAGTGCCTTCTCCATGATACAGAAACTCTTCAAGTCGGATGGTATCCTGGGCTTCTACAACGGCCTGTCAGCCTCCGTCCTCAGGCAGGTAGGTATACAGACTCATGAGATGGTTCAGCCAGCCCTACTTAGTGCTAAAAATACATGAAATAACGAACTTAAGTCCTATCTTATCTGCTTGATATACTAATGGGCTGTGATTCATGTATACTAGACGAAACTTATAAGTACTCCGACTTAAGTTTTGTATATATTCATTTGTTGTATTCAAAATGACAGATTTTTGGTTTTCTATAGCTTTCCACGAAAATTGGTTTCACAGAGTTGATTATGATCAAAACAGACAACAAGCCAATGACATTTTAATTTCTTGGATTTTTAAAATTCAAGTTTGAAATCGGAGTACTTACAAGTTTCATTAGGTGTATGATACATGAAACTTGAAATTATTTATGTAACCAAAGACCTAAAACCAAAAGATTGGCTTATCAAATAAGCTTGTGAAGGAAATCTTGTATACTCTTGGCGTGACCACGATTTTGTGAGAAATATTCAGTGCACTTGTACTTTTCGAATTAGGGAAGTACCTACTGTATCAAATTGTGTTCCGACACCCTTCGAAACTGATGGACAACTTTCTGTCTACCTTTATTCATTAAGGATATACAAAGTAAAACAGTAAAACATTGATTAAAACTGTAAAAGTGGTTATATACTTTTACTTTTAATTTAAATACATGCGCTGTACGACAAATTAATTGACATAAAAGTATAATGCCACTTTTTCAAGCCTAGTAATGAAGTCAGTATAAAGTGAACTTAAGGTAACTTATGCTTTTGTGCTACGTAGCTTATTATTTTGATTTTAATCCTGGAGTATCCAGTTCTTACCAGCATAGGAAGAAAAATGATCAAAACAATCCCTCTCCTTTGTGTCAAAGTACCGATTATTCAGAATATTGGAGGAGGTGTATATAGGGTCGGGTAGCTCAATCTGTAGAGCATTTGCTCTGTAAGCGAAAGGCTCCGGGTTTGAGTCCCAGTCAAGCTGCACATTTTTCTCACCCTTTGGCATTTATATGAAATATATGGCCAAATGCATCAATATATTCCTTCAAAGGTAATAAATTGAATACAAATTAAAAAAACAACAACAACTGTCCAAAACCTATAATAGTCAAAATATTATTTTCAAAATGGCGTCTTTAGTTTTCGTTAGTATAATATAAAACAAAATTAGGAAGAAATAATTCACTTACATCAAAATGGATTATTTTGAGTAACAAATATAATTGCTTGTTTTTTAGAATGTGATAAGAAAATTCCTTTTGCATTAACACCTACCTGTTCTATTTCAAAGAATCAGGTATCGGACAATATATCAAGTAAATCAAACTCTAATCGATTAATTATTGTAATAATAGATATATAAAACATATAATTATTTTTATAAAATATATACAATAAATGCATCGTTCTATTGATCGTTGTTTTGTTATTGCTTCCAAACACTGAACTTTCATTCTTGCTCACACTTCTTAGAATTTGCTCCAAAATATCCAATATTTTATTGTGTAGCTTATCTTTTGGTTTTAGGTCTAACTTGAAAAAAAATCTTCATTAAACAATTACCAGTTGAATCAGTGCGTGCATTGCTTAAATATAAAGAAATGATTTTAGGTATTACCTCACAGTGAGTAAGGTTGGTGGAAATTTGGAATCTATTCTGAAGAGTATGGTTTGATTCCAGATAAGTCTCAGATAGGCATCATGTTTTTTATTAAATTTTATATACTGATAGGATGGAATTAGTTCTTCTAACTAATCCAGCCTTTTTGTCTGGTGATGAGGAATGGGCCTTATTACCATATTTTGGGGAGTAAAATCACCATTTGGGGAAGGAAAAACCCAAGATAAAAAGATTTTTTTGGGGAAACTGCATTAATTTTAAGACATTTTCTGAGGGTAGGGCACCCTTATTTAAGAAGAAACTAGAGACACTGTGTCTGGACAGTTGACCATCTGACCCTTACACATAATGGCTATGGATTAAACCAGAGATTTATTGATTAAAAGCCAGCAGGACCACTTGGATTTTATACTAGACAAAGCCTTCCAGCTGATTTGAAGTAAGGTACCTGGGTGCCCCTGTGCACTTATTGTCTCTGTTTGCTTCATGATGTCTTTTTAAAGGCTTTAAACTGATTTTATACTTTCATGCAACTCTATGGTAAAAAAAAAACCACAACAAAAAGACAAAAGCAAATCTTTTTAAAAATATTACTTGATCCATATTTCCTTTTATACTTTTTAAATAGTTAACAGTTAAGATGCTTTTTGTTTGTTTTTCGTTTCAGGCAGTCACAGGTATCAAATATTTATATTAAGGAATACTGTTTCTATATCTGTTTGTTGAGTAATTCATTGTTAGTATAGTTACAGTTGATTGTTTTGTTTCTTTCATGTTTATTTCATAGTCTTTTGGAGACCTAGTTACATTGTTGAGAAAGAGGTTCTGATTGAAAGGCCATTATTTCATTAAAATTTAAGCATAATTGAATTATCCACATTTTTCATCACAGTTAAAGTTTGAAAACTGTTACCAGTATCCCCCATCTCAAACACCAATTTAAAAAAAAGTTACTACATTTTTAGCTTGTCTGTTTTTCAAAGAAAACAATACAAGCTATTGTTGTATCTTCGGTGTCCGCGTTGTCGTCGTCGTCCGTCGTCATCGTCGTTAGTCATCGTTCGGAATCTTAGTGTTGGCCATAACTTCTCTACTATTCAATATACAACTTTCATTTTTGGTATGCCTATTCATCTTGGCAAGAACTATCCAGACATATGCAAATATTTTACCTATATTGACCTGTTGGCCTAATTTTTCTGTAACTTTTGGATAACTTTAAAATGCTTGTTATTTCAGAACAGTTGTCAACAGGGCACCGATATTTCACATGTGAATACCTTGTAACAAGACCTTTCCATCAATGTTACACTTTTGTTTTCCTTCCTTTAATTTGACCTATTTTTGAAATATTTAACAAAAGAATGTTAACCTTGACCATAACTTTTCATCTATTCAAATTTACTTTTTTACACATCATTTAGATCTACCCATCACTAAATCATTATTAATACCAACACTGGCAGCCCATATAGCTGTACATTGTTGGACCCATAGTAGACAGGTCCAATAGTAGACAGATTGACAGATGGATTGCGGTAATAACAATATCCTTCATTGTTTCTTTTAAAATGGATTGGTAAAATGGATTAGCGTTTGCACCTGCTTGCGATGCTCTTGTTTTCCTAGTATTATAAATCTGAGACTTCAGAGGAAGACAGTATGATTAATCCCAGATGCAGTTATCTTTGATCAGTATCATAGTCTTATGTACCAAGAATTAAAGTGTCTGGCAAAAGTTGTGATCAATGTTGTTTTTTTTAGTTTTTTTTTAAATTTTTGCTGCAGTCCTGGGACTCATTAGGCTAAAAAAAATTATGAGTCCCAATACGGAAACTATGCATCTGTTTTTAATTTCAAAAGCATTCATTTTTCCATATTTTTTATGCATCCAGTGGATGCATTGAAATTTAAACATTGCATGCACAGTGAAAACATTGAATCCTTGATGCAGGATGCAGAGGTAAAAATAAGGACCATAATTAGGGATGATTGGTAGTTTATGCCAAATATGTTATCCCATTCTTCAACTGTGTGGGTAAGTGGATGACATGAAGCACCAGTTCACTCTTAAGTTGAGTCATCATTAGACACTTCAGTACTTTGATTCCATAATCTTTCCATCATTGCAATCTCATGCAGTATAGTGATAACGGAATGCTAAGCAAAGGTACCCATCACATGAAGATCAATACCTCAAACATCAATCTCTCAGTGTCACAAGGCTCTAGACTAAAATCCTATATAGTAACAAAATCTTGTCCAGACATCATATTGGTCAATCTTACTTATCAGTGGCTCTTCAACTTTTCAGGGACTTGCAGTTGACTTCTTTTGTTGTATGACTTAAGAAGTTTCAGAGTTTAGGGTCAAAACCTGACAATCAGTTAGTAAATGTATTTGATATAACAATTAGTTAACTGGCCTTTACCTCATGAATATTCATGTGCACATTTATGACTTGAGTATTAATATACCAAACTTTAAATGATATAAGAAAGAATGGAAAAAAAAACAACACAATCAGTTACAAGTTTTGTTTCAATCCTTTTTCATGTTCATGTTTGTTCTTGCAATTTGTATTTTCATTTGAAATAAAATATTTAATTTAATTAAAAGAATGGATTTTTTCTTGAAGAGCAAACAGAGGAGACATAAAAGGTTTAATTAATCAGGTTTCTGTTCTTTAGTTTCTTAATAATCAATTTGCCATTATTATGCAATATCTTTGAAAAGGGATTTTCTTCCTTCATATTTTATGTTGTATTTACATTAGATCTATTTTTTGAATAACATTTAAACTTTTTTTTCACAAACAAGCCTGATTCCAGCAGGGAAATAATCATGGCTAAATGAATGAGGCTTCAATTTGATTTTCTTGTGTATAAGCCTTCCATGTAGTCTTTACTGTTTCTACCATCTTCCTTATTTTATCACCTGGATGTGTCAGAATTTTACACCCCTATCAACATCATACAAATGGCCTCACCTCTAGAGTATGAATTTAACCCTTTCCCTCATAGAGGACACCATGAAAAGACCTATGCGAACAGCATAAAACCAGATCAGCCTGCGAGTAACTCGCAGGCTGATCAGGTTTTATGCTGTTCGCTGCTCCTCAGTGGTCTGGAAATGAGGACTTTATAATTAAATTTGGTAAGGTTTAACTGTGGTTTTCTGCAGACCAGGCTTTATGTGATACCTATTGAGGGCGTCAAAATGAGTCTATATGAGGGAAAGGGTTAAAACAAAATGTGATAGCAACAATAACAAAAATATTAAACAAGATGATGATAACACACATGATACTGTTCTGTATGTACAGTTGACTTACTCGATGACTCGGTTTGCGGTATATGACATGGTCAGTAAGGAGCTGAAGAAGGACGGAGGGACGATGCCGTTCTACCAGAAAATCCTGACGGCTAGTACTGCTGGGGCCATGGGAGGGTTTGTTGGTACACCTGCAGATATGGTCAACGTACGGTGAGTTTGGGTTGATGGTGGGGAACAAATAAAGAGATCAGACAGCTGAAATTACATGGGTCTTAGGTATAGCCTTATTTCTTTCTTTATGTTTAGAAAAGTAATCTCTGTCACTGCAAGAATTGTCTGCATGAGACAAGATTTTGACTGGCTCAGATACGTTCAGTTAACTGTCATCCTCCTAGAAAGATTGCCATTGCACCCCGTAAGTGAACTTTTATTTTGTTGAATTTATTCTTATTTGAGACACTGCACTGAAGTAACATACTTCAATTTTTTCTGTTTCATACAGAGATAAAAGGCTAAAATGCTGAAAAATGACTCAAAACTAGCCATGATTGATATAAATGCATAAAAAAAATCTTTAGCGGTCCTAGCTTAACTTGGAAATAGGACTGGTTTGGTCACTTAATAAGGTGAAACATATAACAAATTGCTAGTTTGGTACTATTTAAACTGACTGCTAAATGTAGACAGACTGACCGCTTAAAACAGGTGGCCGCTTATAAAGGTTCAACTGTATTAAGTTTGTGACTTGTTGAGTAATAAATGTATAAATAACAATGGATTTTTCTTTCCTGTTCAGACTGTTTGCCAAGGCATCAAAATGCATCTATATAAGGTCAAGGGTTAAAGACATTGTTCTTCAGTAAAACACAGAAACTTAAACTTTTAACTTTTATATTGATTTAGTTCCTATATATATTTTCTGAGTCAGGTCACAAAGTGAGTATGTTGTCACTAAAAATGTCTTGAATGATTCTTTCTTATTGATCTCCTATCTGTCGTATCAGTAAACAGTGAACATTCCCTGTTTGAATTGGACACTTTGTAATAAAATACATTAACAATTTATAAAAAAGATATGCATAGGTAGATAATGTCATGTTCAACCAGACTAGGTTAATCTTCCTGTACTGTTTATGTGTGTGGAGCTTGACACATTGTATGCTGTGTAAGGCATGAGATCTACACAGTTCTATAGCCAGATTGAACAATTCGGGGATACTGTTTAGTGTAGACCAAGTCAATGTCTGTAAAGTGAGCTCTGTAATACATCACTAAAAATCTAGGTCAGGGTATAAAATCTGAATTGACATTTACTTCTATCACTTCTACATATGTGGTTGATAATACCAAGCAAAACTTAATGAATTCAGCTTAATAGCATCAGTAGTAGCAGATTTACAGGGTGTGTGTGTGTTGGGTGGCCAGCACATGAAGGGTAATAATGGTTGAACAGTTTTCATTCAGGTAAAACTTCACACATGTTTATGAAGTAACTTTGAAGTAACTGTGTCTGACAGAGCAATCAGTAAGAGGTTGTTGAGGGGGTCCTTGGCCTTAGGCTCACTAAATGGCTCCGTGTTCACAGTGCTTGAACCCTACTGTACATTTGTGCCCTCCTTATGAATTTCTGGATCTGTTCAGTAAGCTAAATTGGCAATTTACCACTCACAATAAGAGCTTGCTTAACCCTTTCCCTCATATAGACTCATTTTGACGCACTCAGTAGGTACCACATAAAGCCTGATCTGCAGAAAACCACAGTTAAACCTTACCAAATTTTATTACAAAATCCTCATTTCCAGACCACTGAGGAGCAGCGAACAGCATAAAACCTGATCAGCCTGCAAGTTACTCGCAGGCTGATCTGGTTTTATGCTGTTCACATAGGTCTTTTCATGGTGTCCTCTATGAGGGAAAGGGTTAATAATGAGATGATGAGGTAGTAGACCTCTACAACATACCAACATCATAATTCCTACAATTTATGGTGAGGAGGTTGATAGACTTTATGTACAGTGTAGCCTGAGCAAAGGGATAATCAGAGATTAGATGAACACTTTGGCTTTTGAATATATGAACAGAAATATACAAATTGAATAATTAGATTATCCAATATAACTTGATTCTATGTGGTAAATACTTGTCCTAGACAATATTTTTGGGCCAATCTCTATGACACTTGGTCAGAATGGTTTTCTTCATGAAGACTTGGATGAGTTCAAAAGTGAGTCACATATGGTAAAAAACAAGCCACTAGGTCAAGCAAAAGAAAAAAGTTGTGTATACTTTGAGGGCTATCTTTTTGGCCCGGTCTTCATGAAACTTGGTCAGAATTAGGTTGTCTGTTTTAACTTTTGAATGGGTTTAAAACTGGGTCATGTGGGATCAAAAACTAGGCCAGACCTTTTAAAAAAAATTAAAAACTTTGTAGATGCCATATTTTAAGCTTGGCTATTGGAAGAATAGTGCACTCACCACGGCATGTCTTTGGTCGTTGATTAAAGTTTTTTAGAAAGATTAATATCTTGCATACTAACAAAACAATTTGCTTAAATAGCAAGGTGGATTATTTTTTGGACAAGTCACATATTCCTTAAGCAGTAGTTATGTCCCTTTTTAGGTTTTTCGTCTGTATTGAATATCTCCCCAATCAATGAAGAAAATAAAGAAACCTTTTTGAAAACTTTAGTTGGGTTTGAGTAATTTGTTACTGTGCAAGGTCAGATAACTCTTATATGTTTTTTATCTCCCCTTTTTTGACTTGCACAGTGGACAGTTTGGTTAAAGTTTTGCATTTTGCATGCAACATACAATTATGCTTGCTTATATCTAAGCAATCAGTCATGGATTTGACTTTAAATTTGATAAAGATTTCAAGCCATCAAGTTAGATACTTTTTGGCAGAATTTATTTTGAATTAAGGTGGCTTTTGAATTTGGAAATATTGGTTTAAGTTTTGCGTGCAATTACTATCAAAGCTATATTCCTAAAACCATGATATATATTGGATTGAAACTTCACACGTGTCTTCAGGCATGCTAAAATAATAGTTAGATGACGTTAAGTTGAATTTAATGTAAATTTTTGCCCCCTTTTTTTTACTTAAAAAATTGGTAAAATAAAGTTTTGTTTGCCGGTACTATAAAATCTGTATCTCAGAAACCATTGCATGTATTAGACTGAAACTCAAAACAGGTCTTTTCAGCCCTCCAACATTGGGAGGTACTTGCCAAAGCTTATTTTAACCTTCTCACGTATATTTTGGTTTCCAGAATGCAGAATGATGTTAAACTACCACTGGATCAAAGGAGAAAGTAAGTATAGTACGGCTGATAGGTTCACATTTCAATATGGATGGGGAGCAACCAGTGTGAACCGTCTTTCACTTTTGAATCTGAGGACAGACGGAGCTTTCCACCTGTTTCCAGTGCTTGCATACATCAAAAGATAATGACCATCTGAACCAATCACTGATCTTTATAATCATGTGTTGTACAAATGATATTTTTATAAGGTATGGAAGTAACAACTATAACAGAAAATTAGCATTCTAAGAAAAAAAAATACAAACAAATTCTAAAGTACTTGTACTTAAAATTTTTGATGATCAACATATTTTCATTTTGAGTGTTGTCTAGCCACTGGAATTTGTCCTAACTACACTGTATTGTCAAATATTATTCCACTTATCACATTTCTTCTAACTATCACTTTGTTTTAGTAATCACATTTTCCCAAGCTATCACACTTTGTTCCAGCTTTCACAGTTGTCCTATAAATCACACTTTGTTCCAGTTATCACATTTTCCCTAGCTATCACACTTTGTTCCAGCTTTCACAGTTGTCCTATAAATCACACTTTGTTCCAGTTATCACATTTTCCCTAGCTATCACACTTTGTTCCAGTTTTCACAGTTGTCCTATAAATCACACTTTGTTCCAGTTATCACATTTTCCCTAGCTATCACACTTTGTTCCAGCTTTCACAGTTGTCCTATAAATCACACTTTCTTCCAGTTATCACATTTTCCCTAGCTATAACACTTTGTTCCAGCTTTCACAGTTGTCCTATAAATCACACTTTGTTCCAGTTATCACATTTTCCCTAGCTATCACACTTTGTTCCAGCTTTCACAGTTGTCCTATAAATCACACTTTGTTCCAGTTACAAACACGCCCTGGATGGCCTGTTCAAAGTATGGAAGACAGAGGGAACCACAAAACTTTTCAATGGTGCTACCATGGCAACATCGAGAGCAGTGTGTGTCACAGTTGGACAGCTGGCCTGTTATGACCAGATCAAGGGTACACTGCTGGGTACTGCTCTCTTTATGACGGACGACATAAAACTACATTTCACTTCAAGTTTCATGGCAGTAAGTCACTCACATTCACATGCTCTCATTTTACCCTCACACTCATGTTAAAGGCTTATATAGGAGTCCCTATTTGTCTGGTTGTTGCTGCAGTTATGGTGCTAACATACCTGTCAACATTTCAGAATGGCAAGGAGTGAGATTTTTACGTGTCGCGAAGACCGGATGGGAGTGTGGGTTTGGGAGAATTTTTTTTTCAATGCATTAAATTATGCATTCTGGTGCCTTTTGAGATCATTAAGTATGAATTTCTTGTGTCCTGTGTTACCATGCTTTTACAAAATTAATAAGAAAAAATTACATTTTTTAAAAATTTATTTCATGATACATGATAAATAGGTTTCTATGCATAGCATAAATGTAATAAAGAAATCAACATGAAAAACAACCAAATAAATAAATGCACATTTTTGCTTTAGCAAAAGCACCAATACTTCCCCCTTCACCACTACCTCATTGTTTTATTTCTAGTTTACTTTATTTAAATTTTATTAATGTATCCCGTTTCCCTCAGAAACGTCAATACATACCTAGTAATGATTTCTGAATCTTTGCCATCCGGGTACACTAGGGATTTGATAGTCAGACTTGTTATTCCCTCTTTGTACAGTCTATTTTTTAAGCCTTCTCTGAATTCTGTGAGTTGGTGACATTTCTTAGTGGTGTCAAAGAAAATATGACCCACTGTTTCTGTTTCAGGGCAGAAACGACATTTGGTTTCCTCTGAGAAATTTTGTGTTCTTATCCCAGACATTCCTAGTTTTAACCTGTTAAGTAATAGTTACCGATAATTCCCGTATATGACTCGGAGGGATTCGGAAATTCAAGCAACATGTGATTGGTGATTTTCTCTCGGAAGCCCTGGAATGCCCTGGATATACGAGTATAAGCAAGACCGGCGATAACCAGTTTTGTGACGTACCCTGTATATTGGAATGCCCCTAGACAAGCGTCACAGGGTGGGCTGTATATTGGGGCTTGCATCCTGTGTTGTTTTAAACGATTAGAGAAGGTAATTAGACAAAATTTCTGACCCACAATGTTTTTGGTATTTTTTTATAAAAAATCGTGAGAAAATGGCCAAAAATCGTGAAATCGTGACCATGAACTTAAAATCGTGAGAATCACGATTTAAGCGTGAGACTTGACAGGTATGGTGCTAATTCCTTTAACAGTTTTTTAAACAGCTTTAACAGTAATTTTATAATGGGATATTATCATCATAATGGACTTACCCAATGTTTATTACATTAATAAGTTTGAATATCATGTGATCAAAGGTAGACTTGGTTTAAACAAAAGGAAATTTGGGCTTATGTGTGATCCTGTTTGCAACTTACCATGAAAGAAAGTAATTCTGAAATAATGGTTAAATTAGGGGCTTTTAATTTACTATTCAAAAGCTTGAAAGGTTTATTTTGGTTTAACAGTGAAGTTGCAAGAGTTCTGTACCTTTGAATATTATGCAGGAATTATAAGCTATATTTCTTTGTGTGTTGATCTATGAAGATAGTGAAGAGTAACATACCTTGATAAGCTTCACTATCTGGATTTGATAGATGTCTTATTGAAATGGTCAAAAATCTTTCAAGGTAATAAAATTAGTCAGTAGATCATTGTATAATTTTCTTTTCCTTTAATCATAAGAAACAGCTAATTGCAATCATAATATAGTGTTTATGTCCATCAGGACTATTCTTGTATACAATCTTATATAGGCTAGTTATTTCACTGTTTGGTTGCATGCCAGTGCCAGTATGTGACAATGTATGTATTGTTGCCAGGGTGGTATTGCCACATTCCTCACTATGCCTCTAGACGTGATGAAGACCAGGATGATGAATGCTGCACCTGGCACCTACAAGGTGGGTCTACCATAGTATCAACAGTACTTGTACTGGTACATTCAACATTGGAACAATGACTGATATTTCATAATAGTAGGGGACACTGAACCGGACAGTTGATCTGCATAGGGAGCAGGCATATGATTCTTGAAAAAAGCTTTAATTGAGAATTTTTGATGTTAAAAATGATGCATCAGATGAGAAGGACAAGTGTTAAGAGCAACCTTCCTATAATGCATTTAGTATTTAACCCTTTCCCTCATAGAGGATACCATGAAAAGACCTATGCGAACAGCATAAAACCAGATCAGCCTGCGAGTAACTCGCAGGCTGATCAGGTTTTATGCTGTTCGCTGCTCCTCAGTGGTCTGGAAATGAGGATTTTACAATTAAATTTGGTAAGGTTTAATTGTGGTTTTCTGCAGACCAGGCTTTATTTGGTACCTATTAAGTGCGTCAGAATGAGTCTATATGAGGGAAAGGGTTAACAGATTGACCACAGCATATCAGTCATTAGGAGTTGTACTGGTTTATCTCCCTTGATGGTGAGGGTAGTTCCAGGACTGCTTGGCCTAGTGTCAAAACAATGTGACTGGGTGTAGTGTCATGTCACTCATATACAGCGTGATATTGCAGTGAGGTAGCACTATACATCTGTCTCAAGTAGATAAAGTCCCAAAGTGGCTGAAATACTGACAGCAAGAGTATCAAATAAACAAAAAAGTAAATATTCTTTATCACCTAATTTTTAAAAAAAAAAAAAATATGAATCTGAATACATGTACAAAATTCTGGGAGAATTCTGTCCTACATATCAAGGGATCTTCTATCTTCCATGGGGGAAAAGCCCCCAAAATAAATAATAATTTTGAATTGTTACTTTTACCATTTTATCACAATAAACATTTAATCTGTACATGTACTTTATGTGAAATAGGAATATTTGGAAATGTTAGAGCTTTTAGTTATCCCTTTATTCTCATTTAACAGTGCGGAGGTGATAAAGTAAAATTCTTATGGTAGAATATTACTGTGAAGGGTATTTTTAGCATGCTATTTTAAGTACATGTAAATGTTAATTTCCAGATGAACTAACATCCAATTTTGGGTACATTCTTATATATACTTTAAAAGATTGATTTCTTTCAATATGTTCAATAAGAGGAATACCAAAATGAAGTTGTTAACTACTACCACTAATAAGACATCATGCTTATGACCAGTATTTATTATTGGAAGCCTGTATGATCACTAAACTCCTCACTGTGTTGGTTTAAATCCTGGTCTGAATACTTAGTTATTTTATGAGGAAGACTTAAGAATCTTCATTCCAGCTGGCTTTCAGTAGGTTGGTTGTTCTCTACAGATGTCCCGTGTGCCAGAGATAATGATCATAGGTTTCCCTGGGTCTTCCTCCACCTGTCTTGAGCTCCATTTGGATGTGGTAATATGACAAATAATGACAAAATGTTATATATAACAAGCAAACATATATTAAACACTACTCACTATAAGTTAAGATTTACTAACCAACTTGTACTTTGTATTGCAGAATATTCTTGCCTGTGCCATGGACATTGGCAAAAATGGTCCCTTTGGATTTTTCAAGGTTTGATATTTTTCTCCATCAAAATATTTGATTCTCATACAAATCAATAATGACACAGGTCATCAATTTTTAAAAAAAAGAAAAAAAAAGAGAAAAAAACAACAAAAAAACCCCAATATTTCAAAGGTTTAGAAAACAGAAATTTGCACCCTGTTTAACTGTTTATAAATTTGAAATGTTACTTTTTGGTGTTTACTTTCAGGGATTCATTCCAGCTTTTGTACGACTTGGACCTCACACCATATTGACCTTCCTGTTCCTGGAACAGATACGAATGAACTTCGGGGATGACCCCAAACCCCTGTGATGATAATATAGTAGTTAGTTTGTAGAAAGCTATAGGCCAAACATAATGAAGTATAGTTGTATTTCGTATAAGCAGTGTGCAGAAATGTTAGTACACATAAAGTGGTTAAAATTCTCCATATCAACCTGTACTGGTTTTCCATTGTGTGTTGTTTCATATAAAACCAAAAGTCTCTGTATAGATGTATGCTAGACTAGTTGTTTGTTTGATAAGGAAAGCATTCCAGTCAATTTATAGTATGCACAAAAGTGTGCGCATTGCAATAATAAAATGTATGAAGAAATGAAATGTATGAAGGCTTAAAAGAAATGCATAGAAATTGTATATAAGTGTGTTTGCAATGCAGGATATTTGTAAAGGATAAAAAGTTTGACTATTGTATAACTTAATATATTATCTGTTATTTGATTAACTTTAATATACCTCGTATCACCTTATGGAGTAGTGATATACTGGAATCAGGCATGACCCTCCCTGTCCCTATCTCAGTACATATTTAAATATCTCGAAGACAGAGGTATTCCATTTAAACATGGAAATGTTCATCTGTGCCAAAAGAAGGTGGCTTGTTAATGTATTTTGGATTTGTTGGGTCATAGCCATTGTTAGTAGAATATTTACACTGATATAGCTATGGGAATTTGTGTGTTCACTGGGGGCGTTAATCACCTCAGTGATAGCTCTAGTTTAATACTTTAAATGAATATTCATGTTTAAATTTTTGACTTGATTTATTTATTGAACTTAAGATAGAATTAATGGTATATGATGTAATTGAGTTTTCTTTGTAGAATATGAGCTACAATATTTTATGAGCAAACAGAGGAAACCCTGATCAGACAGCTTGTTCCAGGGACTGTCTGATTTTTGTTTGCTCTGTTTGACAAGGCATAGTGTATTTGTAGATGTACAGTCTAAATGTAAAGACATTCAAGCTGAGTCTTCCTTGTATGTGATTTGGACAGATAACCTTGCTACTGGTAAACTCAAAAGAAGAAGTGTGAATATTGTTAAAAAAGTGTGACCTGGAAATTTTAAAATACAGACTGTTTTGCTTTTATTTTATACTTTAATACCATTTTAATGTCTATGCCTTTTACATTCACTCTTAAAATTGTTTTGGATAGAGATACTTACACCTGATCTTTCCTGGAAGATTGTGTTAACTTTTTAAACAGTTATGACTGTTTTTAGTGTCAAATCTTATAGTGAAACTTAAATTTTCTCTCAGCTCTATAGAAGTTGGAAATTGATTTATATGGTTTTACGATATTTTAATTTCCTGTTTGTGTGTGTGTTAATCTTATGAGTATATATTTGGGTAGGTTTTCTAAGTTTTGGTCATTTAAAATGACTGGTCATTTTCATTTTTTATTTTTTCAGTGAAGGACATATACAATCATTTTGAACAAGTTTGTCTTAAACTTAACATTTTCTGTACTGAAATTGTCAGACCTTTGAAGAAAAATTCAGTGAATTAGGTCCTAGACCTGCTTTGTACACGGCATTTCATATTAAGATATCCTGAAATAAATATTAAAAAAAATCTCTTTTTCTGCATTGCTGTGATGAGATGAAAGTCATATCCTTAAAGAGAATGTCAAATTGTGACACAGATGCATTTCTTTAGTATCTAGAGAATTAAAGATCTTGAAAAAGAAAAGTTGAGGAATCACATTCTTGTTCATTGTTACAAGGGCCTTACTTGCCTATCTAATTTCGTAACTATAAGATTTTGGGAAAAATGAAGACTCCCTTTATCAAGAAATATAAAGGGATTTTTAGATCTTAAATGTATTGAGTTTACTAAAATCTCTATTTGAGAGGATGTGTGAAATAGGTGGTGTACAATCAGGGATTGATTCAGTGTTGTCTGTGGCAACTCATTCTCTCGTTAATCTCAATCATTTGTGTGTCAATGAAATAGTGAAATTGTGATTGTCACAGACTTGCAACCCATTTTCAAAAAAAGTTCGTAGATGAGAGGTGAGCATTTCATGGATGCTGCAAATATCCAGTTTTATATGGAATATTTCATTGACATTTAAGAAAGAGAGTCTTGCTCCTCACTAAGATCATAAGGCAGATGACGACATCCGTCATGCCATTAAAAACTTAAAACAAATTTGATCTTTTTAGTTGAATCCATTACACTTTGATATTTTTACTTTCTTTTTTGCACAAAAACTTATGAAACTCTGGTATGACCTGATCCATTATGTTACCATCATCAGATAACCCATGGCCTCTGATTATGCTATTCTCCATAAATCACCTGTGGATTTTTGTATCACTGTTTTGTTGTTTAGATAGAAGGTAAATACAGTAATCCTATTGGATGCAGGATAACATTGTCCTGCCTGGTGTTAACCAATCCAAATGCATGTATTGTAATTTCAAATATCCTATGTAATATAATCCCCCCTTCTCTGATATTCTTTCCTCCACAGAGGGAGTATCCAAAATGCAAACAACATTTTGATTGGCTTAAATGATTTTGCACATACTGTGTAAATGCTTTAATTTTCCAGTTGAAAAATCCCACAGTTGATGAATGGAGAGTAACAGAATGAATTGTGGGTGTCTGATGATGTTAACTAGAACTAACTATCTGTCATTGGGATGACAAGGTTACTCATTTGATATCTTTTATGTCTATGAAATTTGCACAAGAAGAAGAAAATTGTATGAGAAGTTTGTTTCAACAAAAGCTCATTAGTATACCAATAAAGCAAGGTAGGTAACTCATATTGCTTGGATGTTGGTAGGGCTTCATGTCTAGATAATAGTCAGTATACTGTCATTGTGACAGAGTAGGCTGGCTTAGGTTAAAATTGGTAAAGGACCATTCGGTCCATGTCATGGGAGATGTTATTTTTAAGGGCAAATTTATGTTTCAATTTAAATTATATTGTGTGTTCTAAAAGACAAGTACATGTAAACAAGTATAACTTTTATTTTGAATCTGAAATGTTAGAGATTGAGAATTTGTTCATGTCTTAATTTTTCAAGTGTGAGTTTTTGCTGAATAGAGAATCAGTTTAAAAAATACTTATTTTTTGTGAACCAAAGATTCTTTCAAGCTGAATGTATAAAAGATATTTCTTTGAAAGATAAGGCCAGATCTTCACTATGTCCATATTTCAACACTATTTACCATATGCAAGGGAGATCCCAAGTCATTGCTCATGTCATCAGGTAGACCTGCTGTAGTAGTTACCTGTATTTAGCAGACAATCTGCTGAAGCATTACCTAAGTGTTTGTTTGTTTTGTTTGTTATACATGTTACCTCTGCTGACTGCCATATTTTTCCCTTGACTGCCTTAGACAGGTGTGACCGTGTGAATGTTTTTATAGTGATTTAACTGCCTGAACTTGTGTGAAAGTGATATGACTGTGTCATCTTGTATGTAGTGTTTTGTAATGAAACAGCTGTGCTGCTTAGTCACTTATATAATTGCAATTTTTGTTGATTTTACATTGTTTGCCTTGCTGATTAATTTATGGTGTATATTTGATTCTAGCTGTTCCGATTATGCAATGTTAATTGTTGATTCTAGTTGTGAAATGTGGGTCTCAGCTACTGCAGTTAAAACACTACATGTGAAATGCACAGTAAGAAAAAAGTCTCATTACATATTTTCATTTTTAACTCACCTGAGCACGTTGTGCTCATGGTGAGCTATTAGGATCACCCTTTGTCGGTGGTCGTCTGTCGTCAACAATTTGCTTTAAACCACATCTCCTCTGAAACTGCTGAACAAAATTTGATTGAATTTGGCAGGGATGATCCTTGGGTGAACCTTCACAAAAGTTGCTAAAATAAACTTTATCCATGCAAAACTCTTCTCCTTCAAAACTACTGGCCAGATAAAAAATGTTTCAGTACAGATAATCTTTGGGTAACCCTCTGCCAAGATTGCTAAAATTATCCCAATCCGTAAAAAAAACATGGCCGCCAAGGGCGGGGCTGCATGATATGCCTTTTATGTATATAGTGAAAACTTTAAGCGACATCTCTGAAACCGCAGGACAGAATTTGATTATATTTGGCAGGGATGATCCTTTGGGGAACCTTCACAAAAGTTGCTAAAATAAACTTGATCCATGCAGAACTCTGGTTACATTGGCAATGGAAAGAAAAAAAAAATATAAAAACTTTAAAAATCATCTCTTTCAATATTACTGGCCAGATTTCAAAATGTTTTAGTACAGATGTTCCTTGTGTAGCCCTATACACAGGTGAGTGATCCAGGGCCTGTGTGGCCCTCTTGTTAATTGTAATGATTTTAGCTTGTTTGCTTTTTCATTCTCACAAAGTGTCATAACTCTTAGGTCAGTTTTGATCAAAATAAATTTTTCTTTTTTAAAAATAAAAATACAGTGAAAACTTTAACTTGGCCATAATTTCTAAACTGTTAAACCTGTCATAAAACTTACATACTTGTCACAAGGGCTATATTTTCAAAGGGTCATAAGTCTTAGGTTCATATCAAATTTATCTCCCTTTTAAAAAAAGACTTTAACCATGGGCATAGCTTCTAAATTATTTAACTGTCATCAAACTTCACATACCTATTACTTGTTAACTATCACTAGGGCTTTATTTTCATTAAGGGCCATAACTCTTAGGTCATTTTTGACCAAATTTATCTCACTTTTTAAACATAAAAATTCAGTGAAAAACTTAAACCTTGGCCATAATTTCTAAACTATTAAACTGTCTGTCTTCGGTTCATTTTGAATAATTTATCTTCCCTTAAAAAAACTCGAACATACATGCCTTGGCATCCACATGCAGTGCTCGTGTTTTCATGTTCATAACAAAGACATTCATATGTTTGTGTCGTTTAATTATTGTTTTTTTTTATTCCAGTTTTAAGATTTTGTATGGATGTCAGCCTAAGAATGGCTGTGTTCTGACCTCTTCATGTAGGCTACAGGCATATATGTAACTTAATGTATCTTTCACAAACATTTTTTATCTCTGAAGTGACAAAATCAAGGCCACAAGGTTATCAAGTAAATTTCTGCTCAGACTTTGTGTCTCAGGTATTATATTGATGTTGGTTATTAAAGATGTTGCATCTATTTTACATTACATTTGTTAAAGGCATACCACATGAAGCATTGTTATCCCAAGTGTTAATGAAAGTAAATATAAACTGTGATTTTCTATCACATGCTAGTTCCATACCCCATTTCAATAATTGATCAGATTTTACCCTTTATCAATATTCTTTGCTATTTTCTCAGGTGTTAGTGGTGACTCGGCTTTTTTTCATTTTGTATCTTTTGCATTTTGTGATTAAGCTGTGTCACAAGCAATGTTTTTCTTTCAATAACAACATGTTCAAAGTTTTAGGGCACTTTATCCTGTATGGACAATTTTTAATAACATAGACATTGTAAAGATTTAATTCTGTGTTTGCCATGGGCTATCTTCTTATATAACCATCAGCTGTGCATTGTGAATGCCATCTGAATAGAAACTAATGAAACTTGACAGGGAGGATCTTCAGGTGGTCCCTCGCCAACATGGCTGAAATAAACGGTCATGTTAGGTCCAGTCCTGCATTCACATTACATAGAGACAAGGTGGGATGAGGGGGTATTTATCACTTTTAGTGGTATAATTATAGCTTTCTAATTTTGGTTAAACTTCAGTTTTGACTTGACTATTTGAGTTTACGGTCGCTTTGACAGTATTTCAGTTATATAGCGACGTCCAGCTAATTACAGGTGGAGGAAGACCCCAAATGCACGGAGGCATACGGGTAGAACCACCAACCTACCGCAAGCCAGCTGGAAGGCTTCCTCACATGAAAATCCGAATGACCCTACAGGGATTTGAACCCACGCGGTGAGGGGCTGAGTGAGTGCTAAAGTCAGTGACTTTACCCTCTCGGCTACGAAGGCCCCTAAACTTCAGTTTTATGTGACATTCAGAAATTTGAAACTTGTCACCTAAATATTGACTTCATGCCAATTTACTACATGAAGGTATATTAACATTGCTGTAGTTAAATATCATTTATGCACTAACATTTACTGGGTCAAAATGTTGGACATTCATTATCATCATGTCATCAGGTACATATGTTAACATTCATGAGACCTAGTCTCTGCTGAAACATACATTCTTGACATGGATTTTTATTGATAAAACTGAATTAAATGCTTTTGTCGAAGCTATAAATACTGATTAATTCATTTACATTTTTCACATATCAGGCATTTCATTAATCCATTACCTTTCTGTGGTAGTCATATGTTTGTGTTTATCCGGTGAAGGTCATATAATAACTTGCTGTCTTTAGATTGTTAGATAGTTAAACATCTTCATGATCTATCGGCCTAAAACATTGTAGATGTTTTACCAATGATTAGTAAGTAACCTTTAGTAAAAGATCATTTTGTTGAAGGTCGTTGCCATGGATACTATGGTCAAGATAATGATCAGATGAGAGTGAGAGTGCAGCTGTTTTGCAGTCAAAATGTGTCGAAATGTTCATGATTTACTGACCGTAGCGTACTTTTGTTTTTGTACAATCAAATGCTGTTATGATTATTCAGTTACTGCTAATGGTGGTGGATTGATAACCAAGATCGCAATGTCAGAAGTTTTGTTTGGTAAGCAGCCATTTAATACGTCTGGTTTTCAAATTTCTATTTTCAAATTAATGATCCTTGAGAAACACGCTATCTGTGAAAAACAGTTCAAAGTAAAGTATTTTGAATCTAAATTTCTGTTGCCTTATTTTTGAAAGTTTGGGGTGTATATGAGAGTGTGCTTGTTGATCAGTCAGTCTTTTGGCTTTTTTGCCGATAAATAATTATGAACGGGTTGACAAATTCATATAATTTTGAACTTAAGTTTTAGTAAAATGAAGGCCAAGTTCAAATTCGTTATGGCCACCTTAAACGTAGAATTTGCCAGACTGATAATCAGTATAGCTGGTTCTCAACAAATTCGAACAAATTTTAGAGGAGGTCAAGATCAACTATTGGCAAAATCAATTTTTTTTTTTACATATTTATGGCCTCTTTTCGACTTAAAGTTTGTTAAAGCCAAAACCAACAAAAAAAAAAAACACCTTGCAGATTCTGTGTTACAGCGCTGTTTAGGGGTATTTTTCACCTTTAGTGATGTTTCTAGTTACTAATTAGTGATTCTCTATATACCCAAACCAAAGATCATTGATCCATTAGCCCAGCATAAATCTACAGAACTTAACAAACAAGACTAGCCACAGGTAGTTTGACGCCAATATATTTCACCCCACCACCACACAAACTTTCTTTACACTGAAGAGTACTGTAAAATCATTATTTTAATGACAATCTGTATTAAAGATTTTTTCGTTTATACATACATTCGTGGTTCATGATCAAGAAAAACGTGGTCTATGAAATGAATAGTTTTTGTGGTTTCAAATATATTATTGGATAAAGCCGTCAACGAAATCGACGAGAAGTAGTCGCAAAAATAAATGATTCTACAGTAAATGAAAACTGAAATTCGAGGGATAAGAGATGAACCATCTTTGTGTGGAGCTCCTGTGACCCATAACACGCCTTTGTACAATGTGCAACATTTCTGTAACGCCGGCTCTGGAACGGTCCCAGTGGTTAGAGAGTTCGCCCAGGAATCGGGAGGTCGTGGGTTCGGTATCTGAAATCTGGCGTACTGGTATAGTTTTATTACTTGGCTCTCAGCATATAAGAATAATTCCGGGACTTGCAAGATAATGTGACTGGGTGTGGTATGACACATGTCTATGATGCTCACTGCAGTGTGTCAACACTTTATCTGTTTCAAGAAGACAAGGTCTCCAAATGACTGAAATACTGTCGGTGGGACGTTAAACCAATTCAATAAACGTCGGCTCTGGGAAGCATATCTTTGGATTCTGCTTTGAACTACACAGTTGCTATTTGTTGTTGCCTGGTCCTGTCATCTTCAGGTGATCCAGGCGACGTCTTACAGAACCATAACAACCAGTCCTAGCAAGACGGCTGTAACAGAAAGAGAAATACATATATGTATTGTAAAATTCCACAGAATTTATCGAAATTAATTACTTTGTCTAAAACTGACGCCATTCCTAGGAGATATTCGTGAGTAATATTGACACCAAATAAACGTTGTTTGATGTCGCTGTACTCCCTGTAGATATGTCGGAAAACCTCGGGTCCCGCTATTGAAGGGCCCATGTACGAGTCCCGGTCTTGCAATATTCTCTCCTGTAACGTGGCACCCAGTGTCATGTCTGGTTTATCAAGCGAAACCTGCCAGCAGTTATGTACATCCCACATTTCCTAAAATTAAGTCCAGTGTGGACTGAAAAGAATGTTGCCACTGGCTTAATTGTCAGATCTTCTGCTTAGGGGACGGGATCGTAGGTCCAATACCCGACAGCGAGCTTACGTACTTGGCTGCCAAAAAAGGTATGAACTGTTGAGGATCAAACAACCTTCTTATGATCAGGAGTTGTTCTCAATTATAAAGCTAACCAAGTAAGAGACCTTCTGTTCTTTGTTCTATGGACACTGTTACTTGATTCTCAAAGTATTAAGAGGTTGTCATTTTTTCACAAGGCATTGTTGTTTTAAAATTAAGGTATTATCCATCGCTGGTGTTGTTTTTTTTAATCCTTTAGTGATAATTTATTCCTATTTTTTCAGGCTGAACTTCTATCCATGTCACTGAAAACATTGCCTGCGTATCCAAACTATATTAAGAATTTAAAAAGCTACTTTATAACTAAATTTGCCTGTAAATTGATTTGTGCTTTAACGACTTTTTTAATCGAAAATAATTATATTCCTGAGTAGAGATTTTTCGAGACACTTTAAAGTGTGAATTTAACTTACACAAAATAGAAGCAATGCATTGTTTCAGTCAAAAGCCATACTCGGCAGTACACAAAGACGGGTATAGGGTATTTCAAATCTATGCCTAGCTAAACAAATAAGTATTGAGCGTACTTGATTGTACTAAACTTCGTATTGCAAAATCGGCATCCTAATATGAAATGTAAACAGAGTAACGTGCATGAAGTAAACATTTAAAGGCTTGGTTATTGAGGTAACCTTCCATGGATACCTGGAGCACAACAAAATATGTCATTGCGTAATTTGTAGTATGCTGGGATTTAACGTCCTACTGAAGGCTACATTGACACGTGGTTCCTCACTGTGATATCACGATGGCATGGTATCACACCCGGTCACATTATCCCGACACTGTGCTAACCAGTCCTAGAACTACATTGTGTGCTAAGCGCCACGCACAATGGAAATATATCATTTTAAACGACTTTGGTTCGTCATGGCTGGGGACTGAACCCACGACCTCTCAGTCCCCCAAAGACAGCATCCGGTTTAGTATAATGCCCATATTTTATATATATATATTTAGCAAACAATGGCTTTTGTTATAATTTTATCTACACTTTGTCGATTTTATTAAAAGCATAGTGAGTAATTCTCACAATTGTCCCTATCTAGAATTAATCAAACATAAAAAACAAAGATTAAACTTAAACTATTCGAGATCAATATTTATAATAAAATTCGTCTAACTGAGAGTACGAGCTTTATGCTATAAAATTCTATCTCGTATACTTTTATGGGATTTCTTTTACATTTTATTTTATTGTAATATGCAGAAAAAAAGCAACAATAATATTATCAACACTATGAGAGAGAGAGAAAGAGAGAGAGAGAGAGAAAGAGAGAGAGAGCGTTCGATAATACTACTGGAATCCATTTTCCAATTCATTTCCTATCTCATATTTTCTATGTTGTCATTTTTTGGGCCAAAATACAAGTTAATTTATTCATACTATTTTGTTGCATGGTATCCTCAACACAGGGGACCGTCCCCGATGGCCGAGTGGTTAGAGTGTCCGTCTCGGGAGCGGGAGGTCGTGGGTTCGGTCCCTGGCCACGACATACTAAAGTCGTAAAAAATGGTACTGTTCTAGCTCCCTTGCTAAGCGCTCAACATATAAGGGAAGTTGCAGGAATGGTTGGCTCGGTGTCAGGATAATGTGACTGGGTGTGATATGCCACATGTCTACGGCGTGATACTGCAGTGTGACAGCACTATATCTGTCTGAAGTAGACATCGTCTCCAAATGACAGAAACCCATCAAACAAACAAACAAACAAACAACACGGGGGGAATGAAGAAAAACACATAATTATGTTACAAACGAATATAACTTCCAACCATATCAGCAATCCCTTGTTTAATAAGTCTTCCTATATAGTTTTATATTTTGAATCCACTAACACATCACCTTTTTTTTCATTTTAGAGATCGCGCATATCTTGGAATCTGAGGTACAGGCATTTTTGTAACACCGGAGACATACAGTGCCCGTGATTCAATACTGTATCAGGGTACCTTCTAAACATTAAATACGCAGCCTCAGATCGATACTCTTTACATGTAACCATAGTCAATTCCACGTTTTATGTACAAACGAGAGTTGCTTCGGCTTACAAAACAACGCGGGCACAATGCTCACCTGTGAGTAAATTCTACAGGTAGCAGATGTGCACGAGTTATGGTTCGTTGTAAACAGTATGTTTAATATTGAGGATTGACGTCCGATGAAACTTGTTTTAGCAACAGCCAAACATAGCGTGTATGGAAATCAGTTTATGAAAGATCAGTAAGCGACATCTGAATGGATTTTAAATTGCTGTAATATGTAAGTAAATTTAATACACTTTATTTTACGTCATATATGAAGTATATAAAATAAAAGAAAAATGGACATTGTATATATTGATCGGAATGTTTGTATTGTTTAATTATTAATACTAACGCCGAAATAAGATTACGATGTCTGTATATGAAGCAGGCAATGTCTCTGTGAGAGGTTTATAATTAAACGCCGTCTCTACTGTATGTTGCTCTATATACAGGTGTCATTTCATATGTGTCTCTATCTGTCCTACTAAACTCTATTTGGATGTTCTATATATCTTGTAGCAATTAGACTGTCAAACGTACACTCATATACAGTAATGTTAAGTTTTTCCTATACATACGTTGGATTGTTCCAAAAGCGTTCTGTAAAAGTAGACCACGATTTATGTTTTTCTCATTTATTGCGTGCATATTTAAGCGCGCGTGTGAGCGTGTTTGCGTGCGTGCGTATTTATATACGCGCAGGAAGATAAAGAGATATATAGATAGAAAAAAAGATAGATACAAAGACAGCAGGCAGACAGATATATGGACAGATATGAGGGCTATAGTTGCATATATGCCAGTAGAAAATGACATACTAACTCATGATTAGTAAAGGCAAACTATTGAGCTGGTTTCCGGGTATAAGTCGGTTATAGTACCCCGCCCCCCCCCCCCCCCCCATATTATATTAGTACTGTTCACAGTCAGGTGGCGAGGACAATGCGTATTGTTGGTAAGTACTGAGGTACCGTTAGACTTTCAGATCACACCGTCATGGTACGCTGCCTACAATGCCTTTATAAAAAAAAGACATTTGTATGGTAGTACACTCAGTGACTCACGTCCGTATAATGGGATCTTTATTATGAAACATTAATATAGTCTTATCTAAAACAAAGTTAAAAATAACGAGAGAGCCATTTAAATTGTTATTGATTTTTTTAAGACAACCGCCGTATGTAGTTTTGTACGACAGTTCTATTTTCTGTCCACTAGTTTAGTTTAGGTATGAGATCGGGATTAGGTTCAGAATTTTATATACAGCCTGACATCGTATTGTAAAACTAATGAAAGAGTAGAGTTATTTTCAAGGACCTGTCAAAAGTAACAAATATTTCAAAAGTGTAAAATGAGATTTTTACGGAGCCCGTTAAATGACAATACATTTCAAATACTTACCGCGAAACTCTGCCATCCCCTGGTATTTCTGTATACACATAGAATACTTTCGTGGTCAGCCCTTGATTTGACAGCACACACTTGTATTCTTGCGCGACATGTTTGTTATCTGTCGTAAGTACGAAATAAAACAATAAACACCGCTTAAAACGAACTCGTCTTGGACTTCATAGAATAAGTTCGGTATATCCGATGTTTGGTAATATATGCGTTTATCGAACACGTTCACTATAAACGTCATTTCAGCATGGAAATAATGTTTTATTATAAACTTGACTAAAATTAATTCCGTTCAGAATCAAGGTTGTAATAAATGCATGGATACGTAGGTAAATATACCGGCTATAAGTGAGTATACATATTTTCAATCGTAAATTGTACTGAGAGTATCAATAAAACCTGAATACTAGATGCTTAAAATTCGGAAATAGATGGTTGTTTTGGTTTATATTTTGCACTTATGTCAAATATTTCTTGCATTTGATTTAAATCAAGAAATACATTTATGCAGCAATACATCTCTTGCATTGAAACTGTTTTGTCGCATGTGATAGTACAGTCTTTACATAATGTAAATATCTCCGTTTTACTATTTTAAACTCCTTAGAAACTCATGCATATTATGTATATGCCCACGTGATCCTGAATTTTAACCATTGTATCAATTAAAACAATATTCCATGTTAGTTAACTACATTGTATCACCTCTGTTCGAACCAAAAACACTTAACCATGCATTTCTATTAACTACATCTGTATGTTCAAATGATGACCATCACGTTTATTTATGGAGGCTATTCGTTGCCAAAAATCCAGCCTTGTAATCATGACAATTTATACTTCGGTTCAACTAAACAGATGTGTAAAAGTATAAACGTTTATCCGAGAGGTACATATTGTGCTCGTATTGTGCGTTTTGATTATCTCGATTTAACTAGTAACGTTTTTTCTTCTAGAATGTAATTTGGTAACATGCAGCTAAGATAAAATGCAAATAATATTTATAATTTTTCAAACTCAAATTTACGAAATGTACAACGACATACACGACACGTTTTACGCCGTACATCACGACGTTCGAGAATGGAGCCGCATCAGATAACACTCTCAGGTTTACAACTGCATACTTGACTTTTACATTTCTACGCGATTAACATTTGTAGACGATTTTGCAACTTCCATATATGGCAGTATCACGGAAATAGGCGAAGATTTAAAGGCGGAGCCAAATTTCACGAGCGGAAAATAAAGAGAGGTAACTCTTACACCATGATAAATCGATAAGTACAGAAAGATTTCGTATTTACCTGAATCTGAAAATGATATTTTGTAGATACAATAATTTTATATACATCAATTGTTAATCGTTATACTTACCTTTGGACTTTTTTTAATATATACATGGTAAAATGAAAACGAAAAAAAAAATATGGTTGAAAAATGTTATGTAGATCTAAGAAAGGGAAGTTGCTATGTACAGACATTTAAGCTTAAAAATTTTGGTTTTAATTTTACTAACGTTATAAGTGAATATTAAGAAATGAAAGTTTAACATTATAAACTGCATATATTTTTTTCTCTTTTTTCTTATCCAGTCATACCCTAGTATTAAGGTAATATTTGTGATATAGTAATTAAATGTTACTTAATATTATTGGGAAAGGAAGCAGCCAGAATTTGGCCTGTAAAAATTATTGTATAGATCTATCTGTAGCAAAAATTGAAATCTGAAAATTGTGCTCAAGGTGAGCTTTTGTGATCGCCCTTCGTCCGGCGTCCGTCGTCGTGTGTCGTGCGTCGTCCGTCGTCAACAATTTGCTTTAAATGACATCTCCTTTGAAACCGCTGGACAGAATTTAATGAAACTTGGCAGGAATGTTCCTTGAAAATTAAAAAAATTCCATGAAAATCTAAAAAAAAAATAATTTGAAAACTTTAAAAATCATCTCCTTCAAAACTACTGGCCAGATTTTAAAATAAATTAATACAGATGTTCCTTGGGTCAACCTCTACCAAAGTTGCTAAAATTATTCCGATCCGTAAAAAAACATGGCCGCCAGGGGCGGGGCTTATTTGCCTTAAATATGTATATAGAGAAACCTTTAAACAACATCTCCTCTGAAACCACTGGACAGAATTTGATTAAACTTGGTAGGGATGATCCTTGGGTCAACCTTCACAAAAGTTCCTAAAATAAACTTGATCCATATAGAACTCTGGTTACCATGGCAACAAAAAGAAAAAAATATGAAAACTTTAAAAATCTTCTTCAAAACTACTGGCCAGATTTTAAAATAAATTGGTACAGATGTTCCTTGGGTCAACCTATTTATCTCAGGTGAGCGATTTAGGGCCATCATGGGCCTCTTGTTTTATGAAAGTGGCATTGAGTGCAAATTCACAACACCAGTAATGGCAGTGGCTAGATATTAAATTTTGAAAAAAGCTCAATTGTGGTGAAGTGGGTTCTCATTTCATGTGGCTTTGGTGGCTCGACTAAAAAAACATCAAAGTTAAAATCCTGGCCAGGGATATAAAAATTTAAATATAAATTTACGCCATGCTGCGCTTATATTGCTGGCTTTACAAGGTAGGTGGGGTACGTTTCAAAAACTAATCTTTTTTTATATCTTCTGATGTTGATTCAATACCTGCATACAATGGCACTCATGCAACTGAAACACATGATGCTTAGTAAATAATTGTGATACTGTTTAATTCTCATAATGCATTTACCTTGAATGTGTAGACCTACACGCTGCAACTGCGTGAAGATTTGCCAGTCGTTGTCGGAAAATACCGAAAGTGAGCGGACAATTACGTTTATTTACGATGATTTAGTGGGCGGGAAAATGGGCGGAGCTTATTTATCAACATTGCAAACGTGTAAACCTTGATTAAGCTGAGCCGAATCATGATGGTCAGACAATGTAAAGTTGCGAGCGTTAAAGTAAGAAGGCTTTTTGTAGTTTATCAAAATGCATTTTGTTGAAATACGTATTTACAATGTTGCATCGGCAAATTCAGTCCAAGAATGTATCTCTGGAGTTTAAATACTAAGAAATTCAAATGAATTGGGTATTTTGTCGGAAGATAAACTGTTCAACTCAGATCAACAAGGCTGGATTTTTGGCAACGAATAGCCTCCATATTTATTAGCTATATTTAAATGGTTACTCTTTACGGCTAACAGTTCTCCGTGCATGCCCAGTTACTTAACATCATATGTATATCGTATAGAAGGTTATTTCTGCGGGTGTAATATTCTGCGGTTTAACCAGCGAGTTCTGACTTATGAGAATTTATTTCTGCGCTTACTTACCTTGCTATTTAAAGCAAAAATATTGAAATCTTTAGTTCTCAGTATTTCTCTGAGTAATTACACTAGCTGTAACATCTCACATACTCTACCGTCAACCATACCGTACACAATGTATCCTGTCCATTTGCACGGTGTTGCAGTTCAGTATTTCGGTCATAAAGCGTGTCTAGCCCATTCAAATGTAAACATAACACAGTGGTAGTGTACCTTGGTGATGGGTTCGAACTCCGATGGAGACAAGGGTTTTCATGAACTTTATAGAGGCGCTGATATTGGTCAAACCCTGGAGAGAGAAAGAGAGAGAGAAAAAAAAGAAAGAAAGAGAAAGATCTGTATAAATACCCAATCGACGTAAAATAAATACGTTTAAACTTATAGTGTGTTCTCTTATTACTCTATAACTCCGATTATGTCGTCAAGTACAGTTGTGAATATTCAGTATCAACAGACCGGTGTCTCGGCTGCCGAGTGGTTTTCAGAAAAGTTTCGACAATGTGGCTGGCAGAAATATGTCACCATACCAACCGTAACTGAGAGACTGTGTATCAGAACGCGGGTATTGCACTACTTAAATAGAAACTTACAAAGTGCATTAACGTCCGCTTGACACGCACTTACTTATCATTGCCGTAGTTTATCTTCGTCTTGTGGCGAGTGTCGTGAAAAAAGTTCATTTTTAAAAATGTCTCTTTTATCCTGTTTTAAAATGTATCCAAAATCATTACTCAAGAAGATATTACGCAAACAAAACTGTTTACGCGTGTTTATAAAATACATACTACGATATCAGAAATCATCGATACGTGAAAAATCTAATCGATGCTCCCATTCTACATAATGAAATGGCAAATTTCCCGCGGTGTATCGATGAATATATCTATAAACGGTATGTAGCGCCTTTAAAACTTTCATTTGAATGCGGCGCAGAACAGTTGATAAGTGTAATTTCTGTCCATAAAGCCATTTTTTCAATCCCATTAAAATAGTTTATTGATCCCATAAAATTTGGCTTGTAAAATTACGTACATACGTTGTTTTAATATTCATGAAATAAAGCTAGTGATATTTGAAAACCTGGCGTAGGTCAGGGGAATGGGCGGGACGAGGGTAGGTTGACAAAAACAAACACATACGGATGAAACATGAGAATAATCCAGTCTGAATAATCCCTGGGCATATTACACATGTCTACTGCCAATATATGTTAACATTTTGGAAATACATATTTATATTTGTAATCAAAAATCTATTGCAAGAATTTCATATCTGTGAAAAAAATCTTTTTTTTTATCGTGTATGTATTTTCCAAAATTTTTTCTTTTTCGATCATTATGCCCGATCGGTATATTTTTAATCGTATATTATTAACTGACTTAATCATGAGAGTAAACTGGGACAAAATTAAGAAGTTAAGTAAATAGACGAAGGGTTCAGGAAAAATGCGATTAGAGATTTATGAAGCTATACTTTACATGGTGAAAGGAATGTTGGTAGGCAAACGCAGGCCAGAAGTTGGTAAGTGTGACGCCCACCTTTGTGGATTATACATGTATTAGGGAAACGTCAGACGTTTAGAGACCACAAAAAGGTAACGCCCAGCAACGTTAAAGTTTGTCATTTACTTATATTGGTGGTAGGTATCATCCCTAAAAGTGGGAATAAGTAGCCGAATATAGATTGTTGGTGGGCGTCATGCAGGGTGCCAGACATAAAGGGTGTGAAATATACCATTATATATGTGACCATATAGAAAACCGCCTGAGCTGATTTTAATAATCAACTCATTTGCTATACATTGTATTTTATTCAGATTGTTTCGCATATCTATTATCGGGGCCAGTCATTGCTGATTTATTAATGACGCCACTGGCTGCTGACGACGTGTATCTTTATTATTCTCTTATCCTGTTAATTGGAGTTTAACACCTCATCTAGATTTATAAGCAATGGATCCAAATTCTTAAAACTTATATTTATCCTTGGTTTAACTTGTTAACTAAGAGCAGTTGTTTTTATATATCTTATTCGGCGGCTATTCGAATTCAGATAAATCATGTGCGAAATTTTGAACTAATGAACTATACATTTTCCTCTGTTTTGAACGATGACCCTCAGTCCGACCACTAGCCAGTGTTTAGCATCGATAAACACTACTGGGGTAGAATAATCGATATGAAAACCTGATATGCATACCTTGCATACACATATTTGTTACATCACTTTGTTATTGGATATTTCTACGGATTTGTGAAAACAAACCTCGTTATATTCGAACTCTCACATTTGTCAGCAGGAGAATCTGGCTTATCAGTTATCAGATGACTGGTTAGGGAGACACTGCATGGTGCTTTTGTTGTTAAGTGTCTCACCTTGGCAGCATCACAGATTATCAGATCAGATAGGAAGAAATCAATACATAAGAGTGCACTACCGGATGTTCAAACATTCACTATTAAAACACGTGCACCAGAACAAGAGAAGCTGCTTATACAACTTAAACATTTGTAAGTCCTTTCAAATTTCTTCGGAGGGTTAATCTATTTGATTCTTGAATTATTATATCGAGAATTATAGAAAGCAGCGAACCTTACGCATTTGAAAGAAAATTATTTTTGTGTGTATTTCTGTTTTAGCAGAATGACAATTTAAAATTTACTCTACGGAGCGTCTGTGACATCATCACCGCTGTTGGTTCAAATTTTGTCATAATCACTCGAACTTTTCATGCGAGGAAGCATCCAGCTGGCTTGCAGAAGGTCGGTGACTCTTCGCGGATGCCTTAGATCATTCGAGTCTTCCCCCATCAGTGATTAGCTGGACGTCACTTTATGGGTGAAATAATGTCCCGTCGACGGTTAACATAACATAACGTAACGTAATGTGACGTGACGTGATGAGACGTTACATAACATAACCTAACATAGTGTAATTATATTTTCAAACCTATATTACGTTATCGCTTCTTTTGGCCAAAACGGTACGTCATACTTTACGTTTGTGATCCGTCAATTGTTGACACTACAATGGATCAGACACGGCCATTCCGTTTCTCACTGCAGTGGTATTTTGTTAATTCGACATTCTTATGGCCTAGTGATCACCACAATGGCAATAACCATCAAGACCTATATCCCATTGTCAAAGATCAGGGCTTGTATATTACACAGTCCTTTAGTGGGCGTCCGATCAATATTTGGTCACCTTTCCCAATGGCCGATTGATTTCATACTTGAAATGTGTTCTTCTTTGATAAACATATATGTATATAAATAGTGTAAGCCGCTCAAGTAATATTCGTGTATTTATTTACCTGTGAATATCTGAGCAGCATGTCAACGAATTCACCAATGATTACCACTACTACTAATGTTTGTTGGGTTTAACGTCCCACCGACAGTATTTCAGTGTCTACTTGAGACAGATATAGTGCTGCCACTCTGCAGTATCATGTTGTAGACATGTGGCATGATTCCACACCCACATTATTCTGACACCGGGCCAACCAGTCCTGCAACTACCCTTTATATGCTGAGCACCAAGCAAGAGAGCTATAGCAGCTACTACTACTACTACTACTACTACTATTACTAATAGTTCTGCTGCTACTATTACCACTTCTGTTGCTACAACTAGCTGCTTTTGTCAGTGGATCTTTTAAATCGATCTTGATCTTACTTCATTGACTTACTTAGCAACCCTAGTTACCCTGCGCAATTCATAGAATATATAGACGCAGACTTTTTGAGCATTTGAACCCATGTGGATTATATTCACGTGAAACCAAACATAAAATCAGTAATAGGATTAAATATTCGTCTAAAAGCTAAACCCACTTTTGACCTACCTAGGGATGATGACGTAAGACAGATTTTCATTGGTAGATATTCCTATACTCACGGAGAAAATAATACGCATCATCGTTTATTGAGATATGACAACTAGCTGAAACACATACTTCGTATTCACGAAATTTCCTTAAAATATTTGACTGAATTACAGTTTCTTTGATAAATAATAAGTTATATTATCGAATCACTTCTATTTGATGCACATTTAGACTTGTTCCAGCCAAACGTTATGTATA
>CM037790.1:47768520-47818520 GCA_021229015.1 Solen grandis | reverse complement strand
AGATGTTCATGACTTTTTTGACATCATTTTGGAAAGTTGAAAATAAAGTACCTGTAAGACAAGTTTTAGAAGTCATAAAGTTCTTTTCAGCATTTCTTTACTTTAAAAAAAGGCAAGCTTAATACTAAAATTTTAATTGATCAAAGTCACCATGTCAAATGTCTACATATATTTACTCACAACGTGCTTCAGGCGAGTTGATTAGAGCGTCCGCCCGGAATCGAGGGGTTGTAGGTTCGATCCCCAGCCGCGACATACTAAAGTCTTAATTTTGGTACTGGTATAATACTCTAGCTTGGGTGTGGTATCATGCCACATGTCTACAATGTGATATTGCAATGTGGCAGCACTATATCTGTCTCAAGTAGACATCGTCTGCAAATGACTGAAATACTGTCGGTGGGACGTTAAACAACTAGCAAACTTAGTTCTTACGTAAGGTCATGACCACCTTAGACGCGCATAAAGGAAATCAAGGTCATTACCCCTCATTTCAGACCATGTCGAAACAAATCCACGTGAGCTTTGTGTGTATCACGTAACAATGTTCCCGCAGGTTGGTCTTCGCGGACGTTCTTTTGGAGAACGAAAGGTCTCGAGGGCTGACCGCTTAACAATCTCATCTATTTTAATTTTTATATGCGCTAAGAACAGTTTCACTGTGTTGCAGTTTCGACATGTAGGCATGAAATAGGCAAAACTATACACTTAAACAATATTGTCTCTTGGAACATAGGCCTCCTCTACCATCCCCATGGACTTTGACAATTGTGCTCCCTTCTCCTGAGATGACCTCAACTAGACTTGGTCATATACCACAGTGGATATCACTATTTTATATTTTCAATGCTATTCGGTGGATTATAGTGAAATATCAGTGAGTGAATTAAAAATGGTAATTTCACTGTTTCAACCAGTTGATATTACCATTTTAATAATTTTCACTGTTCTGTAACGGGCCTACTAAAAAACATCGTATTTTTTGCAAGACATTTCAATATTGATTTCTACATTGAAATAGAACTTCTTCAAGAAATACTTGAAAGAAATGTTGGTTAGATTTAACGTTTTCTTTGTGTTAATTTATTGGACTATTTTAGACTGAATACCGATTCATGCGACTTCGGAATTTTGGGGCTCCCCCCAGGGTAAAATTTATGATGTACTCAATAACAATTATAAAAGTAAAAGGGGCTCCCCCAGGGTAAAATTATGATGTACTCAATAACAATGTATAAAACGTCACAGAAAAGCATAAATGGGGCTCCCCCAGGGTGAAAAGTATGATGTACTCAATAACAATGTATAAAACGTCACAGAAAAGCATAAATGGGGCTCCCCCAGGGTAAAATTATGATGTACTCAATAACAATGTATAAAACGTCACAGAAATAAAATTATGATGTACTCAATAACAATGTATAAAAAGTTAAATTATCCTTTATATCTCAACAGCCATCGCTCGTGCCTACCCATCTTATAAAATATTCCAACTCCTGGTAATTAGCATAACGAACTGAACCAAATATGAAGGTAATTATGTCACTAAAACATCATTTCTAAACTTTGGCATTTCGACGATTCGGGAAAAACATTGGCATATTGTGATATTGTAAGGGTAATTGTTAATTAAAGAAAGACACATGGTGTAAATAGTTTGTCAAAATGTGTTTGTTCTTAATTTTACTTGTGATTAAACCGCAAATAGGTTCATTAAAGCAGTACACCAGTAATGCAAAATGTGGGCCACAATCTGGGAAATTCCGTTTACATTTAGTTAACTGTTCAAGCATATGAAGATGTTTTCTCCATGGAAATTAAATTGTCAAAATAAATTTGATTTTAAGTTCATATTCAGTGTGAACGACAGTGTACACAGTTATTATTATATGTGAACATTCCCCATGTGGATAAACGCAAGACCAGTACTTTATCTTAAATAGGATGTCATTTGATAATATAAAGAGAATCAATCTGCATTTGGAAGCAACCTTGGAACGTAGACTTAGGATAAATAATTTTACACGGTTAAGCATTGTTTGGTTCGGGTTTGAACTTTACTTGTAGCAATTTTACATCGAGCTATCAAGATACAAAACTGTCAGTTTATTTATTTAACTTGCATTTTCATAATTGATAATGCTGTTATCGTCATCAATAACAACTTTAAAATTATATTTGTTGAGGAGAAATTTAATAATTATTCCAATATATAGTTGGATTGAAATGATCAATTATTTAGCCATCACAATTTATTTCAACTGTACCATTAGTTAAGCTTAAGACAAATCTCAAATTTAAGTTCGCAAAATGGCTGCCGCATTGCTGTTTGTGTGTGTGTGTGTGTGTGTGTGTGAACGTTTTCCTTTACGCCAATGGATTTGGGGTAGGATAAATTCTAAAGGTAAGCACGTGTTGATTATCAGAAGGGTAAGTAACACCATTGTTTATATGGAAACTGTTCATGTACCCGTATCTGCATGGTTAAGGTTGTGTCCTGTGGTCGGGATTTTATACAACGGAAAAGAGAGCGCTGGTCTTGAGCTTAGCACTTCCGATGGCTGTTTGGAATGCTCCAATGATTCAGCGTTTACTATGTTGTTTTCTAGGTTATTCCAATCAATTACTGTTCTAACAAAATAAGAATTTTTGTTATTCTCTGTTTTCGCTTATGTTATCAGTACACATTTGTTCTTCAAACGAACTTGTCTTTTTATTTTATTATTAGTTTCAAAGTTATGTGTTTAATCTTTCTTTTTTCTTTGTTCAGTATGACAAATTCTGGAATTGGCCATCTACTATTTCATTATAGAAATTTAATCTTAGTTGTCTGCGTCTGTCTTCTAGAGTTTAACTTTTTTTCGCCTGCTTTAAATGTCATGGATGAAAGGGGAAATATTTGAGCTCTTCTATTCAGACAATATTGCAACGTTATGAAAATTGATATTCATGTGCAAAGATTGCTTATGAATTTGGATAGGTTTGTCCGTGCGTGTACTGTTAAAAAAGTTTAAAAGTAATCGAAATATGAAATTATTCCAAACATTAAGTAGGTGGAGAAATGTGGTAGGAAATAGAAAAGTTACAAGAGAGCACTACGTATGCTGTAGATCTTATTTTAACCCTTTCCCTCATATAGACTCATTTTGACGCACTCAATAGGTACCTCATAAAGCCTGATCTGTCTTAACCCTTTCCCTCATATAGACTCATTTTGACGCACTCAATAGGTACCTCATAAAGCCTGATCTGTCTTAACCCTTTCCCTCATATAGACTCATTTTGACGCACTCAATAGGTACCACATAAAGCCTGATCTGTCTTAACCCTTTCCCTCATATAGACTCATTTTGACGCACTCAATAGGTACCACATAAAGCCTGATCAGTCTTAACCCTTTCCCTCATATAACTCATTTTAAAACCTTAAACCTTACCAAATTTAATTACAAAATCCTCATTTCCAGACCACTGAGGAGCAGCGAACAGCATAAAACCTGATCAGCCTGCGAGTTACTCGCAGGCTGATCTGGTTTTATGCTGTTCGCATAGGTCTTTTCATGGTTTCCTCTATGAGGGAAAGGGTTAACTGGAAAGTTGAACGAGGTCGGTACAGTGTGACTTTGTTAAAAGAGACAACATTATGCTGTCATCCATAAAGACAACCCGGCATACGATTGGAGATTTAATTTGAAAAGTGAGAAGCTAGATGATTGCGATGTATACAGATAAAGGTCTTCCTTGTTTTACTGGTATGCTTTGGGTTATATAACTTTTATAGGAACGGGTACACTAGCACCAGTTCAAGGCACAATATCTTTTAGAAAGTATAAATGATTGACACCAATTTTGGGCCAGTCTGCAATCATATTACCCGGGCCAACCAGTCCCATATATGCTAAACGCAAAGCAAGGGTCATATATCTGTGTCATTTTAACAATAATGCGATGTTGCTTCCAGGAATCAAACCTACAACACCTGGTTTAGGAGGCGGACTCCCGACCCCTCGGCTATCGGTTCCGCCGCATGTAAATGACAGCTATATTTTATTAAGTTAAGAAGCAGATGTGATTGATGAAATAAATCATATGGGACCAAATAACATTAAATATTCAAATTTTGAATGCGATATCTAAATCATGACTTCTATGTTCAATTAATTCTTATAAGACCTATTCATATGCAGATTTTTCATTATACGCCATGCTGTATTTGACATAATAGCGGGACACATGGAACAGGTTCAGTTCTATCTAATGGGAAAAGGCTGTCTACCTCCGATTTCATTTTATTCACCATTTATTTGAGAAAAACAAAACCATTTATGTAAGCGTTCAACTGTTTTGGATCAACTCCGATAATTATCTGTTATTCTCCCCAAAACGTACCATCTTTAATTTGATTTGTTATTATTAATGCCAGAAAAGATGAACGTTTTTATTCCAGCATCACCCACTTACGTGCCAACGTGCCTTATATAACTGTTCCCCTCATAAAATAGTTAAACTGAATATGTCACATTTAAGCCTTCAAATTTCTTAAAAAAGCAGGGCGAACAGTGAAAAATATTAGTCTTTCATGACTCCAATCTACGAAAGCCTATTAAGATCACTGACAAAACTATATTTAGTAAGTCGTTATAATGCAAAATAAAGGCGATTTTACGCTAAGCGCTCATAGACTTGTTTTAATGCAGAGAAACGGGTTATTACGACAAAAATAAATTATATCGAGACTATTATATGTTATTAATTAAGAGACTTGATATTGGCCCTGTTATTTGTCCGATGCAGTCGCACTGGCCGTAGGGTGCATGCCGAGGGCCAATAATACTGTCCCAAGGACAAACAACAGAGTCAATATCAAATCACTTATTTAATTTAATAACATTTTTATTACATAACTATTATTTACTGGTGTCAAAAGAATTTAGCAAATCATCTGCTTATATATCCTGTGAAGACAAAGCACAGTTCTAGTCTGTTGCATTAATTTGACACTGCTGTAAAAATTTGTACCCCGTACAAAGATACGCACCATACACACCGTATTTTGCCAATCAAATTGCAGGAAAAGTAGGCCAATAAATAATATAACTTTCGACCCCGGTTTAACAGTGATACTTTTTATTGGCCCGCTTACTGAGATCGTCAGTGTATTCTTGAAAAGGACCTTTTTAAACGTTATATGGCTCAGAATAATAATATGAAAAAAGGTGTAAATAAGCGAATTTGGAACTTGTTATAGGGCAAAACAAAGGCATTATGACGCGAAAATGGTATATAAACGCGATAAAAGGCGTAATACCACGAAGTTGAAACTCCTAATAACGCGAAACAAAGGCGTAATAACGCAAAACAAATGATGTAATTACGCGAAAAAAAAAGTATAATGCGAAGTTGAAACTCGTGATAACTCGAAACTGGAAACAAAGGCGGTATAACGCAAAACAAGGTGTAAAACGCGAAAAAGCTGTATTAGACGAAGTTTTAATTCGTTAAAATGCGAAACTAAGGTTTGAAATGCAAAACAAATGTATGTAATGATGCAAAAAAAAAGCGTAAAACGCGAAGTTGAAAGCCGTAATTATACAAAACAAATGTGTTATTACGCAAAACAAAGGTGTTATAACGCGAAAAATACAACCCCCCCCCCTAAAAAAACAACAAACAACAACAACAACCAAAAAACACACAAAACAACAACAACAACAAACAAACAAAAGAAAAACGCGAAATGATCCTTTCGTACTAATCTATGTAGATAATCATATTTACTGTTTGGCAGTTTCAGTTTGAAGTTTACTGGTGTTGTTTTGGACTACATAATAGTAAGTCCAAATCTACGGTGGCATAGAGGTGACACCCACTTCTCTTTTATTATGTCGAGTAAACGAGATAATAAGTAGAGGGAACGACTTATTATTTCGAGGGAACGAGATAATAAGTCGAGGGAACGAGTTAATTATCTCGAGGGAACGACTTAACTCGTTCCCTCGACTTATTATCTCGTTCCCTCGAGATAATAAGTCGTTCCCTCGAGATAACTAACTCGTTCCCACGACTTATTATCTCGTTCCCTCGACTTATTAATTCGTTCCCTCGAGATAATTAACTCGTTCCCTCGACTTATTATCTCGTTCCCTCGACATAAAAAAGAGTAGTGCATGTCACCTCTGTGCCACCGTACAAATCAATGTTTGACGATATGGATGCAATTTTAAACAGATAACATTGGCCATTCTTTTCCGGGTCGACATGCTGTATGATATTTTGGACGCTGTCCAAATGAATGGCTCATTGTTATCTATAATCGTCATAATTTGCGTGTATTACGGTTTGATCTTGAAATGTTAATACTTAATTTTCCTAGTAGAACGATATTGACACCAGCGCTTCTCACCCGGACTGTCGTATAATGGCCATATAGAGTACAAATAACCTTTGAGAGGCCATGGCCCACTCAGACCGAGCGCTGCCACAAAGCATACCTAGCCCATGATCTGGACTGGGGGAAATCTTTAGATCTCTCTGCCAGACCCTTGGCTGGACAGCTATATACAGTACACAATAAACAAACATAATATAGGAATTAACAACAGAAGATAAGTATCGGCTAAAATCTCGTAGCGTTCATGCGAACAATAGTCATGTTATAAACTCTTTGCACTTACAATATTGGCAAAACTGACATAATCGAACTTGGTACAATAATAGCGTTCTATAATATTACAGGGTGTGATGTCCACACTGACGTCATTATAACGTCTCTTGAATAATGTATACACCATGATGACGCCGAGGGGACTGAATTATTCTAAGTTGCAAGACTGTTCAAGTCGTCTCTTCACATTACTTTCCCGATAATCTATACAAATGATGTATATAAAAGGTCTCCTGTTACTGAAGTCTCATCCTTTTCTTGCAATTTTAGACTTTTTTAACATTCTAGTCTAGGTGGAAAGTCAGAGCATATTTTCCATAGGGACTTATAGTTAGTGATACCTTAACTTTCTGAGACAATAGAAAAAATGAGAAAAAAATATATTTTCTCTATTACCAATCTAACACTAAGAAGAATGAGGATCCTGTGTCATTATCAATGCTTCAATGCTGTACAGTATATATAGATCATTATGTCAAATTGTATATTAGTTTCAAAGGTTTCGGTTTATTTCTTCTTTTTGATTTATGGGAGAAGCCGAGTAGGATAAACGTGTATTTATTCAACATTTACCGAGTTTAATTTTACCCTACACTGTATCACTCCATCATTAAAAAAGCATTTTAGAGTTATCTTTTTCATTTGGGGTTTCCCTAAAGAATATAGTATTCCATATCCTCTCAGTTTCGCTACTTTACTTAAGGTCTCCCGCCAATCTACAGGGAATAGACCAAAGATTTTGATATGAAGGAGCTGTTGCTGAATAGGTGCGTGAAGAGTAGGCTGTGTAGAATGGTGGGCGGAGCAATGAAGACGAGGGACATAAATTAGTAGTCATGCTGAATTTACAGATGAACGTTTGAGGTGAGTTGCTTGATCCGGCCTATGGATCGCTAGTAAAGGCAAACGTACCAAGACTTGTATTGTAAGGAATCCCATCTTCAACGGTGAGGCTACTACAGGGACTGGTATAGAAATCAATGCTGAAGTCTTAAAATAAATGCAAAATGTGTGTTGTGTGTTTTATGTCTTTAATTAAACTTAAGTCAGAAAAATGCAATTTATTTTCGTTTAATTCTCCAGTGAGCCTTTCCGCTAAGACAGACTACAAATAATAACGTCATATTAAATAAACAAGAAAGTAGTTATTTTAGAGTATATATTAAAACACGAATGATTGTGAAAGTTAGTTTATTTGATAGATAATTCGTATCACAATGTCAGTCTGATGAAAGGACATATATAACTACTCGTGGTTTCGTAACAAATGAAAATAATTTTTAGACTGGCGGAACCAGCCTAATGTAGCGGGAAAAATAGTATTGCTGATTTGCACTGAGAGACTGCCGGCGGGATTATTTTGAACATATGACGGAAAAATCGGAAATTGTATATAGAGGAATGGCCATAACTAATGTTGACAGAACATTTATGTTGTATCCCGCTCCCATTTCAATATCAGTATAATAATATGAAACAAAGAGCGAGTTCAGCTGACATATCAATGATTAGAGTCGCAGGAAAAAGTGTGGAGTTTTTAGTGTTAAATGAATTCCATCGAGTCTGACCTTCCTGAGACGCTGGATTTTAACTAACGGTATTTCATGTAAATCTTGCCGACTGTCTCTCAGTGCATTGGGCGCTTTGGTAATGATAACCGATGAAACAATGGAGTCAATACAAGTAACCACATACTATAAATTGTAAATTTTGCATTACTTCTAACCCAAAATCGGTTTCATTTCATTATGAAGTATATACTGGTTTCATTGAGATTATATTTGGAATAGTACATGTATAAAACATCTAAAATATTTTAGGATAAAACCATAGCCATGCTGATTCTAAAACTCTGTGTGATTGTGTGTGTTAAAAATACATTTCAGTGTCAATCTTAACAATATTTTATTACTTCTCCTAACAATTTATTTGAAACTCAGAATAATTTTGCACTACACGTAGGTTCTAATGGTTCTTTTGTGAGATCTTCAATATTTCCTTACACTTGGGAAACATTACGAGTTGTTTATGGAGGCAGTTGTTAACCAAAACCTTTGTCTTATTATTCATATAACTTAACTGACTAAATGGTAAAAGCAAGACATCCAGTTAAACTAAGTGAATATGTGGTTGGCATACAGCATTGAGCAGTTTGTCCTGTTAAGACCACGAACATTTTATGCTTGCTTCATACTAGCTGCATTTGTGACATTTCTATAGATAAGTTTCGACATAGCTAAGTGGATAAGTGACTCACAGAAATAGCACTGTGAAGGTTTCTCCGAATGTTTGGAAATATTGTATATCTGTCCAAAGAATCATTGGGTCTACTTCTAGTATACAATTTCCGCTTCGAATGCGTTATATCCCATTTAAATTGATGAAGAAATAAAATACACTTACAGCACTTTTCCTCTCCGAAATGAGACAAAAGATGGCTGCTTGCGATAATTTTAAATGACGTCACATGCCACGTGGTATGGCCACTAGTCCTAATGATATATTATTTTCTATACAATTGACACGTTTATAACGTGAATGGTTTATAGAGAGAGGCTGATTATAGACTGGCGTAAATATTCTGATCAGATAACACACGGGTTTTCGTATTTGACAGAGTTTTTGTCTTGCTGCCGTGGACGGAACTTTAATGAGCATACTGGTTTCTATCTTCTCCAGATATAATGTTTTAGGCATCAGACAAAAGATCCATGACAAACATGAAAATAAATAGGATTGCAGCTTAAATGAATTCCGTATACTTTATTAGATTAATTTTCTCGAATGATCAATTCACTTTCCAAAATCTGTAATAGAAATTTTAATTGGATTTAAAACATAACCACAGAAGAAATACGGTTAAGAGAAACATTTTAGGTTTAACGTGTTTGTTTATTTTCCCATCAAATCGTCGATTTAAGCAATAAAGTCGATTCAAAATATTTTTTAAATGAGAAAGGTTGAAGGTACAATTTTGTTTTTGATAACATCTTTATTACACTCGACGTAAATGTTTGAAATGATGGGTGTTTTACCTCTGCTGTTTTTCAATTTTGTTTATTTGTGGTTTCAAGCAGTTGGACTATCTACTTCTGATTGTTCTGAAAGTTAGCAATTCTGCCATAAAGTCCATTTAATTACAGTGGAAGTAGACCGTGAGTGCACATAGGCACCGATGTTTAACCACTGATTTCACCGCGCTCGCGCAAAATTGATGCTTCCCCATATGAAAAACAACAACAACAACCTTTTAAAAGGAAGGCTTGCCCAGTTTATTATCAACGTGTCGTTGCTTAACCATTAGCTGTTTTGTTCGAGACTTGACCTCAGTATAATAACCTAGTACAGTCGAATGAATTTACTGTAAAGTTTGAATATAGATTTCAATAATTGTTGGCACATGCTTGCTAGTGTTGTTTAATACTGTGTGTATATATGAACAGATTGCATCAAAAGTTTTTATACAGATTTTCTTTCGAAGAGTTATATTTTGATTTCTACATCTGCTTAATTACAAACCGAACTGTGAAGGCCAATATAATAATTGGGCTAATAAATATAAATGGTTTCCGGGTATGTATTTTGTTAAAAATCAAAGTAGAGTACCAGAACAAGTAGCCAGTTACGGATCACAGAGGTTCTAAGTTGCCTGGGGCGAATCATATCGAAATTCGAGCCCCCGTGTTTCTGATTGGTTGTTCCTCCCCACAATTAATTAGAACTTTGGGAAACCCGCATATGACGTGAACATAAACGGATAATCTCGGCTATCTGTCAAATGCATTATGTCCGATGACGGGGGATATTAAAAAAAAAAAACATTGACCTATCTAGAACTCAAAACGACAAGGGAGGGATAGGGGCTAAGTAATAGTAAGTAAGTCAGCGACTTAACTGCTTAGCGACTTAACTGCTTAGCGACTTAATTTTCTTGTTTGTCTTAGTTCTTTAAGTTCGACCTTGACTGACAGTATTGTAAACTAATTTACTACACGGAGAAAAAATAAACAATAACACAAACGTTTTATTCTTTTATTGATCGAATCAAATAATTTATTTGTCTTTTTCTATTTAATATGCAAACGACAATGAAGGAAAATAGCTGGAGAAATATTCAAAAGAAACGATATTACGAAAGTCCACTTTTTTGTTACGGCTTGTGATTCGCATGGCCCGTCCGACTCAGATAAAGGTCTCTTCTCTTTCCATCGATAGATTCAAAAAGAAGAACAGCTTGCCCTTCCCGTTTAAAATATATAAAAAACGAGGCAAATGTGACACGAAATCGTTTTCAAAATATGAATGACTATGTAGAATTATGAAATATTCGATATTTAATGTTTTATCTCAAGTTTGAAAGATTTATTGTTGCGAAGTTTCCGTCCCTATGAGGGTCGTAGTTTCGGGACTAACCCAGCTTGGCGCGACACCGGCAATGGGAGTTCCATATGTTACACACACAGTTGAGGCCGCGGCAGCACTTGGTGAACTTGAGGCTAGAATCTGGCACACACACCATCCCCCATCTCATACACTGGTTGAACCTGCAATAGAGTTTAACTTATATCAACATGTCAAGTAAACGTGCTGACATCCAATTCAGAATACATGTGTAAACTGTATCTCACACCTGTAAAATGACCAATATATATATTCATAATACCAGGTCCAAGACACCGGCCTCCCAACCAATTCTCAAAGATGTTTTTTACATTTAAAAACTAATTGACTTCTAGTGAGGTCTTTACATTTATATTGTCTCTCTTGCATGTATGATTAGTAATTGATTGAAAGTGCATTTGAGCCACATCGTGACGTCAAGCTCATTACATGTTTGTTGGGTTGAACGTTCCGCCGACAGTATTTCAGTCATTTGGAGACTATGTCTTCTTGAAACATATATAGTGCTGCCACACTGCCGAGTCACGCTGTAGACATGTGACATGATACAACACCCAGTCACAATATCTTGACACCAGGCCAATTAGTCCTGGAACTACTTTTCTATGCTGGAGCTATACCAGCACATGTGTGTACGTATTGTCATGGATTGCACGCCAATTAACGTAACGTCGTTTTGCACGTGTATGACGTTGACGTCGCTTTGTACGTTTATGTTATGATTTGTTATGATTTGAATGAGACACAAATAAAGGATCGAATGTGACACAACGCTTTTGGTGTGTTTCAATAAATCACCCGATTCTATTCGACACGTATGTTTTTTATATATATGAATGTATGTATAGCTGGGTTTATGCCTACACGCATGTAAACATTTTTATTTTTCACCATTTATGTATTTCTTTCACATCAATATGCACTCTTTTACTTTTTTTTATTATTGGCCATATCACAGTTAACGTGGAATTCGTGAGGACATAATGACACTTAAGGCCTCATTCATTATTCAAATATCTTCTTTGTCGATCTTAAATGGATTTCATTAATTTCAAACCGGAATAAATCCCATGTCAAAAACATCCTGAGGGGATGGTATGATCTTTTTAAGGAATGTGCATTTCATTGTCAAGATTGTACGTGCAATTGTTTTGTTATTCATTGTGTGCAAAAAAATTGAGCTTAACGCAAAAATATCTGATGACACGTTCGAAATAAAAGGAGATCGAGAATAATAATTAAACATTTGAAATGGGATAAGAATAGCATTAATGGTTGGATTATTGACGGGTCGGTAGGGGAGATGATAATTGGAAGGAGATTGATATGATAAGGCCTCCCTGTTAGGAACATCTGACATCTTCAGCACAGAGGAGGGAAACGATATAACAAACTAATAAGGTGTTGGAGCTTTAGGAAATTTCCACAAGCCTTAATCTGTTTTTAATATGATTTAATAGATTTTTTGATAGGCTCAAAAAATCGTGTGATCTTGGTTTTGATGGTTTGAAATTTTATTAAAAAAAAAAATGAAATAATATGAATAACTGTATTTCTATGTTTATCAAAACTGCAAAAGGCTGGGGTCGTTATTTATATCATAGAAGAGTTAGATTTACTTGATGTTTGTCACTGACCTACCATATTGTAAATTTCAAATTTCTGCAAAGTTGTTTAAAGTACTCCTTCAAATATTGGTAGCTATTTTAGACATTTCGAAAGTTCAAAAGGAATTTAAGTGAGTATTTCATGCCGTAGACATTCGTAGATGCATTACTGTCACTCTGATCAAACTTAAACGTCACTCTGATCAAACTTAAACGACAATCTGATCAAACTTAAACGTCATCTGATCAAACTTTAACACCAATCTGGGTTATCTCAAACATTACTCTGGTTTAACTTAAGCATCACTCTGTTTAAAAGTTGTTTATCGTTTTCTTCTCCAACCTAAAATGTCGAAAAGGGTTAAGTCGTTAGGTTGTTTTAAGCTGAGATCTTGCTTTGTTTGATCTCTACAGTTACGAAAATGCAGAGTTTGGTGTGAATATTTTATAACTCAGAAGACACAGTAGTTGCAAAATTTCAACGGAATTAAGAATAAACTAAAGCTTGTCACTGAATGAGAAATCTTTACAGAGCATGAATATGTTTATTCAAAAGGCCGAGGGGTAAGTAGAGCTGGGACGGGTAGAGATTTTCTACCCGGGTACCCGTGGTCCAATTAACCGCGGGTACTCGAGTACCCGCGAAAATCAAACTTTCAGTTGATTAAGATCAATCACTGACGTCACTGTGTATGCAGATTAGATGCTGTATGTTTACACGTTCTTGATGAAAGGGCATTTAGTGCCGCTGGTTTAACCATCACCAAACAACGGTCAAGTCTTAACCCAGAGGTTGCCGATGCAATCATTTTCCTGAACAAGTTCAAGAGGTCAAAAGTTCAAATATGCAAAAATGTTGTGCCAACGGTCACCATGCCCGTAGTCGACATTAAAGTTGAACCAAATGGTGACCAAGGTCTAGCTGGTGACGATCCGCCTTTGCCTACGTTACCTGACGCGCTATAGATCAGTAGGTTGACAAAAGTAAGTAAATTCGCCGTCAGTGTTGAAGAATGTTGGCGAGATTTTTTAGTTTATATTGAGTCACCTGCATTCGTTTTAAAATGCTGCCATAGTTTTGTTTTTCGTTTAATTATTTGTTTAACTGAATATCCTGAATATATAATCATTGGAAACTTTGAATATAAATAGATCGGTGAGAAAAATTAAAAAGTTGTTCGTTTGAAATTGTTTCCAAGTGTTTTAAGTGTAACCCATTTGTTGTTAGTCATCAATACTGTAGGCCTACATGCTGAAAATAACAGAAAATTCGTTCAGATTTCATCTTTAACTGTTCATGTCCTGAACGTATTGAAATATACGTATTCGTTTTTGCCGTAGATTGAAATAAGACTGCTGGCTTTTGGCCGACTATCGGCGATGGTTTCCGGATGGGGTTATTTAATATGTACATGCGTGTTTCCTAACTGTACAGATTCTATATTATGCATATTTCCCCTCCTTCACATGTTCCTGGCCAATGTGTGGCATATAACGTTATCTACACGAATTTAAGACCTGGTATACACGAAAACCTTTCCAAAAGTACCTCGATGCATCAATTAGCGGTAAGAAAAAGTCATTCTAATTTTAGACCGGGTACCCGGGTAGGAATTTACTACCCGGGTAGCGCTTTTACCCGCCGGGCACCCGGGTACTCGAGTACCCTTCCCAGCCCTAGGGGTAAGAGCGTCCGCTTTGGGAGACGGGGGTCGTGGGTTCGACTATTTCATTCTAGTACACTTATGTTGTGGATATATATACACTTGTTTGATCATATTTACACTATTAAAAGGTTATTCGGTTTTAAATCTAGTAGAACCTGGGTTGAAAACGTAGTACTGACGTCACACACAACTAAACGCATCTCTTCTCTGGTAAAAATGTCGAATATACATGTATTTACTATAAGATGTGCATATACAATATGCAAGGCAAACAGAAATATTGTCAAAATAAAAACGCCTGAGTCACTGGCCCATGTGTCTGTTTATTTGTTAGATTTAACGTTGGGTTTAACGTCCCACCCACAATATTTCAGTCATTTGGAGACGATGTCTACTTGAGACGGATATAGTGCTGCCACACTGCAGTATCACGCCGTAGACATGTGGCATGATACCACACCCGGTCACATTATCCTGACACCGGGCCAACCAGTCATGCAACTACCCTTACATGCTAAGCACTAAGCAAGGGAGCTATACCAGTACCCTTTTTTTGACGACTTTGGTTTGTCGCGGCGGCCCATGTGACACCTAAGTTCAAATCATATATTCATGTATAATATTTAATTTGCGAGATCAAATAATCTGTTTGAGACGAAAATATACATAGGTAAATGTGGACTTTAATAATCTTATTATGTATATTGATCCCTACATGGGTACATGTATATATTCAAAATATTTCTATACACTTCAAATATTACGCACAAAACATAGATACCTAAATGCACAGTATGTATATAATATAATGTGCAAAATAGAATGCGCTTAAATATAGTTCCTGAAAACAGACGGCCTATTATTTGACATTTGTTTCTGACATAGACGTATACTTAATCAAAATATAAATGAGATACCTATATGAGTCAAAGTCTATTTGAATTGATCATGATTGTTGAACCATGTATGATGTTGGAAAACGTTAACATATTTGTGTATAAATATCTGAACTTAACATGTATATACGAATTAGAGAGGACTGGAATTTACTAGCATGATGATGCCGCAGCAAATCATTAACGTAAATGAGAGAGAGAGAGAGAGAGAGAGAGAGAGAGAGAATAACTATAAGACGCTATTTTTAGAGTATTATCAATTCATATTGTTTTATTTCATATATAAGATTTGCAAGAATTTTTCAGCACAAACCTTTTAACGGCACCGAGAGGCGCTATTGCATCTTCGTCGACTTCGTCTGGGAATGACATAACTTCATTTGAGTCTGAAAATAGAAATTGATCAATATTTAACACTTTACAGCGACGATAATTAGAAAAAAATAAAAGAAAGTTAAAATGTATTTCAATTGAGTTGTGCAAAAATCCTGAAAATGTTTTTAGTTGATGCGAACCTCGATGGTTTTTGATTTTTTTCAATCAACAAGAATGCACAAAATTCACGTAAATGTATCATAGTTCTTGACAAAAATTTCCCATACAGATGCAATCCTCCCATACAGTCAAGAAGAAAACATCAGAAAACCAGGAAAACTGTATCCCTTTCTAACAAATTGCAATACAAGGCTCTTTTATAAGACTTCAAATAAAAAAATAATATATTTTCGGAAATAAGGATTTTATTTGCAGTAGAAAGCACCTTATCTTTATAACACAAATCAATTATGTGTTTTTCTATGGTTTGAAAGAAACGTTTAGAAAGTAAACAAGAGGGCCATGATGGCCCATATATCGCTCACCTGAGTACCACTGCTCTAAAGGCAACCTTAAGTATTATGGACCATAACTTCCATACAAGGCATAATAATCCTTGGTTTATTAACATTATGTATACATCTGACAAAGATTGCTTTATAAATGTGGATGCTAGAATGAAAACAAAGTTTAATATGACATTTTTTTTTATACTTCAAGTACCATAATTGAAGATAGTGGTCCAATATCAAGTCAGCCTTGGCAAGATAATAGTCATTAATATTACCATCTTGGTAGAGGGTTTCCAATAGAACATCTGTGCCAAGTAGTTTTGGAACAGAAGTCATTTCAAGTTCAAAAACATTTTGAAATCTGGCCAGTAGAATTGCCGAAGGTGATTTTTAGTTTTCATATTTCTTTTTTTCTGTTGTCATGGCAACCAGAGTTCTACATGGATCAACTTTATTTTAGCAACTTTTGTGAAGGTTCACCCAAAGATCATCCCTGCAAAGTTTAATCAAATTCTGTCCAGCGGTTTCAGAGGATATGTCGTTAAAAGCAAATTGTTGACGACGGACAACACACGAAGCCGGACTCAGGGTGATCACAACTAAAAATTGACAAAAAAGATATACGTCAGTTAAAGCAATACTAAAAGAGGATGAAAAACATTAAATAATCGAAAGATACAAAGAGATTGTTCAATTCTTTTATTTGTAAGATTTCTCTAACTGAAACCGTATGATATTCGTGAGCTTCTCTCGCAAAAGTCGTTTCTATAGATACTCTTAAAAGACAACAACAAACACACGCGAGTTAAATTAAATTACGTGGAATGATATAGTCAATTTGTTCACGTTTGCGGGGGGGGGGGGGGGGGGGTAGAAATTCAGTTAGAAATTCGATTACCACGTTTTCCTCAAGGAAATACAGCGCTGTTAATGAAATGAATGAAAACTCAATTGGATTGCAAACAATACATTTCTTGTATATCTTCAATATTAAGGACCCATTCTTCAGTATACCGTAAATTTTCCCAAATGTGATATATCGCAAAACAAAAGACCGAGCATCTATCAGGAAGTTTCAGATGTGAATGCATTCCGGTCCAAATGGGAATTCTATTAGCACAAAAATACAGGACCAAAAACATTATTTCAGCGAATCATTTAGTCGAATGTCTTTTACACGTCTTCCAGGATGAGCAATCGGCCATCATTTTCATTACTTTAAGGAACGTGATCTTGCAAACTGCCGACAACAAGGAAATTGGTATTACGCGTTTTACAGTTGAATTAATGTCACAGAAACCAAATTTGTATGTTCATGAAATCTAGATTAAATACAGTCTTAGAAAGAAACATTTATTTCAAACATGTCTTCCATCAACAAGGTGAAATTTCCCAAGTTGTTAAATAAACAATTTCTAATCAAAATTAATTTTCGCTGTTAATTCGAACTGTACAAATACTACCAAAATATTGACTATTCCTATTAACTAGGGACATAGAACAAACGTTGATATTGTTATTTAAATATTTCCACCCTTAAATGTATCTGAACAGCTTAAAGGCAAAACTTAAAATGACATTTAAAAATGTTGATCTATAGTAACGTCACTATTTACTTTCTCGTGTTTTGACCATAAGCATCTGTAAATATTTGCGTTCTGTGTCCAGACAAATTTATCTGCTGGATTTGTACCAAAAGCACGAATGAAACCGAACTTGCATAAAAGAGCACAGCAATGACGACATTTCATATAATTATCAAAGGTCTAGTATCATTGTTGTCGATGTGTCTCATATTTTCTGGAAACATGATATTTGAACAGACGCATGTAGTTAGGACACAATGCATTCTCATTTCGTTAATATCATATCGATAATGATATTTGATAAAACAAGCAGTTTGTAATAAATTATGATTCGTTTTGTCCTCTTAAGCCATAAGAAGGACCAAACTAATGAGAAATTGAGAAATCCATTTAATCAAATATCAGTATACCCGGTCGTGAAATGGATACTTTCCAGTGATTACAAGACTGATTGAAAAATTATACCTTATTCAGCTGAAGATAGTAAGTGCAAAAAAGACCAGTTTTATTGATACATGAAATGAAATAATTATATGAAATTTATAATATTATAAGATACAACTTTTATATCACATGTTTAATGAAAACGACTACATGTACGACTAATGCATTATAAATTTGAGTCTTTGTAATTCCAATTATTGTGAACGTAGGTATACTTGATATATGATTTATATATTTTTGTAATTATGTTCGCCTATAAAGATCAGTAAAACTAATTTAACCCTTTCCCTCATAGAGGACACCATGAAAAGACCTATGCGAACAGCATAAAACCAGATCAGCCTGCGAGTAACTCGCAGGCTGATCAGGTTTTATGCTGTTCGCGCTCCTCAGTGGTCTGGAAATGAGGATTTTGTAATTAAATTTGGTAAGGTTTAAGTGTGGTTTTCTGCAGATCAGGCTTTATGTGGTACCTATTGAGTGCGTCAAAATAAGTCTATATGAGGGAAAGGGTTAAGAAAATCAGTCATGATCTGAAACGGAATCTTTGCTATATCAATCAAATATGTCTTTTAATGTAGTTTTGTCATATCAAATCGAAATATATTCAAAATCAAATCCCATGTTCCTTATGTACACAGTCCGAAACAAACAACATACTGGGGATGCTACATATGTCGAATGTTTCACTGACAGAACAAACCATTCCAGACGATAAAGTCGATTCCATGTTCTACTCTCACAAGATATGCCTGAGACCCTTGGTGACAACATATCTTCAGTTTTATCGGCAACTGATGTCCAGCCCAATACGGATACCTTCATTAATCTTTTGACATGCCAGTCGATATTGCCTATTGACGAAACTCCCCTGTGGATCTCCCTTTCATCCCTATGCTTAATATTAACAGAACTACAAATATTTCGAAATCAGTTGAGACCATTTCGAACCACGCATTTTGTCGGCATGATGAACAATCGGAGGATCAATATTTAAATGGAAGTCATCGACACTCAGTTACAGGGCAATATGAATTTAATTTGAGACTATAGTCACAGAGCGTGTAGCTTTGTCGCGCCAACCCACTTCATGTCCTTATAAATAAAATAGATAAAAATACAACTAGCTATTGTACACTCGTCAGGTTCGAACATGAAATGTATCATCTAAATAAAAAAATTCATTATGCAATTTACTGGTGCTTCGATATTAAATTTGAATATATTTGGCAAGTGTGACCCAATTCCGGCGCTATGCACTTCTACAAGGTACCACATAAATCATAGGCCTTCTGCATTATTTTAATGTCTTTCTAAGTTACTTAATTCCACATTATCACCTCGCAAGCTCGTCATGCAAATGAGATTACAAAGCATAATGTTTCCATTAAAGTCAGAAGTCACTATTATTTTGGGAGCGGTCTCTTGACAGCGCGCGCAGTTACAAAACACTGAAAGAAGAGTATGAAAATTAAATAACTGGAGCGCACGTGGAATCTTTCAAGAACTTGGCCAATCCTATCCTAGCAACGTGTATGAATGTTTAGGGCAATGACGTCTTAACACACCACTTCGATTTCTCCTAGTATTGTCGCTGTGGACGTATACCTAAATTACGAAATATTTCTTTCATAGGATTCAGTAATTTGAAGCAAAATGGCATTAATCCGTAAGTTTCCAAGGAAATGTTTTTGCAATTTTTATGTGAGTCGATAATTGTATACGCTATTTTGTTATACAGTCCTAACATTTTTAAAGGTTACAAAAATATAACAAACCACAACATGCACCTCAATCCAATATTGAAAACATTATTTTTCACATAAGTGGGATATTACACGAAAATGATAAATAAATCATTTTGGGCAAAACATGTTTATTACCGAGGCGAAGCAATTTGGCTACCTCCGGAGTTAGGATATAAACATTTTTCGTGACTTTTTTTTCTATGTGTACTTAGAACAGTTTTGCCCTTGACTTCGAGGACACCAATGAGAGGAAACAAATTAACCAGACTCAACGTATGCACTCAAAGTAATATGAATGTACCCGGAATGTGATAGTGTGTAACCCAACAATAACAAGATTCATTATCTGAGTTAACTTGATCACACAGAATGGTAGTTTTATAACACTGCTGTTAATACATCTCACGGCTTCAGTGGCCAACATTTTCCATTTATTTTTCGGAAAGAACCCAGCGCAAAATAAGGATTTGCATCTATCAAAGTCAACGAAGAAATTTTAAGTGTCTGTATAAGATTAGAACGGTTGGCATGCAATGTAGTAAATCAGACGTGATACATCAATCAGACGCTCATTAAATATATATGGAGTGAAAAACTAGCGGAAACATAAGGGGAGGGGAAGGTGAATAGTGAATATTTCCATGTTTTTTTTTCTTATTTAACAGAAACACCATCACAACACTCAAATGTTGCAGCTTGAGAGAAATAAAAGAAAATCCTACAATAACAGCAACAAAAATACCTCCAGAATATTATCAAAATTTGGTATTGAATTGGAAAACCCAAAACTAGGGAAATAATTATCTAGATTACCTGATATCATCTAAGAATATGATTATGTGGGTGATGGACCATCAGAACAGGTGTTGAATCATATCTGTACTTTTAGGCTTCTAGATGGAATTCAATTGGAAATAATAGACAAATCCCAAGAGAAACGGGCGGTTTAGCCTATTTGGCTGTTAGCTAAGGAAAGGTCAAATGTTCTAAAACAATTCAGGTGTCGTACATTTTTTTTAGGAATATTAATACTGCCTAACTAAGTTACCTTGACAAAGACGAGTGATGTGATCCCACACCCAGTCACATTTTCTCTACACAAGGGCCCTAATTCACCAATCTCCCAGTCCTGTATTTGTTTGTTTGTTTAACGTCCTGCCGACAGCATTTCACTTATTACAGACTATGTTTACTTGAGACAGATATATTGCTGTCACACCGCAGTACCACACCGAAGACATATGCCGTGATACCACAACCAGTCACATTATCCTGGCACCGGGCCAACCAGTCCTGGAACTACCATTTTATGCTGAGCGCCAAGAAAGGAAGCTAAGGCCATTACTCTGCACAGACTCAAACTAAATATAATACAATCTGAAATATTCGTGTTCTTTTTTCTAAATAAATGAATTAAAACTCAAAAATACAATGTTAGTAAACAATTTATATTGTTAAAAATATAACTAATGCAATTGAGGTATTTGTAGATTTAGTGAAACAACACTTTGAAAATCGTCCGACTATTAATATTCAGGGAGATTGATAAGTAATGGCCCTGACCATTGTCATATGCCGAATATCTAGCAAATTACATATACTGGGCTCTTATCCCATCTGCAACGTAAAGTCCCTGTAATTCCGCTATGTCTTTGGACCACTTAACTCTACCAAGATAACCAAGGTACTCTAATGAAACATTAGGATACCTTGGTTATCTCCTTGAAACCCTTAGGCCCGATTAACTATTATGACTATTAAGGTAACATTTTCGGCGTAGTCGTCTTACCTCACTTTTGACCTATTTATGTATGATGACGCGTGATAAGACCAATGAATATTTGAACAGATTCTATTGGTAGAAAATGATTATACTTAAAATTGTTAGGTGACAACTAGCTGAAATACATGTGCCGTATTCACAAAATATAGATACAGTATTCGGACTAAAATTCGGTTTCTTTGATGAGTACGAGTATGTTTGTTCATCAATATACTTCTCTAATATGCACATGACCTGTTTCCGACAGAACGTTGTTAACAACTGCATTATATTATGGTATGTTTCACCATCTTCGTACGGTACGCTTCATTATAATAACGATTACTCCACCGATTGTGATGGGGGCGCTGTGCATTATATAACCATTACGTTAATCCCTATCAAAGCCGAATTTTTTTTAAAGATAATTTTTGTTTGACATTATAGCCATGTATATGATTATTTTTAAGCAAGGAGATTGGGATGTGTGTCTACTTAAGTTAAAATTTGTGCATATTTAAATGTTATTTTTAACGAAATTTGGTATGTTGCGACCGGGGTCTAAACCCAAGATAGGCGGGTGCTCTTACACCCAAATCACCGGGAATAATCTGTCCTACCTTTTGTTTGTAACAAAGGTAAAACTGGCCACTATCACAAGCAGCCACATTGACCACAATCCACAGTGCTGCGTATTCGGAGTTTGAACCTTAATCTTCTAGACATTAAATTGCGCTGAGTACTAGTCCAACCCAAAACTGTCGTGATAGGGGTTTGTTGTTGAAGATGCATTGTCCAAATGTTTGACAGATATAAGATAGAGATCAGGTATCCGTCCTTGTCCGGCTTTATGGATATATCCGGATCTACCAAGCTTTAATTTAACCTGTGTAAGGAACGCTTGTTTTAAACAACCAATCTGTACTGACCCGCAGTCAATGCTTTTATTAAAGATACCATCACCATAATCTTTCAAATTATATACCTTGGATCACAAACCTTCATTAAAATTATAAAAGTATAAAATATATATGACAATCACTGCGATGCCATCGACTGGCTATTACTAGATTCGTGTTAACTTCATTTCAGATCATTCACATTTACGTATAATAAGAAAATTAGATCTCGTCTCTGAAATCGATTCAAGGCAAAATATCTTGCATTTTTATACCAATTTGTCATGAAAAATACATATCACAAAGCCATTCTTGAGTAATACGACATAAATCAGCATAGGCGACGAACAAATCTATTTTAGAATTTGTATTCTAATTCCACATGCCTGGAATTCCAGACACAAGACGGGTGTTTCATTTCATGTGACGAAATTTAAATTATTTCAAAGATCAGTTTTCTCTGGAAATAGTCTGATTCTTGAGACAAATCAAATATCCAGTAATTAAAAAAAATCTCTTTTACTTTTTACACCGTAATTTCTTTTTTTATCATCATCTTTTCATCTTTTAAAATCATTTCAGAGTCTGTGATGTCATATTCATCATCATTTCTGTTAAAAAAAAAGCAAACCAGAGTCCGTCACGCTTCTCACGATCCATCTCAAATTGAGGCTTCCCTCAAATCTGAAAAAAATCTGAAAAGGAATTCATAACAGCAATATGCATTATTTAATTATTTAGTCTATGAAAATGAGAATTTTCTATCTTTAAAAAAAAAAAAAAAAAAGATTATCTCAATTTCAGATGTTCTATGAAAAGCAAGCCTGGACAAAGAAACACTTTGATAATTGCCATGTTTATGTTATGACTCACATTATACGATTATGACCGAGCAGTTCATCAATTTAAGCATGTCATGGATAACCGTGCTCAATAAAGGCACCCAAACCAACCACTAGCTTGGCTCATTAGCAAGTCGAGATGGACATAAAAAGCTATTTACAAACTGATATATCTGTTGTTGTGATGCGTAAACAGCAAATGCCGGTGTGCGGACGGAGAAATCTCATTCATGCATTTATAATTGATACATTTCCCGATAGGAATGTTGTAGTATGTCAACTGATACCAGAGAAAGGTGGCAAATTGATGGTTTATATTTCTGATAACATAGGCTGACATTGCTTGATCCAACCAAAGAGCTAATAACATAACGGAGATCTGCAACTCTGATATAGGTAAAGAACAAGTCAAGAGAAACTCTCGTTAAGTTACGTGTACGATCATGTGACCGCGAGATAACGTGATATATGTAAAATTGCTCACATCAATTATAGATATACTGTGTTTTCTCTTCAATCCATTTCCGATGAAATCAAGTTTGTGTCGCAGGTCTCTTTTATGAGTGAAAATGTAAAGCATCTGTCTGTTAAGCGTCTGTACACGTCTGCAAGATGTTTAGCGTCTGTACACGTCTGCAAGATGTTAAGCGTCTGTACACGTCTGCAAGATGTTAAGCGTCTAAACAAAACCACGTTCGAAAATCCCATTCACCTGTTTTTTTTTTTCCATCACGAGAGAAAAAAAGAAAGAAAAAAACAACAAACAACAACAACAAAAAAAACCGTTATTTCGGAAAGGTTGATTAGGTCTTTGGCCGAACAATAGCTTACAATTATTGATATGTTAATACATGCACCGCCAGTCATCTGTTAACAAACCGAATACTTGTATCTTTGAAATGTTATATATGTATATTTCTACTTCAGTGAAAGGTTTGTGTTTTGTGGACCAAACGTTTGTTCTACACCAATATTAGATTCCGCGTTTTACAATTAACATCAAAAGCGTTTTAATATCCTAGCGCGCACGAGTCTGTCCGCTGGGACATTTTATTTTGTATTGTATTGCTGACAACCCTTTGTATTGTTTGAAGTAACTCTGGAATGGAGTAATAGTTAGCATCCCAGGTGAGAGAAATGCAATGTAAACAGACAATTACTAAATGTGTAACATCAACGTCAGATTTTATGCTTTGGTAAGGAGCAGAAGAAATGCAGTAGATTCACAGAACAGCCATTAATGATTACACATGTACAAAATCGTTAGAAAACATTGGAAGATCTTAAGAACTGTATAATTATTTCTGGCATAAAAATGTGTCACCAATGCATGCAGCTAAGACATCAAATGACATAATTTATCTCAGCAAGAGCGTGCTCAAATATTCACAAGAATCACGGTGGTGCTGCATCGCGAGGTAGGTGAAATTTGTATTTCCTGAGGTTGGCTACAAATAAGCGGAAAGTTGCCACGTTATACAGTTAGGAAATACAGCAGTGTAAGCAGTAAGACAATATACAGTAAGACCACCTCGGACTTAACGCCATAACGTCGCTATTAAGACAACATTTTTGCTGGAATTAAAACCAAATAGTATCAGGTCCTATTCTGTTTATATTGGTAAAAATTCACAATTAAGACCACCTCGTTATTAAGACCACCTTTTGCTAGAACCAATGTGGTCTTAATAGCGAAGTTTTATTGTACAGCATCGTAACATGAAATATTACATGGGCGTGCAAAGATTTGCATCAATACAGGCTATGCTCGGGGACAAAGGGTGGTCACCCAGGCCTTTAAGCGAGGTTTTACAGTATATTGTCTTATTGCATACACTGCTCTATTTCTAAAATGTATATGTACATGGTAACTTTCCGTTTATTTGTAGCCATCCTCAAGAAATACAAAAAGCTGATCAAGATTTCTCCTACTTCGCGATGCACGACCACCGTGATTCTTGTGTATATTTGAGCAAACTCTTGCTCATATGAATTATGTCATTGATGTCTTGAACCGGCGAATGACAGCGGCGGTGCACCCCTAGAACCGTTTAATTACAGTGGACATATCTATGTTAACCTATAAAATGTTTAAAACAGACTTTAGAAAATGTGGGTTTTATTTTTTGCATTCATTTTGCATCGATTATGACAAGTTCTCACGTGTTGTATAAATCACTCCCGATGGTTCAGAAGACGCCGTATATGGCGAAACCAGATAACCCGAAAAAAAACCAACGTGTCTGAACACGTGACCACCGTGCCCTCTCCAGATTTGCGCAAGTGATAAAATTGGTCATATTTGGACGCTGTTTTTTATATGACGTAGACGTCTTTCATAACAATATGGCCGCTGTCCTAATACTAACAATGTAGTGGCTTGTAATTCATATTTTTACATGACAGTCATTTTTTGGCAGAAATAGTGGTAAAGAGTGACTTAATTTGAATTAAACACGTTGACAACATGGCGACGATTAATCCCTTTCAAGAATATTAGGCTAAAGATGTATGTACAAAACGTGTCAAAATTACGGACTTAAAAACCATTCAAAACATAGAGAAGAAAATTTTCATTTGAATATAAATCGCACAATTTAAAACATATATTTAACCATTACAAGTAGAGATAGAGTAGTATGTTATGAAACTGTCGAAAACAGACTTATTACTCTATGTAATTCCAGTCGGACTCATTTCTTCCTAAAGTGAAAATTATAAGGTCATATACATAACAATATGTTTCGTGATACGTATTGCAGTGCATTAAATGTTGTGCAGAACACTGGAACATTTAATCACTCAATTTCTGAGAATGCCTTCTAAACATGTTGTTTAGGCGTATTTCTGCAAATACATTCCTAATTTGAAATTAAAGCCTTTTTAATTCTATATAAAACAATAATAAAAACAATTTATATATTAGAACAAATTTAGAAATTCGACACGTTTCGTTCGAATAAGTACAAGTAATCACTTTCCAGGGAAATATACACAACGCTTTATTGCATCTTAATTTTCGCAACAAACCATTTGCAACAATTAAGGAAATAAAATTAAGACATTGTATTTTGATTTAAATTTTAAGAAGGAAAAGCCGTAAAAGTGATACTGGTGTAGCTCCTTTGCTTGACGCACAGCATATAAGGGTTGTTCCAAGACGGTATGTCCTGGTGTTAGGTGAACGTGACAGGGTGTGGTGTCATGTCTCTTTTTAGCTCGCCGGGACGAAGTCCTCGGAGAGCTATTGGATTTTGGTATGTCGGTTGGCATGCTGTGTCAAACTATTGTTTTCCGCACGATAATTCCCGAACGGGTCGGTAGATATTAATACTTTTTGGTACACATGTTTATTTTAATCAAATGAAGGTCAATTCGATTTTGGCCATCATAATATGTCTTGCAATGGAAACGTTAGACAGCAGAACAGGAAATAAATGATACCCAACTCAATGAATCGTTTTAATATGTACCACATGGTGAATATTTACAATGATTGCTAGCGTGATAATACCAAAACGATAGGTACTAGAGTGATATTAAGCATGATACGACATTAGTATTAAGATATACTGTTACCCTAAATATCCGATCTAACATCAATCTAACATCAGTCTACATTGAATATATATGTGCCAATTGTACACTAACCAGACTCAACATAATAAATACATTAAATTTAAAAATGTGAACAACCAAAAACCAATTAAAAAACCGTGTATAACATCCCAACACACCACTATAGAGTGACTCTAGTGTCTTTATACCGAGTAAAGTGTAAAACAGCCCGACATACTACTAAAGACAGAGTGACTCTAATGTCTTGATACCGAGTTAAGTGTAAAACAGCCCGTCATACTACTTTAGACAGAGTTACTCTGGTGTCATGATACCGAGTTTAGTGTAAAACATCCCGACACACTACTATAGACAGAGTGACTCAAGTGTCTTGATACCGAGTTAGGTGTAAAACATCCCGACACACTACTATAGACAGAGTGACTCAAGTGTCTTGATACCGAGTTAGGTGTAAAACATCCCAACACACTACTATAGACAGAGTGACTCTAGTGTCTTAATACCGAGTTAGGTGTAAAACATCCCGACACACTTCTTTGGACAGAGTGATTCTAGTGTCTTGATACCGAGTTAAGTGTAAAACATCCAGACACACTACTATAGACAGAGTGACACTAGTGTTTTGATACCGAGTTTAGTGTAAAACATCCCGACACACTACTATAGACAGAGTGACTCTAGTGTCTTGATACCGAGTTTAGTGTAAAACATCCCGACACACTACTATAGACAGAGTGACACTAGTGTTTTGATACCGAGTTTAGTGTAAAACATCCCGACACATTACTATAGACAGAGTGACACTAGTGTTTTGATACCGAGTTTAGTGTAAAACATCCCGACACACTACTATAGACAGAGTGACTCAAGTGTCTTGATACCGAGTTTAGTGTAAAACATCTCGACACACTACTATAGACAGAGTGACTCTAGTGTCTTGATACCGAGTTAGGTGTAAAACATCCCGACACACTACTATAGACAGAGTGACTCTAGTGTCTTGATACCGAGTTAAGTGTAAAACATCCCGACACACTACTACAGACAGAGTGACTCTAGTGTCTTGATACCGAGTTAGGTGTAAAACATCCCGACACACTACTATAGACAGAGTGACTCTAGTGTCTTGATACCGAGTTAGGTGTAAAACATCCCGACACACTTCTTTGGACAGAGTGACTCTAGTGTCTTGATACCGAGTTAGGTGTAAAACATCCCGACACACTACTATAGACAGAGTGACTCTAGTGTCTTGATACCGAGTTTAGTGTAAAACATCCCGACACACTACTATAGACAGAGTGACACTAGTGTCTTGATACCGAGTTAGGTGTAAAACATCCCGACACGTTACTATAGACAGAGTGACTCTAGTGTCTTGATACCGAGTTTAGTGTAAAACATCCCGACACACTACTATAGACAGAGTGACACTAGTGTCTTGATACCGAGTTTAGTGTAAAACATCCCGACACACTACTATAGACAGAGTAACTCAAGTGTTTTGATACCGAGTTAGGTGTAAAACATCCCGACACACTACTATAGACAGAGTGACTCTAGTGCCGTGATACCGAGTTAAGTGTAAAACATCCCGACACACTTCTAGAAACAGAGTGACTCTAGTGTCTTGATACCGAGTTAGGTGTTAAACATCCCGACACACTACTATAGACAGAGTGACTCTAGTGTCTTGATACCGAATAAAATGTAAAGCATCCCGACACACTTCTAGAAACAGAGTGACTCTAGTGTCTTGATACCGAGTTAGGTGTTAAACATCCCGACACGTTACTATAGACAGAGTGACTTAAGTGTTTTGATACCGAGTTAGGTGTTAAACATCCCGACACACTACTATAGACAGAGTGACTATAGTGTCTTGATATAGAGTAAGCTTGCTACTGTACTCACTATGCTTTATATGTAATGAATAAGTAAGCCCGTCATCGAATATTTTTGTTATATAATAGCACTACTCTGACACTTTAAAACCATCGTGGAAAACAATGTGTAAAGCACAAAGCTATTCCCTTGGTAAACTTAACTTCCCAGTGTTTTTAGGTAAATTTGATGATTTTAGACAAAGAAAACATGCGAGAGTCGACTACCGGTCTCGTTCCAGCATGAAGAAGATATAGAGTGCACTGGCTCGATATAACACTATCTATTATCATTATGCCATTACCTTAAGTTGTATTTCAACGCATCACGAACATTTGTCTCCCGCCTTTGAGGCAAACCATGATTGCGCAAAGATAACCTTTCATCTATAAAAACTCACCGTGAACCCAAATAATTGCATTAGCTAAATCCTTTTAGGATATGCGCATCAAACGATACCATAACCGCAACATGAATTTGGTGGAAATTCTCATAGTTGTAGGATTTATTACGTCCACGTGATTCAGAATCAATTATTAAGACACGGCTTTGCCATTTGAGAGGGTTCTCGTCAGGCCGGAGAGATTTATGTACGGCATTTTTACTTTTATATCCCAAGGAACCTAGATATATCACGGAAAGGCTTATCTTTAGCATGACTTAAAATTATCTTCAATTGTTTTCTGCCTCGAGTATCGCGACATTTTGAATGATTGGTTCCAGATGATGGACTTTCAGGATCTTTGCTGACGGCGGCTGTTTGTTCATTTGGTTCATGTCAAGATAGACTCTGTGTCAATGATGGCTTAGATAAAAGACACAGGAATGGTACCAAGGTCTGAACCATTTTCACCGTGTTTAAAAATCAATGTAATTAATGATAAAAGTTTTTATTGACAGAAAGTTGAAGAAAAACGCACGATTAATGACAGAAATGTGATAGTGATATTCATCAGTATTATTGTGAGATGATCAAGTAGTGAGAGGTTATATTTTCGTTTCTCATCAGTTGATTAAAATGTGCATCTATTTCGATGTTTTTTGTTCATAAATATTGAGTCTTTATCTATTTGTAGTTACCGCAGTTTACATAATATAAGAATGAACGTAAATTACACAATGAAGAATGTACATAACAGGATAAAAATGTAAATAGCTTAATAAATATGTACACAACGCGTTAAAAAATGAAATAACTTTTATGAAGAATGTACAAACCATAATACGTTATAAATAATGTACATGTACATGATAAAGAATATAATGAAGGTTGCACCCACTAGAACAAAAAAAAAAAAGAAAAAAAAAAAGTTGGTTCCAGATGATGTTGCAAGTTCCTCGTTCTAAACCAAAACAATAAAACATACATTAATTCCAATATTTACTCGCCCCTATTGGCGTCAGATATTGCATTGTCAATACCTCAAGGCAAATTGATAGCATACATATTTAAAGTTGTAAAAGGTCATTTAGTGATCAAACAATGGTATAATGTGAAACATAAATGATACAAATATTCATAAAACATGATACACACTTTTCCTAATGGCAAATAGAAATTAATAATAATAATAATAATAATAATAATAATAATAATAATAATAAAAAAAAGACAAGTGAAGGGAATCATCTAAACTAAACCTATGAAATTGTTAAACTGAATTGCTACGTCAAGCAAACTTAAATGTGTATATACTCTTTATTGAGATTAATTCTGATTTTCATTAAAATGTAAAATGTTGCACAATATGGCAGATCGATCCAAATAGTGACCCCTTCATTGGCGTTTAGGGCTGCCTAGACCTCATGTAAAATAATGTAAACAGGAGAACCCGGTTCTCAGTAATATTTAAAACTTTTACTAAACTCCGTCCTCATCCTTTGTCATACAAGGAAATATCAGATGCCTGCAAAGAACAGCCCGTTTATAAAATCATATTGGGAAAACATCTCACTAAATCCATTTGGTTTCCAAATAAATCAAACTTTCTTGAATTTATTCTAGCTGTACAGACATTTGACGTCTGGATTCAATCACGCCCACTCTGACTTTTATTTTCTCTCCACTCGTCATAAACTACAGTTTTTTGGACATGCTTCTTTATGCACTTGTACGCATATATATATTGTATCAAAATAATGATGTTTTTACCGGTTCCGGTGGCGACTGGTAATAGCGACCGCCCCGGAATAGGGAGGTCGTGGGTGCGATTCTTAGCCGCGACACACCAAAATCGTAAAAATGGTATAGCTCCCTTGCTTGGCGCTCAGCATATCAGTGTAGTTGCAGGACTGAGTGGCCCGGTGTCAGGATAATGTGACTGGGTGTGGTATTATGCCACATATCGTTTGTAGCGTGTTTACTGCAGTGTGGCATTATATATGGTTCAACCCAACAAAAAAATCCCCAAAAAACATAAACATGAATTCTTTGCCCTCGCATGGATGCGGGGCCTCCGTGGCCGAGAGGGTAAAGTCGCTGACTTTAACACTCACTCAGCCCCTCACCGCGTGGGTTCGAATCCCGGCAGGGTCATTCGGATTTTCATGTGAAGAAGCCTTCCAGCTGGCTTGCGGTAGGTCATAGGTTCTACCCGTATGCCTCCGTGCATTCGGGGTCTTCCTCCACCTGGCAGGGTCATTCGGATTTTCATGTGAAGAAGCCTTCCAGCTGGCTTGCGGTAGGTCATAGGTTCTACCCGGATGCCTCCGTGCATTCGGGGTCCCTTCCACTGGCTGCATTTTCGGGGTTCACCTGTAATTAGCTGGACGTCGCTATATGACTGAAATACTGTCGAAGCGACGGTAAACTCAAAAAGTCAAGTCATATGGATGCATCTGAATGTTTAGCTATGTATCTGATTTTTTATTAATGTACTTTTTCTGTGCTTGGAATTCAGCACTGATAGATTGGGTACAGATAGCAAAGTTATACGATATTAAAGAGACACGCACAATTTCGTTTTACGTAGATTTACAGGATGTCTTTGGCAACACGGATTATGGTCAGTTACTTTAATATGAATTGGACTCCGGAGCCTGACAGAGACATAACTTTGAACTATAAGGTTTGAAGCTTCGACAGAACATCACAACTGGGATAATAAAATATGTTTCATATGAAGATCGTTTTTAAATCATAATCCCCCATTTTGGATAATGCCGTCTTCATGTTGTGGGGATCTTCCACAAGGGAGATTTCAGTGGTTCGACATCGTCACAATAAATCAAATTTCAGGTAGCAAAAAGCATTTTCCTTTAACATCAAATTCAGCATTTATTTTTTATTGGTCTATCGGGAAAAGCTGTGTGCACAAAATCGAATAATTTGCCAACTTGTGTTCAGGGTAAACTGTTTGAATACTAGCGTGTCATTCAACCATCTTAGTCATTTTATACGCGAGTGCTTTTATTTTGTAAGCAATCTTTTTGAAAAAATTGTACTCAGTTTGTGACAGTTAGATCATGTCCATCAAATTAGAAGGGCAAAGAACTAGAAAATGAATTATAGAGACTAATAATGCGCAGGAGTGGCAAAGTGCCTCTTATACCATTGTTGATAACCGTAAGAAAAAAAAACAAAAAAAAAAACATTTATGGTGAATGTCGAAGATTCATTCATTATAGTGACACCAGCGACATTTACATTGACACGTGGAACAAAGGGGACACTGTTACACTTGTATCACAATAAGCAAACACAAACTCTTCAAATAATTCATAGTAATACTTCATATCTTAAATAATGTAGGCACTCATTCCACGATACTTGCCTAACTAAATTTTGAAAAGAATAATTAGTTTTTTATTGCCAAGTACGACTGGTGGAATTTGGGGCATGGTCGGAGAATAAGTATTGCATTGACGCACATGCCCGTATTTGATCAGGTTTGATGAGTAATACAAGTTCCAATTTCTAATCGCAAATTTCCAATGGTATACGAGAGGTGATCCAGAATTAATCGGACTAATTTTGTATATTTTGTTTATTTCTGCCTATATTTTAAAGCATCTTTCAATAATTATAGTTCAATTATTTCTAATGCGAGCGCTTGATATCCTATTTGTTGCTATAGCAACCCACGTCCGTTCAAGCGGGGACGGTGTTATTATTCTGTCTCTGCTTGTGAATGTAATCAAAGTTTATACTTGCTCGAGTAAATCAAATATGTACTTCATTAGGTACTTTCAAAGAAATTAGATGATTCATTGCTGTTATATAAAACTCTGATGGTTCACTCTGATAATAGAAGAAATATGGATGTCTTACAAAATAACTTTAATCATAGACCGACGATCGCTTTTTTCGATCGCTTCCCATAATTGCTGAATATAAATTTACTAAAATGTCTAACTGAAACACTTTACTTATGACATATTAGTGGTCGGGCTTCATATCTGAATTGTAGTCAAGTTTCTCTTTATATTATCTCTAAATCCACCATTTTACCAAGTTCCTTCAAATGAATGTATAAAAACCATCTGAAAAATGACACATTGTTACATGTAGCATTATGGTTAGAAATTTCCAGATTTGATATTAACTTGCAATAAAATGTCACACAATGGATATTCATTTCAAATTGAGAGAATGAATTTCTAAAACAATCACAGATTATGACCAGATAAATATGATATTCCACTAAAAAAACCCAGATAATTGACGCTGAAAATTGTTCATATTCTTGAAGAAGCCAAATTGAAATTTGACAAGGCCATTAAATTCATTTAGAAAGAAAGCAAGTGCCTACTTAAACAATTATTTATGCTGTCTGTTTTGCCAGTAATATCAGAGCATAGTTCTCAATAATTCAATGCCTCAAAGTTTCCAGATACCGGTGTTTCATAAAGAGAAACATAAACCAGTCTGGACAGGCGATATGGAAATTTTTATGTCGACTAGCATCGTTGAAGCCACGGGATTCAATAAACGTAATGGCTAAAACAAATAATACTAAGCGATATGAAGCAATTTTCTATATTTGAAATGAATTTAAACACACAAAAATACACACTCATCTAGAGTCATACACTGATAAGAATATAAATTCACAATGAAGTGCCAATATATACTGTCTTTCTCTACGTTCGATTTTGCGGCTTGGATAAGCCCGTTTTAAGGGGAAAATCAAATGATAATGCCACAGAAACTTAGTCTACATGTAACATTTTTCTGTAATTATGCTAAAATCTTTCATATTTGGTTTATCAAAATTATATAATTATATTTTATATTTGCGATACATTATGTCATGTTTACATATTTCAACTATATTGTGTATATTTCTTTGTATTATTTGTATTGTTTCACATTTTGAAATTTATGTTAATTACTGTCATTGTTATTTTGTTTCATATTTATTGTATGCAAAGGGCTGTATCTAAGATGTTGCATTGCAACTTGCTGCTCAAACCCATTTCTGTAATTTAAATCAGAAATAAAATTTGTTTACCCTAATATTTCTAAGATTATCGTACATTCATCCCGAATATATATCATATCTATCCGAAATGAGAAGCAAACCTACGTAAATCAACGAGCACCCTCTCCCGAACACCTTATCTTCATGCTGGTGTATAATTCCAAACACTGTTTAATGGAAAATAAACATTTTTTAATAAACATACACTTGATTTTTCCTCAGTCATTGATTGGTCAATTTAAATCAGCGAATTATACTGGGCATTGCCGATACTCTGGTGAAATTGTCTATTCCACGCAACTCGCTGTTAAATGCAAAACAATCTATATTAATATCAATACATGTATAAACAAAACTATTTTAATTCAGAAATGTTCTGAAGGCAAAAAACAGACCAGATTAATCGCTAAGGTAATCCATCCACCATTAAATTGTGATCATGGTCCACCAAGTGATATTGGGAATTTTATAGTAAATGTAAGACTCCTATAGACGTTGAGCAAAATAGCCTATAACTCCATATCAATAGATATGTGTATCTGCACTGGTCTTTTTTGAGTATTGGAAGGGCTATGAATATAATTAATGATACATTATCTTAAATATATTTTTACAGTCACCTTTTTTTTTAGAAAAAAAATCCCGCATTAAGTATACAATTATAAAAATGGTATGATATTATCAGCGTTAAAGGTCTTAAATCCTTGGTTGATGATTTTGAGTGTTAAGTTCCTCTCATTACCTAGAATACAAATGTAAATGTATATCGATGTTGATACTAGTAAAATGGATATTCTAATTAATCACGATACTAAATCATCCGCAGAATTCCCCTGATTCCGATTACAAAAACAAGTGATAAAACGGGAAAGCAATTAATTGAAACGCATATTTTGAAACCCTGCCTTGGTAAATATTTTCAGAGAACATGTTGGGATGAAGCCTTATGAAGAAATAAGTACATCAATCCAGATAAATTGAAATTCATCATATTCGTAGATTTAAACATTTTGGCGAAACGCCTCTTCGGTTGTGTGTGTGTGGTTTTCCAAGAAAATGCTTACCATGATATTAAACTGATTTATTTTACGTCGACAGGGAAACAAGTTCTTACAACTTATGCTAATCCCTCTCGACGGGCCCTGGTTTGGACCAGTACTTTGTGCCCGGGAAGGTCATGAAGAGAACTTGCCTCCAAAGGGGTTCGAACCCACAACCTTCGTATCCGTAATCGGATACGTTACCACTGTACCACCGCGCCTTATCTTGATATCATTGCCAAACCGCCTTGTTAAATTCAAAACAAGCTAACAACTGTTACTTTAAGTTTTGACTTTGACCCAATCAGCCCCAAAACACATACAAAATAAATATATTCTAAGAGACTGAAGAACTATCGTAAATATTATTTGACATGTGCATTAAGGTAAGAAACACCTGGAGCAGTCCGACTTGTAAGGTTCAAGTACAAATGCTTAGCCCCCACCCCCTCAAACTTTAATGTGAAGCTTGTGTACATTTGACAATCCGCAAGCAGTATTTAAATCATTTCGAGACTATGTCTACTTTAGACAGACAGATATAGTGTTGTCACACTGCAGTATCACGCCGTAGACATACGGCATGATACCATGCTCAGTCACATTATCCTGACACCGGACCAAACATTCCTGGAATTACCCTTCTTTGCTGAACGCCAAGCAGAGAGCAATGCCACATTTTGAGACTTCGTTCGATGGGAGATCGGGGATCGAACCTACGACCTCCCGAGCCGGGACGGACGCTTTAACCACACGGTAACTGGGACCAGTACGTGGTATCAGGATTCATCTATAGTAGCACTCACAATATTTAACTCTCTGTATCAGACAATTATTAAAATAGACCAATTTCAACTTCATTTAAAAATAAAGTAACTACAATTAGACATACATATTTCCAAAAATATTTGCTCAACATGAAACGAAACAACCGAAAACTGTTCTGATATTAAACGAAGAACTAATAACCTTACAGAGATCCGCAACGCTGATACAGGTAAAGAGGAAGTCAAGAGACGCTGTCGTTGAGTTACTTATATAATCATGTAACGTGAGATGTGTAACATTGCTCATACAAATATACTGATTTACCCTTCGATTTATTTCCAAATTAAACCAGTATATGTATATCTCTCATTAGATCGCATATATTTGTTTATGAGTGATATTATAAAGTGTTTGTCTGTTAGTCTACCAGATGTCTCTCAGCGAGATCTCTTTCAAACCCCGTTCTCCCCTTTTTTCGTCACGAGAAAAAAAAAATGTTGTTTCGGAGACAGTTTTATATCTCTGCTGAATATGCCATTGTATTATTAGGTCATACAGTTATTATTCCATTAACAAACAGGGGCCTTGTCGACAAAATTCTTTGTGTATTAGCTACAGTTTTCCAGTACTTCCTCATCGGAGAGACAACATGTCCCGGAACTAATAGCTATGATATTTTGCTAACCAGACAGTACGAAACAGTGGTACAATATTCACTTGCGGCAAGCCGATGTCATAAATGCATTAGGAAAAATATGATCACATATGTACATATGTGATCAGCAAGTAGTTAAGGTAATCCGTCCAACATTAAATTCTAGTCATTGTCCATCAAGTGACCTTGGGAAATTTATAGGAAATGCAAGCCTTTATAGACTTTGAGCAAAGGAGCCTATAACTTCAAGTCAATGGATTCTTCATCTACACTGAAGTCTTGTAAGCATTTGAAGGATGATTATAATTTAATGATGTATTACCTTAATTCGTCAGATGTACATGTCTTCACTCATAATTATGCCGCAGGTAAAAATCTTGTTTAAAAGTTTGTTTCAAATTGTTTATACAATGACCTCTGCGATATATCAAAATGCTCGATACATTCTGGCGTTTGAAATAGATAGATAGACATTTTATTGACTTAAACTTCTTACAGTTTATATATATATATAAAATACACGCAACGTGATACATATTACATCACATATACAATTTTATACATACAAATTCATGATTTTTTATTTAGATAACTATATCCAGATGTTGATAGATCCTGGTGTTCAATCTATCAAGATGTTTGATATACCCGTATTCGTATAATGCGAATTCAATTGTATAAACAGGGTTAAAAACATTCTCTGGAAAGTTGAATTATGTGGAGCTCACCATGCTTTCCCTAGATTAAAAGTAAATATACTTATTTTACAGGACGGAAATTACAAAAATAAATAAGCCAGTAAGAATGTGAGCTATGGCCTTATAATCTTATATTATTACATCAGATATAACATAAAATTTATGATATGAAAATTAAATTCTACACCAAATAAAAATAATCTTCAATCTTGGCACAGATTTGAAACTATTTTTGTCCAAAATTGATACGATTTACACGACTATTGTGAAGGATATTCCAATTTTCATCTGGGGGAAAGGCGTGAAAACCAAAAATATTTCGAATGTTTTTATAAGATTGATTCAAATAGTTCAAATAGGGTTTAACAAAGGCTTTGAAAGTGAGAGTGCAGTTTTTTCAAGATCAAAAGAAAATCCTTCGGAGATTGTCAGGCATGCATTAAAACAATCTGCTTGATACGTGTTTGCCCTTAATCAAAAAAAGTTAGATACAATTATAAAGAAATCAGGAAAAACTGTAAAGCAAAATCGACGATTGTAACTGATTTAGTCTGTCCGATTGCACCATTAATCTTTACATTGAGCCAATAGTATTCTCAGTGTAGTTATTGTTTCCATGAAATTTAAGCAAAAATATTGACGATAAAAAAAACGATAATATCCATATTGTTTATCTTGACACTTCATGCTATGTTGGTCATAAGACATATCGATTAATTACTTCGAATGTCGATTGTAAAACAAATTCTAACGACTTATATCAATCCCTATCGACGATTTCTTGGTTGGACCAGTACTTTGCGCTTGGGAAAGTCATTAGAAGTCCTTGCCACGACCTTGGTTCTAACCCACAACCTTCGGATCCGCAGTCGGGTGTGTATACCGCTGGACCACCATAGATCAACTTAAATTTATAATTAGATAGATTGACGTTATCCACTGTGTACAATAGAAGATGATTCGTGGTCAATGTAAGCCCAGCCTTCTCAGTTAAAGCAACACTTCATTCAATACATAAGGCGTGAACTACGTCAGTTCAATTCAACGTATAAACTAATTGACCTAGCCCTCATTGCCCTTTATTTTTGTACACGCGATCCCATAATTACATTTACCGTTGTAACATAGCTTGAATAATTTACGTTTTAATTTAAGTATACAGGGCCACTTGGAAATTAGATTGCAGTAAAAGTGATGCATCGATATAAACTGTACACCGTCGAGAAAGTTTATTTCAGGCAAAATACATTTTAAAATTGCATAAATGCACAGTAGTTTTGTTATGGAATGTTTAACTGTCAATGGAATTAGAACTATCAAAGTACATGTATAAGCAAAAATGAGCTTAAAAATAACCTAATGAAATAAATTAAAGGCTGCGTCCCTTTAATCAGAAATTCCACAGATTGCATTAAACTAAGCAATTTAAATGGATTTCATACTGCTGAGTAAAATTGATAATTCATTATCGGCGATTACGGGCACCTGGTTAGGGATAAAACTACAATTAATTCTTATAGGCAAGAAATATTAAAGAAATTAGAATTAATAACTCTGATTCATGTTCGGACACTAAACCTTATTTAGATGTAAACCTTTGATCGGCCTACGGACGTCAACGTGATTTATGACGTGTGTGAGCGTGGCTCTTTAACGTGCGTGTTTCGTCTTTAAATTGTGTATGGTTCCGACGAATCCATTTGTCTCTGTCAATGAAATCCCGCAGTTGTCTCAGATATATTAGGTGTGCAGGAATGAAGGACGGGCAGTTAATCAGGCAATACAAAGATAATGAATGATTAATTGACTTTTTAACATTTTTAAAACTTCTTTCCTGCTTTAATTGTAAGCTATCATATAATAAGTAACTTCAACACTCAAACAATTTCTCATTAGTGTGATATTCTATTTATCTTAGCCGTAACATATGCCTTCTTTCTAGTAAATTCAGTAGAGATGAAATACAGAATATACAAGCTCAACGATTACTGATCTGTTCCTTTCTCATAATACACGGCAATACTTCTTGACGGACATGAATATTTCTTGCCTTTGCGTGTTTTGAACCAACGCCTTGGGAACCTAGAGTTGGTGTAAGTACCTCGACAGGGATATTAGAACGTTAAATAACCCTGCTGCTTTTAACATTAACTGGATAATTGGCTAAAGTTCATGCTGCTTCGCGATTTGTTTGTAGAATGCGTGATATATACAGTGCGATCACCGCAAGAACTAAAAGACAGGCTGGTCCGATGCCAGGTATCATGGCACACTCTTGGGACGGCTTTGTTATATAAAAGTTTGAATTGTCTCCGAATTAATGTAATTCTGTTGTTGATAGGAAAAATCCAACCAATTAAAAATAATAAGGTAATAACAGTGTTCAAGCAAATATATCAATATAGATGCATGCAGTATATATGTCTGGCAATAAATCAGTATTCCATAGAATTGGAACTGATAAAGAAGACATATTGCCATACCAGCTGGTAAACCGGTCTCCGGTCTTAATTCAAGCTCTTATTTACGCGAAACACAGGAGATCACCCCGAAGCTGCTGGAATGGAATTAGTCGTATGGAACCTGATCTGAACCTCAAGCCGGTCACCTGGGACTTCAACTTGTGTTTCATACAGCCGTTTGTCATGTTATCCTCCGTATGCATCAACGTTAACGTTATCTTCATTAAAACAGAAAATTTGCATTCCACATTTGACTTAGAATACACATCACATTTAGAACATTACATATGCATTTAAAAATCTGAGGCTTTCTCGTATTTGCCCCTTCAGTTGATCATCCAACCGTTGTCCGATTTCCTTTAGTTCAAATGGTTTACATTTTCTGCCTTATGATGATAATTTTCACCAATCTGAAAAAAATCTAGAATAAATTTATGTGAGAAATATAATATCAACCATTTCAAACTTCTCTTTTCCTACTTTTGAAGTAAATAATTTCCTATAAAATATGCACATTTTATAAAGAACTTATTAGGTTTATTTTTATTGAACATATTCTGAATTGAAAAATACTGCATAATATTCTCAGTGCCCTTCGAATTTGACTTCATATTATATGATTAATTTCGCAAATTAATTCAAATTTCAAAACTGTTATTACGTTCGTTTTAATTCAGTGCAGAAACAACAGGATCAGATTTCTGTAACAATGTTAAGAACGAAATTTCGCAGTGGCACAAATACACGAATACTACATTTTTGAGTTCGATCCCTGGCCGCGACACACCGAAATCGTAAAAATGGTACTAGTATAGCTCCCTTGCTTGGCTCTCAGCATATATGGGTAGTTCCTGGACTGGTTGGTCCGGTGTCAGGATATTGTGACTGGGTGTGGTATCATGCCACACGTCTAAGGTGTGATGCTGCAGTCAAGTCGACATAATTTCCAAATGACTGAAATACTGTCGATCGGGCGTTAACAAACATAAAGCTCTACGTTCTTGCAATATTTGTCCATACAGAAATGTGTGTAGGGTTGACAATTTCATAATCATACTTAATATATAAGTCATTGGCATAGCCCGTTTCAATAATTCAGTTTTATGCTTTAAACTTTAAACTTAAAGGTCCATTATATTTTATACTGATACAATTTTCATGAATATAACATTGACATATTGTAGATTAACGCAAATGGTACCTTATGTACTAATATCTGTTGAAAGATATCAGTTAAACGTTTTGAAAATAATGATCAAATTACGTCATTCAGTGTTTTGTATACTCTAATTGTGACAATTTTGTTTTGGCGAGAATTCTCGAGGAAGATCCGTAAATGGAAATAAAATGAATTTATAAAACCGTTGTCGAATCCCAATTCGTTTATCTTCTACGCCAAACATATGTACGGAAACATAGGTAGGTCTAATTGGAAAACGACAGAAAATTGACGAAGACACGAGGATTACGCAAATCCGGTTTTTTTTTTTTGTTTTTTTTGTAAACATTTGAATGATCTCTAGTAAAAAATCGTAATGTTGTTGTCAACGAGTACTCTTTACAAATCTTTGACATACATTTTAATTTTCTCTTCGAAGAATATACACTGCTATTGAAAGGAAAATAGGACTTTACCAATGTCTCAGGAGGATTCAGGTAACTTAACTTAATTTTTGGAAAATGTAAAATATATGACAATAAAGAGTAAAAAATGGATTTTACGGTCTGCCATTTTTGTTGAAAATTCAAATCGAGTAAAAATGGCACGATGTCTCTCTCTTGAACTTCAGAAAATTCTCTTCGGAGTCAAGCTATCAAAAATACTGTCAAATCGGAAATGCATTATGGCGTTTCGCAGTATAGAAGGAAAGACTCGTTACGCAAAACTAGCTGCTTCTAGACTGTTCCCCCTCATTCATTTATTCTGCACCTAACGCAGTCTTACTTCTAACTCGACCCTGATCCATTGTTAATGTTGATGTTGAACTTCATGCAATCTCACGATATTTTAAATGATGGCGTTTCAGATTTAAACAGGGTTGATACTCTGACTGTTTATTTAAGATGTTTGATTAGCAAATAGGAGTGTCTGTCTTTGAGTGAAATTCATGAACAATAATACGATTAAATATAACGACATCAAGATCAAATTCAGACATCATTAATATATTCATGAAGGTGATTAAGGAATCCATCCATCATTAAATTATAATCATGGTCCTTCAAATGCTTAAAAATCATTCATCATAAGTATCCATTTACGCGGAATCTATTGACTCTTTAGCCCAATGTCTATAAATGCTTGCTTTCACTATAAAAATTCCAACGATCACTTGATGGACAATGATCACAATTAAATGATGGACTACCTTTATGCTACCTCCTTGTCTACGGCAAAACGTCAGAATTGCATGTAGCAGTTAGAACAAGTCCTCAAATTACAACACGTATATATACAAACGATGTATGAAAAGCAAGAAGCTATTCCAGTAATGCTCACATTTCACCGAATGAAAAATTCATCATTATCAACCATTTTTCATATCTATACTCGCTCGTGAAAATATTGTAATTGTAATTGTAATTGTAACAAACTCGACCCGGCCCAGGATCGAACCTGGCCCGCCGTCTGGCAGACATTATCCCTCCGCTGCCATCCTCTCGATGAGATATATTCCATATCCAACCTATATCCTCTCTATATTTATGTTTTTCTGATAGCATATTATCATACTAACTTAAATTTAATCAGCGCCAAAGTATCCTTTCATCAAAACCGACAAATAAATACCCTGTGCATAATAGGACGCAAACAGTAATTAATCTAGTCATAGATTGCTACAACAGCTGGGATGTCAATGTCAACGTTTCTTCTACCATGTTATTGGTTACAGTATATTGGATTTATATTTGCTAAAAGCTCCAATGACAACCGATTTTACCCTGAGACAGCGCTGTCCTTCGTGTAATTGACTATATAGGTATATTCAAGGACACGCAGACGCCTTTTATATGTTTGCTTATTGTCACCGGTCTCAAGCAGATGCCGATTAACATTAGACGATGTCTAAATTGTATCTGCATCTGGTATTCAAGTGCTTGCAAGATGACTGTTTATTTGATAACATTGTTTTCTACAAACTATAATGTTTTGCAGCCTACATGTGACGTTGTAATCGAATATATCTTTGCTAAATGTTTTATTTAAATTATAAATGAAGAGTTTTCAAGGGTTTTAGCTGCGCGTTATCAACATCACATTCCCTGGTAACCGGGATATTGTTATAACGATACACACTTCGTTTCACTTTGATCGAAATCAATACACTAACATTGTGATAGGTTTTAAAATGTCAAATGTTATATTGTCATACATGTATAGGGTTTACTATTGTTGCTGCATTTGGAACATTCAATTTGACATTCTGATGTAAAGGTGAACACTTGAAATAAATACACCGCTGTATTAGATCTCTCCCCCCCCCTCTCTCTCTCTCTTTCTAGAATTTGAATCAAACGGATCATTTTTTGTTCTTAGAAAGGGAAGTCTTGTTATATAAATATTTTTCTAAAACAATTTTAAATTATAATCATAGCCTTCAAACGTTTAAAAAAGACTTCTCTGCAGATGCAATCATACATTGACTTGGAGGTATTTCTCTATTGCTAATAGTCTATAAAGGCTTGTATTTACTTTAAAATTCCCAATATCAGTTGATGGACCATGATTACATTTTAATGACAGATGGATTGCCTTAACAGATAGACAAAAGAATACCAGTTCCTGTAGATTTTCGCAACTGCAAATATGGTATGGGAAGCTTCTACTTTTATTGCTTATTTCATTCTTTTGGAAAAATAAAACGATCATTTTTCGTATTAACTCCCACTTGCTAGAAGTTGAACATACGACAAAGGACTCTCACTGGAAAACAAATGTATTAAACTCGACGTCGTTCATCAATATTTGCATGGTGTCTTTCAGCGAATCGATGGAAAGGCAAAATAAACTGTCTTAGGGGAATGTGGATTGAGATGGTGCACTTGTTTAAAGATGGTAAAGATACGAGAGCAATAGTAAAGAAATAGTGAACACTTTATTATTCTGCCAACCTAATAGAGCCACTGTATATACACACATTCTTGTATTACTATTTTAGCGAGGTATCCCATGTGTGACTTATACCTCACAATTACGGTTTGTAATGTTTTGTGCGTAGAAAGTAATACTAAATCCCTGTAAACGTGTAAAACAAAACTTCTTATCTACATGTAATTTTCTTTGATGATATGATGATATGAAAATCACTTGATTTGATATTTTTGGCACTAAATCAAGATATGTTGTACAAAAAAAGAAAATTTTTATTGTGTTATCTTTCTAGTTCAACCGCAGGTTTCTGAAATAGTAATTCCCTTAAAGACGAGATACAAAATGATTGTATTACATGCTCAACAGTGTTGTTTCACTTGTTACCATAACACTGTGCACGGGAATGATTGGTGCAAATATTATACGTAAGTATCTTACATTTGGCATTTGTAAATAAATATCATTCGTAATAAATTGCAATACGACCTCAGGTGTAATTCCGTGTGTTTTCATAACATATACTTGTATTGTACTTAACCACATAGCTGTATGCATATCAAAGTTTAATACAAAAACAAAAATCATTAGGCATGTTGTAAATATGATTACCTCACGAAATAACATCGAAATAGTCTAAAAGAAAACACTAGGGCACGTTTTCATGAGGGTATGAAGTAATTGATATAAATAAACAATTTGCATACATATATATATCCCACTCTAAAGACAAACAAAACATACAGTTAAAGTAAATGATTTTTTTAAGCATAACCAGCTCGTCTGACTCCTTGCTTCAAAATGGCTATGTAGAAAGTGAATTACAAAAAGGCTACGTGTGCTCCAAAAATACTGCCAACACAATTAATTTTCACGACCAACACACCAGAGTTCCCAAGCGAATTCGAGACCGATTTATATAAGTCATCCATGTTGCAGCTATCAGACAATTTGGTTCTGATCTTGCAATTGGTATCGTAGCTTGTTCTAAGTTAACACTATTCGAGCGAAATGTGATCGGGTTTCTATTAATGGCTCGAAGTGTGACTCTCCTTTAATAAATGCAAACTGCTTTCGGCAACATGTCGCCTTGGGACCAAAACCTATTTAACGCATCTATAATTTGAAATGAATTATTTATAGAGTCAATATGATGATTGTTGAAAGGTAATCTGAGACCTAACAATAAATATAAATGTTGTTTTTTATTATTATTTATTTAAAAATATAGACTATTGAATAAAACCCGTTTGCAACATTTGCTTCTAGTAAGACAGGTCGTGTAGTTTAGACAGTCTGAATGCTTATACAAACTAAAATGTTTATGTAAAAATGTATGTGTGTTTTTGTTATAAATAAACAACTGCACACACACACACACACACACACACACATATATATCCCCTCCAAAGACAAACCAAACATATAGTTAAAGTAAATGATTTTTTTCAAGTATTACCAGCTCGTCTGACTCCTTGCTTCAAAGTGAATCTAGAAAGTGAGTTACATAGGCTACGTGTGCTCCAAAAATACTGCCAACACAACTAAATTCCAGACTTCCAAAGCGAATTCGAGACCGATTTAAATAAGTCATCCATGTTGTAGCTATAGTTTAGACAGTGTGAATGCCTATTCACACTTAAATGTATATATGTGTGTTTTAATAAAACATTTTCATTCGATAAAAAAGCAACTGAAAATACATCGTCAGTAAAAGCAAGGTAAGCGGTCTGTTTGTTTTATCTAGAGTAGAAGGACAGATAGTTCGGTGCTGAAATTTGCTCTAAGACTTATATTAGCCGTTCTTTATCGAACGTATCGCTGATCTATTACCTAAAAGCACCACATATCTGTTGTAATGTCATTAAAAGTTATCTACATATATTTACAATTTTGATTTCAAAGTTACAGTAAACCTCAGTGCATGTGAATTTTCTCACGGCTTCTATGTCAGTTCCGCCGTCTGGTCTACAAATCAACATGCTTACTTAGTCTCGTCATGTGTCTGTATATCGACACAAAGCACGAAGTTTACCAGGAGCGCAGAAAATAATGCAAAGAAAGGTAAAATTTATAGAAAGAATGTTTGAAAAATTGAATCATGATATTTTTTAATTCTACCCGTGCGCCATGGTTCCGGCTTCTGCAGACTTCGTATGAGTGAAATTGAATGGTTTAATGAAAAAAAAATCATGAAAAATAATAATTAAAAATACAAATAAATCACCTTCGGTGTTTGTCTTTATGACCAACGTCAAATATTTATAGATAAACGTAACATCTGTTTATAAAACTCGGATGGCCTTTTATGTTAAAATGTTGTACCATCAAAAGTTTCTTGATCATTTTAATACAAACCTTTCGATTTTGGAAGTAAAGAATCTATAACATGGATCAGGAGGTTTCATGAGAAAAAATGGAGTTGTAAAGAAGTGCAGTTTGAATATCAAAGTTTAAATGATAAAGAATATTAGATATTCATCTCAAATCAAATTTGCTATCATTACTATATTGCCTAGCATCTATTAGATACTTCAAAAGTGTTGATAAAACGACCACCAATGATATTTGCACCAGAAAAAAAAACTACAGAAATATCGTCTGCGAAGTAATATGATATCTCAAACTGTCTCGTGGAAACTCATCGGTATCCCAAAGCTGAAATGAATTCTTAAAAGATTGATTTTAAGAACGCCTGATGTTCAAATAAAACACACAAGTTGTTGCTATAAATCACACCCTTTGTGTCATATGGATATGCTAATAGTGGTAATATGTGGATGTTGAACAAGATTGTTCAAAATTATTTCTTTCTGTTACATCATGGCGTCATTTGCGTCAGCCTGTTAATGCATAAAACTTCACAAAATTGTTTTTTCTCAAAATAAACTTTTTGAAAGCTTTTGTATTCAACCTTTCTACATTTTTTACAAATATAACGTCAATTACAAATATGAAATTATATGGGAAAACAAAATAACATGAATAACAAGTTGGAACGCACTTTATGAAGCGCCATGTCATTAGCATAAGACAACCTCTATGATATTTGTTAATAAAGTTCCTCTGATTTAATTGAGAAAGTTGCCAAAAGCTTACAGTACTGGCTCCGACAGGATGAGAGTGATGGGGCGACCGCCATTGAATGTGTTGGAAAACGGTTAACCTTAGTGCAATCATTCAATCTTCTTTGACCCTGAATTCCAAATATGACCTCCATGCATGAACAGACAGGTCAAACGAAACATTGCAGAAACTTTATTTATGCAAAGGGCTAAATGTTTTTAAAAATGGTTTCCGTCATTTTTTCCTGAATATTGTCATTCAAGATAAAAAACAAACAAACAACAAAATAACCGTTTATTACTTACGTCTTTTAACAAAAAGATTTGTGCTCATATATATACATTGTATGTTGTTTTATATATAAACTGTACTGAGTAGTATATCAATGAGTTATTTCATTTATCATCTGTCCAGCATGTCAAAATGTTAAATATAACACCATGCGAGCAGTATCTTTTCCCAGAAAATTATCAAAACATATTCTGGCAATTTCCTCTTCCCTGACAGCAGATGTTCAAAAACAGTGGGCTCCACTTGTTGGTAGAAAAAAACAAAACCCACACACTCCAAAACCTTTTACCGAAGTATCTTATAAAAACTAATAAAAAGTACTGGAAAAAACAAGCCACGGGCACCGAATTCGGTGTAATAATTAGGAATAATTGATCTCCTTTTAAAAGCTTTTATAACAACGTATAGAAAAAACACACGTTCTTCCTGGCGTATATTGGATGTATTGTAAACTGTCGCTCGCAAGCCTCCACACTCAAGGGATAGGCTTAACAATATTGAAAAAAAGCAGCATAATTTGTCGCTCCCCATGGTTAGAATTGTCTGTCAATATATTCCAGAAGATCGAGAAGAATATACTTAGGATTAAAACACATATTGCGATTCATTGTGTTTAATTTCTGTCTTATAAATTTGTAGTTGCCATAGAAAGAGTCATTAAAATGCACACGCAATATAAATGTACTGTTTTATAATTTTGCATTTTATTTGTTTTTATTTTCCTTTTGTTTGACCTCACTTAGTTTTTAAGATATTATCTAAAACATTCCACCATTGGTAGGTATTTCTGTATTAAATCATTGTAAGCAATTGAACCCTATATTTTTATTGAGTTTAACGTCCCACTGACAGTATTTCAATCATTTGGAGATTTTGTCTACGTGTGAGACATATCGTGCGGGCACACTGCAGTATCAAGTCGTAGACACGCAAGGGAGACATACAAGTATCGTTTTTACGACTTTGGTATGTCGCGGCCTGGGATCTAACCTATTACCTACCGGCTTCGGGGCAAACGATGTTACCACTTGATCACAGGGACTGTTCCCTATATTTGTAACTCGAAAGTTCTCAGAATGCCAAAATGTGTTAGGTTATTTATAATAGTCAATCGTTCTCTCTTCTGGAGTCTGAAAAAATTGTTTTTATTTTTTTATTTTTTTTTTTACAAACGGTCCTCAGATAGATTAATTGAAACTTTAATATATATGTTTAAAGTACAAAATTGCTATACTCGACGAAAAAGTCACACTTTTCCCCATTATGTTACATGCCGCATTTCGCATAAAAAACGTTGCGTTTCGTTGTATGTATCAATATTGTTCCAGTTAGCGAAAATGAATTCGACATATGATCTTTTTGAAATATGTAAAATAAAACAACGGTTATAATTGTAAGAAATTGCTTTTAAAATTCACATCTAAACCTAAACGTATAAATAACGGATATATACGACCCTCGCGGTTTCTGTCGGTAATATTACACGGGCGACATTACATTTATGGAAATTCGTAATGGATAAAATACATTGGGAACAGGCCATGCGGTAAATGTATATATAGTTATGTGAATTTATTTAATAGGCAGTCATTTTCTTTTTGTCCTTGATGCGAACTGTCGTGAAAAATCTATTGATTATAGACCATTTCACTTCGAAACGAGACGTAAATCTACGTACATCAACGAGAACTTCCCGAACACCGAATCTTTACGCTGGTGTATAATTCCACGCTTTGTTCAATGAGAAATAAGCACGCATTTAAGTTTTCCCCCCAAATCACTGATTGGTCAATTCAAATCAGCGAATATACCTTGTATTGCCGATCCCCTCATGAAATGGTCTATTCAGACGCAGCTACATATCCAAGTACATCATATATTCAATGAAACTTACATAACCTCATGTTAATGGTATTCCAATCACGGAAATTGACAGTGAAAGACAGGCATACCAATTAACCATGTACGTATAAATAGATGAAAAGATCCAATGTCAATATTGCCATGTTGTAACAAAGCTGGCTTAGGGATTTGTGAGCTGCCCGGGTCAATAACTGTGCTCAAAGTATTTAGGCTTGGAATAGAATTAACGTCTAGGATTAAACAGAAATACTGTAGTTCATTTCCCAGGCTTCCATGTTTCACCGGCAACATTTTAGAAGTTCTCAACGTTTTTATTTACTAATACATTGGAAAGTAGAATTTAACCCATTAACCCATTATCATTCATAAACAGTTGAATGGCCTGAAAAAAATTAGTTCGTCATTCATTCAGATTGAACATTCTTGACGGTGTATACTCTCTAAGACAACTTAACATTGATTTCTTTGTATTTAGATAATATGAGTACAACTACTTCATTGTTTCAATCAAATAAGGTATTGTTTTTTTCTAACGAATTCAAGTAACAGTACTAGGACAATGTGGTATTGTTCTTTAATACATTACATTTTTTTTTTAATTTACAGTCTTGCTTTTTAGACACAAATTGTTTTCATCGCAACTATGACATATCGGTTATCTTTTGTAAAGGTTATTTCCGTTCAAAATGATAAAGAAAACCAATTTCTGATTTAAAAAAAAATCATAATTATATGCAAAAAGGATAAAATTCGCAAATCAATATATGTTAATATGTAATAAACAATAATAAAACTGACCATACCATATGTTAGTACAAGAAATAACATTCTCGTATCAT
>CM037790.1:47718420-47768420 GCA_021229015.1 Solen grandis | reverse complement strand
TCATAAATGTACAAATTATAATAGATATTTTTTTTTATTTCCCTTTTGGGCCTTTCCCTTTACCAATAAAAAAAACCATCATGCGGGTACAATTCACTGAAAATAAATCCAAAATCAAACGGGTTTTACAACTATTTTTTTTTAAATCAGGTTCCCTTTGACCAATACTTCAAAATTAATAGGTGTAAATTTACTAATCATGACAAATTTCTTATTACATATAAAAAAAAAAAATTGGCCAACAATTTTCAAGTTTTTTTTTTGGGGGGACAATTTACAAAATTCCCAAACACAGTGCCCTTTGACTCAATAACCTAATAAACCCCAGAATAAAAAGGGGGTCACTAACATCTTTTCCCCAAAATACCCTTTTCAAATTTGAAATATATTCAAGTTTTCCAAATTTTGGGATCAATTGTTTAATTTTTTAAGCCCTTTTTTATAATTAAAATAAACAAAAAAATTACATTGTGTTGATAATCTGACTTATATGGGCCTTACAACCCAACATTTGAATATTATTGAATTCATGAGCAAAAAACATAATGTGTTATGCTCCATGAATCATTTGAAAGTCTATTTCCAGGGGTTTTAAAAAATTGCGCTGATATTTACAAATATTTTTTGAAATTTAAATCAAATTTTTACCTACCCCAACTATAAGTCTAATAATAGAATTCAAAAACTTGAAATTTTAAAAAGCATAACAACATTCCCATTTTGGGCCCACAATCCAAAGGGCCTGTAAGATAAAACATACAATAATAATCTAACAACAATAAAAATTTTCCCAAACATGAAAGTTTTCTAGGGCTAAAATTTTAGAGTTTCTATTTTTTACTTGAAATACATTGATAGTTTTTAAATTTAAAAAAACCCCTTTTTTAAAAATAAAACCAGTCACACATAGGAGTTCAATCTTTCACGGAGGGGGACCTTTCTCACTTACTTGTGCTTTCCTTAATATTTCTTCTGACGGGATTATCCACACAATGGTTTTACCATTTAATTTACTTAAGGTATACAAAATTTATAAACAAGAAACAGCCATAGATTAATGAACAGTTTTTCAATTTTATCCCATGACGACTTAATGGCATACATAGAAAATGATTTTCATTAAAGCATAAAAAATGCAATAAAGTACAAATCAATCTTAAAGATCAAAAAGACAATATGTTCATTTCAAAAATTTTTTAAACTCTCATTTTTAAAAAAAACATAGACACCCCAATCATCTAATAACTTTTGAAAAATGGGTTTAAAAAAACCCTTTTTTCCATTATTTTAAACCTACAGTTTTCGTGATACAGTGACCATCAACAAAAACAAATTTCCAGCCCCGTTTCAAGTGCTTCTCCAATTTCAAAAACTGCTTTTTTACAATTATAAAAAAAGGGGCCCTAATTCGCTCCCCGGGAAAAAATTGCCTTTATTGCCTTTTATAAAAAGTCAACGAAAAAAAAAAACTATAAAAAATCAAGTGAACTTGGTTCGGGGCCCAAAAACCATTACATCCCAAAATTTGCTAAACATATAAACTTTTGCTTTCGAGAAGATTTTTTAAAGACCCCCAGAAAATTTTAAATATGACAAATCAATGCCCCTGAAGTAAGCCAATTTTGACCCAGGGCCCAAAGGTGTAACAAAAATTTTTTAAAAGTCCACTGGCTATACCAATACTAAAATCCAGGCCTTTTAGTTTCTGACCCAAAAATTTTCGGGTTTTTTATTTAAAAATCTTTAAAAGAACAAGAACACTGGGCTGGGCAAATTTTGATCCCAGGGGGCCGATTTAACAAACTTGGTAGATTCTATAAGGGCCCTCTATATTGGGCCCTATTGGGGCCCCAGGGGGGGCCCCTTTTTTACCTCAGAGCCATGATTTAAACAAAATTACCAGATCCCCTAGGGCCCTGTTACCATCAAATACTAAACTTCAACCCTTTTGGGTTTTTGACAAAAGATTTTTTTAGTTTTTCCTTTTAAGTCAAAAAAAAAAACAAAAACCACTGGGGCAGGGGAAATTTTTATCCCAGGCCCAAAATTTAACAAAATTGGAAGTCTATAAGGCCATCTTTATTCCCCAAATTGGGCCCCAATGGGGGCCCAAATTTTTTAAAACCCAAAAACCGATTTTTAAAAAAATTGGGGGGGGGTCTACTAGGCCCCTGTTTTAAAAATCAAAATCAAACTTCACCTTTTGGGTTTTTGGGCAAGAAATTTTTCTATTTTTTCCATTAATTAAAAATTTTAAACCAAAAACCCTGGGCAGCAAATTTTTCCCAGGGCCCTAATTGAACAAACTTGGTAGTTTTCTAAAGGCCACCCATATTTCCCATATTGGCCCTAGGGGGGGGAATTTTGGGCCCCCGACCTTATTTTAACAAAAATTGGGAGGGGGCACAGCCTTTTACACATCAAAAATCTAAATTTTAGGGCCTTGGGGGGCTGAAAAAAAATTTTCATTTTTTCCAAATTTAAATCCCAAAGTAAAAACAAATGACCCCTGGCGGGCCAATTTTGACCCCGGTCATAATTTGAACAAAATTGGGAAGGGGCCACTAACAATCCACCCCAAATAACTATTTAAGGCACCTTTGGGGTTTTTGGGGAAAACAAATTTTAAAGATTCACTTTTTAGCCCCTGTGACCTAGATATGAAAGGGTTGGGAAACCCTTTTAACAAATCTGGGAAAACCCTTTATGCAAGAACCACGGGGAAGTTTCATAAATTTTCCAAAGGGTTTTTAAGGGGAAATTTATTTGAAACAAATTTTTCACGAGGGTGAAGGACCAAAATTATCAAAATGAACACGGGAAAAAAAAGCAGCCCTTTATCCTAAAGGTTTCTCAACTATGAAAAAACAAACCCTATTACTAAAATAATAAATTGATGTAAAAGGAAAAAAAGTAAACAATTTGAAAAACCTGGGGTGAAACAATAATAACCACGAAAAATCACTGAGATTTTAAAATTTTGATTTTACTGATGAAATAAATACACAAGGGTTATGGGCTGTAATAAACAAACAAAAAATCAGTTTTTAAGGGGAAAAAAAACTTTTCCATCACCCTGCAGTCAAATTATCCAAACCCTTTATAACTCTACATTTTTTACATTAAATAAAAAAAATAACATTATTCCCTTTTTCTTTTCCTCATCTTAATTTTTAAAATACAAAAAAGCACAAAAAGACAAAGGGGACCTCCTATAAAAGATGAGATGGGTGGGGAAAAAAAGGGCTAATATTTCCCCCAAAAACTGTACATAACTGTATCTTTCATTTCAATTTCTAGATAGTCAGTCTCATGTACAAACTATCTTTTTTGTCAATTTCTAATAGCAGTAATACATTTCTAACGTATCCCCTTTTCCCCAAAGTGTCTATATATCATAAAAAAATTACAACTAGTCTTTCATTAAATGTTCAGATAGTCGTAAAAACATGACATGACTAACCCTTTCCCATTGTCAATGGCCCATAAGCAAAATTTCTTTACATAACTGTTTTTTTTCTTGTAAAAGTTCCAGTTTGTCAAAATTACTTTTTCTGACTTATTTTTTATTTTTCAATGTTCTAAAGTCAGTAATACATGACATACTGTATCTTTCAGGGTCAATGTCCTAGTTTTAGTCATAAAAACATTTCATACTGTATCTTTATTCAATTGTCTAATAGCCCAAAATTTACATTACATTACTATAGTTTTTCATTGAAAAGTTTCTAAAAAAGTAAAGAAATTCATGTAAAAGGACAATCCTTTAAAGGGTGTTTTAAAATATAATACATTTTCATAAAAGAAAGTCTTTCTTTTCCCAATTGCTAATAGCATAATACATTACTTTCTGTAGTTTTCTTAATGTGGAATAGTCATAATACATTACTACTGTTTTTTTCTTGTCAAGTTCTAAAGTCATAATACTTTCAAACACTTATTAAAAAATTTTGGTCAAATAGTTTTAAATTTTTTGGATTTAAGTCTTCATTTAAATTTTTCTATATATCAAATACTTACTTTTTTTAGCTTTCATTGTCAAGTGCTAATAGTCATAAAAAATTAAACATAACTGTGTCTTTCTTTTAAATTTACTTTTGTCACCCTTGGAAGTCTTTTGATATTTTTCACTTTGTCACCAGTTTTTTAAAAAAAAAATGCCTCTAAAACCCTTTCCCCCCTTTTTCAATTCCCGAAAAGGGGGGGGAGATAGAACCAGATTTATTTAAAACATATTTTTAAGTTTCCCTTTTTTTTTGTTTTTGGGGGAAAATTTTTTATCAATTTTCAAAATTTAGAAACTTTTTTGATTCCTCAAAAATTTTAAAGTTCCAAAGCACAAAAATAAGTCAAAATGGGAAAAAAAACGGGGGTTCCCAAAAATGCCCCAAAGGGGGTTTTAAAAATTTTTAACAAAAACTGTTCAGATCTTGGAAATTTTTTTGGGGGGTTGGGGGCTTTTTTTGATTTAGAAAAAAAAAGAAATTTAAATTTCTCTTTTTTTAATTTAAAGATAGAAGAAAAAAAAAATTTTTTTAAAAAATTTCATCTTAAAATACATCAAAAATATTTGTAAAATTTTAAGTAAAAAAATCACATTTAGTTTTTTTTTTAACCTTTTTTTTGCAAAAATTCAAAAAAAAAAATTTTTTTTTTAAAAAAAAACTGGTAGTTTTATTTTTTTTCTTTTTCAAAAAGCATTTTTAAAACTGAAACTAAATAAAAAAAAAAAAAATTCCGTTAAAAAAATTTTTTAAAAAATATTTTATAAAAATTTTACAAATTTTGAAAAAATTTTTTTCTTTTGGGCCCCCAAAACAATTTTTTTTGATTTTATCCTATTTGTATTTTCAATCAAATTTACATTTTTTTTATCTTAACTTTAAAATATTTTTTAAAAAAACAAAGGGAAAAAAATATTTAAAATTTTAAATTTTAATTTCTTACAGTTTTTAAAAAAATCTTTCTATTTTTTTTTAAATTTGTTTTTCAAAAAAATTTTTTGCAAAAAAGATGCTCACCTAACTTTTACTCTAAAACAACATGGTCCACCTTTTGATTCATATATCTTTTTTTTAAATCTAAAAATAAATTTAAAATTTTTAAAAAAACTTCCAAGAAAAACCCCCCAAAATTTTCCTTTTTAAAAGGTTTTTTTTTAGCTCAAACACTTTTTCGGGTTTTTTTAGCCTTTGTTAAAAACTTTTTTAAAAAAGGGGGGACACACTTTCTTACTTTTTTTCAAATCAACATTTGCTTCGGATTGATTTCAAAGGTTTTAAGTCTCTACTATCAAAAACCCTTTAAAATTTTCACCACATTCCCAAAGGTAAAAAAACTGTTTTAAAATTAGTTTTCCCCAAAAAATAAAAAGATATAATAGTTTTTTCCTAGTTTAGACATTTTTTTTTTTTTTTTAAAATTTTTTATTTAAATTTTTTTAAATATTTTAAAACGATTTTTTAACTTTTCTTTTTTAAAAACTTCCCGAATTTATTAAAAACGTTTTTAAAAAAACCTTTTTTTAAAAAAAACGAAAATAAATTTACTTTTTCAATTAAATTTGGGGGCATAGTCACAGTGGGGAAGTTTTTTGGGCTGTAAAAATACCGTATGAAGGATTTGTTTTTAAATTTTCATCAAAAGACCATGATTTTAATTTTTTCATCAACAACCATGATTTTTAAATTTTACAAAAAAAAATGAAATGTTTTTATCTCATTGACACTATAAAAAATAGAGATGACTTTTCTTCTTCAAATAGCCCTTAAAATTTTTTTACAGAATAAAAGGGGAAAATTTAAAAACATTTTGACTTTTCAAATCTAAAACTTCAAAATATAACTTTTTTTTTTAAAAAAAACCCCCATTTTGAATACCCATTTCTTTTTCCCAAAAAGAAAAAATTCAACCCCTTCCCCGGTTTTTTTTTTTTTTATTAAACCTTTTGTATTTGAACCCCCCTTTCGATCATAATAATCATTAAATCACCTATTTTTTAAAAGGGGGAAAGGGGCCCTTTTAAAACCCCTTTTAAAGGGGGGAAAAAACCCACCCTTTAAAAAAGTGTGGGAAAAAGACTGGAAAAAACTTTTGGGGAAAACCCAAAAATAAAAAAATTTCGGGGAAAAAATTTCCCATGCACCCCTGATAAAGAAAAAAGGGCGACATTTTCAAAAGCAAACTTGTATCTTGTTTTTTAAATCCCTTTGAAATTTTTACATCAACTGCCCTTTTTCTTTTTTTGATTTTTAAAAATTTTTTCCCAAATTTGGTTTTTTTTTCCCGGGGGGAAAATTTTTTTTTTTTTTTACCCCCAAACCCAAATTTAAATTTTTTTTTAATTTTTTTTGTCCCGCAAAAAATTTTATCAAATACTCCCCCACACACGACCATCTGGAACTTAACCCAACCTAAACCCCCGGGCCCCCCGCTTCCCCAAAAAAAAAAAAATTTAAAAAAAAAAAAAATCCCAAGGGGGCAACCCTTTCCATAGGGGGGGTTTTAGCTAGATTAAAGACTTTTCCCTCTTGGGCAACGTTTTTTTCTTGTTTTCAAAAATTTTTTCAATTTTTTTTAATTTTTTATCCCATAAACTTAAAAAATATCTTTTTAAAAAAAGATTTTTTAAAAATATTGTTTTATTCTCATTTGCGCAACATCTTTTTTCAATGACAACGTAGGGATATACTTTTTTAAATGGGGGTTTTTTTATTCAGAAGTAGTAACTTTTCACCAATTTAAAAAAATTAAAAAATTTTTTAAACAATTAAACCAAACCCAAAAAATTTTTTTGGGGGCAATTTTTTAAGCTTCTTAAAAAACATTTTACAATTGGGACCTGAAAAAAATTTTATTTATATTTTTTCCATATTTCCGCCCTTTAAACACCAAATTCCCGGGGTCCCTTTAAACCTTTTTCCCAAGGGGCCCCCTAAATCAGCAATTTTTCCCTGTAGAACTTTTGCATATTCAATAAAAGGTTTTTCCCCATAAGCACTTACTTTAATTTGAAAACAATGACTAAAAACATCTAAAGGATGCGCTAAACTTCGGGAAAACAAAACCAAAGGCTTAACCAAAAAACCAAAAAACCCCCACACCAAAATTTATCTGGGTGACAAATTTTCCCCCCCTTTTAATTTTTCCTCGAGTGCCAGTCCAATGGGGAAACCCCCCCCCAAATTTTTGATCTGAAGGTTTGGGTTTTTTTTCCCCCAGGGGGGTTTTATCAAAAACCCTTTTTTGACCAAGTAAAGCCTAACCAGGGAAAACCCCAAGGGGCCAGAGGGGGGATGTTTTAACTTGTTTTTCCCCTCTCTTTAAAAAAAATTTTTCCCCCAAAATTTTTTTAAGGGGGGAAAATTTTTACATTTCTACCACATCTACTGGGGGAAAATCCCCCTAAAAAAATTTTTTCTGTTTAAAAACCCATACGAAACTGGGGGGGTTTGGGGGCCCCTTCCTGGACAAAAATACTGCTACCCTCGGTGCCAATTTTGGGGAAACCGCTACTAAGCCACCCAAAACCCCAACACTCAAACCCCGGGGAAAAGGCCGCAAACCCCCCCTTTTTCTTCAATTTTTTTTTTAATTCTGGAGCAATTTTTCTTTTTAAAAGGGGGGCCTCCCCTTTCATTTACCCCAACTTTTAAAAATTTTAAAAAAACAATATACCCTTTTTTTTTTTTTTTATTTTTTAAAGCCCACCAACAATATTTATCTTTTTGGGGGAAAATTCCTTTTTCAATTTTTCAATGATTTTCCCCACCCTTTTACATTTCCTGACACGGGGCCAAAACCAACCCGGGGAAAAAAATCTTAATGCTGACACCATCAAGAAGCTTTCCATTTTTTTTTTTCAACTTTGGGATGGCCCCCGGGGGATCGAAAAACGGGCCCCCGATTCTTGGGGGGGGGTGACCCTTTTCAAAATCTCTACTCTTTTAATCCTATATTATTTCTCCCCTTTTTAATTTTTTTTTTGGGGGAAAAAAAAAAATCAAAGCGACAGCCCTATTTTACGGGGAAAAACCTGTTAAATCCCCCCTTTTTTTTTTTTACGGGCCCTAAAATAATCTCAAAAAATTTTAAAAAAAAAAAAAGAAAAATTAAAAATAATTTAAATTTTTCCAAAAATTTTTTTTTTTTTAAATTTTTCCAAATTTTTTTTTTTTTCCAGTTGCCAATTTCCCGGTTTTTACCCGTCATCTTTCCAAAATTTTCAGAATCATACAGTATTACGCCTTCTTTTTTTTTTATATAATGCTGTATTTTTCTTAGTATCCAAAGGGTTTTTTTTAAAGGGGATCATTTTTTAAACAACAGGATCCTATGGCCCTCGTTTTTAAACTTTTTCCCCCCTTTTTTCCCCCCCCCAATCCTTTCCCCCCCCAAAAAGGTTTTTCCCCCCCAAAAATTTTTTAAACCCGTATTTAAAAATAACTTTTTTTCCCCCCCTCTGTTATTTATTTTTAAAATTTTAAATTTTATTTTTTTCCTTTTTTTAAAAATTTCAAAAAATTTTTTTAAATTTTTTAAATTACGTAATTTCCCTTTACTTTTAAAATTTTTTTTTACAAATTAAAAAAAATTTACTTAAATTTTTTAAAGCAAAATTTTAAAAAAAAAAAAATTTTTGTTATTAAATTGATTTTATTAAAATTTTTTTAATTTTTCTTTTTAAAAAATTTTAAAGGGGCCCCCTTTGGTTTTTTTTAAATTGGGGAAAAATCCAATTTAAAATGGGGTTTAAAAAAAAGTTTTTAAAGGGGGAAAAAAAAAAAATTTTAAAATTTGAATTTTTTGGGTGTTCACATTTTTTTTTGGAAAAAAAAAAAACCCAAAAAAAAATTCTTTTTTAAAGCTTTTTTTTTTTTTTGTATTTTAAAAATTTTCCCCCTTTTTTTTTTTTATTTTCTTTTGGTAAAAAATTTTAATTTTGTCCGTTTTAAGAAATTTTTTTTTTTTATTTAATTTTTATTTTAAATTTTAACAATAAAATTAAATTTAAAGGGGAATTTCCATAAAAAAATTAAAATTGGGGTTTTTTAAATAATTTAATTTTTCCCCTAAAATTTTAAAACAAATATTAAATTCAATGCTTTAATAAAAAATAAATGATTATAAAACAAGTAAAAAAAAAAAAAAAAAAAGTTGTTCTAACATAAATTACCCCTTTGACATTTTACTTCGGGTGAATACTCCACAAAAACCCCTTCAGTTATACACGGGGCCTAATTTGGGCCCAAAAAACACTCAATTTCAAATTTTTTAAAAATAACCATTATACCTAACTTTAAATACAACTTAACCTTTTAAACTTTTATTACTTTTAAAAATTACACATTTTTAGCCTACACTTTTCCTTTTTTTCTTTTAACTACATTTTTGGGGTAAAAATTTTTATACACATTATAGCCAAAAAATATACTTTTTTGCAATGGTGATATAGTCAATTTTTTTAAAATAAAACTTACAAAAACATGATATTTATTTTAAAATTTTAATAATTCTATAAAACAAAGTTCAAGAAGCACCGACATTCAAAATCTTTTGTTAACAAAAAAACTTTAATTTCCCTTTTTACCCCCTTCATAAAAAGGCAAAAATGATATCCTTATTATACCCCTTAATATTTTTTTATTCTAAAATCAAACCCCCATTTTTTGAACATAACACCCCAAAACTGTCACAAAAACTGGCATGCAAATTAAAAAACCAAAATCCCAATTAAAAAGCCAAAATTTTAAAAAACGTCCAAAAGTTATCCCCCCTTTTTTTTAGCCCCAAACCCCTTTTCTTTCTACAATTTACAAACAATTTTGAATATATCTTGATAGATTTTTAACAAAATTTTTAAAACCCAAACTTCTAAGTTTAAAAAGGTCAAAATTTTTTTAAATATTCCTCAATTTTTCTTTTTTTTAGTAGAACCCCTAAACATATTAAAATCTTCAAATCAATCCCAGCCCCCTAAAATTTCATAAAATACCCCTTCATGCAAATTTTTAAAAACCCAAAATTTTTTAATTTAAAAAAAAACTGTCAGAGGCACCCTCTTTTTCAAAATGCTTGTGGAAATCAAATGAAAAAATTTTTAAATTCTTTTCCCTTCCCTCCCGACATAATAAATCACAAAACTGCAGAGGGAAAAACGCTCGACTATTAAAACTTGTTTTGGAAACAAATGAAACTATTAAAACGCCCTTATAGTATTTTAAAAAGATATCCTTTAAGTCTTCCCCTAAAAAATTTATTCAAAACAACCCTCCTTTTCTGGGAAAAACACATAACCGGCAGCAAAACTTAAACAAAAACCAATTAGAAAAGGGGCCTAATTTCTCCCAAAATTATCCTCCTGTTTTCGGGGCCCCTTTAAACCACCTTTTAATTTCAGTCTTCCACAAAATTTTTTAGATAAAGGGAAATTAATCAAAATTTAACCAAATTCTTTAAAAGGGGGATAAAATTTTTAAAATTTTTCCAAACAATTTTCTTCCTTATATAGAACCCCTAAAAAATAAAATTTTTTAAACAACCCATGTCGGGGTCTGAAAAACAAAATACCTTCTAAATTTTAAACCAAAAATTTTTCATTAAAAAGGGGGGCCTAAATGTAAATTTCCATAAAATTTTCTACCCTTGGGAATTTTCTCCTAAACATTTAAAGATTTAAACAACCCTCCCATAGAATTAACAGAAATAATTTCAGCAAAAATTTTCCCCTAAACTTTTAAAAAAATTTTTTTAAAATTAAAACCCCCTGATCGAGATGTTCAAAATACCTTGCAGCAAAACCCAACCAAATTTTTAATTAAAAAGGAAAAAGTAAAAATTCATCAAAAGTTATCACCAGAAAGATGATCCCCAAACATATTAAAGATTCAAAAGGGGGCTTATACTAGATATAAGCATAATATTTTCAGCAAATTTTAACCAAAAATTTTCTAGTTAAAAACCCTTTTTTAAATTTCCATCAAATTATCTACCTTGGTGTAACCCCTAAAAATTTTTAACTTTCAATCATACCAAATTTTATTAGATACAAACTAATTGCTTCACCAAAAACTTTAACCAAAACTTTGTATCAAAACTTTTAAAACCCAAAATTTTTAATTAAAAAAGCGCCATAAAATTATATTTTCATCAAATTATTTTCCCTTTTTTTCTGCCCCTAACATATTCATAAACTTTAAGCAAAAAAAATGGGTTTTTTGAATTTAGGGGACATAACTTGCACCAAAAAAATTAAAAACCCAAAACCAAAACCCAACCCACCCAGGGGGGTAAATTCCTCTTTTTTTAAATCACTAAAAAAGGGGTTTCGTTTTTCCTTTTTTTTTTTTTATGTGCGAAATATTTTAAATTTGTTAAGGTTTCAAAAATTTTTTTTAAATTTTTTCGAAATATTTTTTTAAAAAAAAAAAGCTAAACAAATTATAAAATTTTTACTATTTTATTATTTACTTTGAAAACCATTTTTTTTTTAAACATTTTAAAAATTTAATTATTTTGAATTTCCCAAACAAAACTGTAAAAATTATACATTTTTTTGCTTGAATTACTAAAAAAACAGTTTTGGTTTTTAAAAATTTTTAATTTTAAATTTTTTTTTATTTTAAATTTAGACACATTTTTTTTAAACCAAAAGGTTTTTTAAACCAAAATTTAATCATGTTATTTTCATTTTACCTTAACATCCCATCCTTTGTAATATTTACTTTAATTTTATATGATTTAAATTTAAACGATGGGGCAAAAGGTTACAAAATGGGGGTTAAAAGAAATCATCATTTTTTACATAACTTTTTTTATAAAAAATTATAAGCTGTCAGGAAAAAGACTTTTAAAATTTTTAGACAAAGCAAAATACGATAAAAATATAAATATTATTAACAAAATATTTTTAGGAAATCTAAATTTTACTATTTAACCTCTGTTTACTACTCTAGTGTGTGCATAAATGTAAAGGGTGATGAAAGAGTTCATAGATGTATTGCACATGTTATATAAGTTAACCAAGACATATTAATTTATATTTCAATAAAACATAAGCCAGGGTTAATATCTAAACTATGTAAAAAATTAAGTTTTCCTCGACAATTCATTGTTAATCTTGTAAATATATGTTTTGGTTGTTTTTTTTTTATTAAAATTCTTGTTATTTTTTATATCATATTTTCATTTCACACCACACACACACTTCAACATATTTGATTCATTCAAGACTTACAAAATCTTAATATGATTAAAATGATCATACCACATTAACATAATTACACATCATCAACTGACATTTAATAGGTATTTGTTTTATTCATGGATGTATCATACATAACATCTATATATATGCCGTGATTATATGCAAGAAAGACCATTTTAATTTTTATCTCTTAAATATATTTAATCTGAAAACTAAGCATATAGCACGAACAGTATAATTCATTATCTTCTTTGGAAAAAATACAATAATATACATATTAACAATTAAAATATAAATGGGGGTGAAACGTCTCGATCTTTGAAAATTGGGGTGAAACGACTTGGGAGGAAAAGTTTGGGGGGGTGAAACGTCTAGGGAGGAAAATGGTTTGGGGTGAAACTCTGGAATTCTATGTCATCGCATTGTTTATTTTCTGTCTTTGCCACAACGAAAAAAAAATCACAAAGCCATATCTCAAACACGCCAGAATTCAATACGTTGAGTGTGAGTAGTAAACGGAAGAAGTGACGAAATATTAAGACTAAAACTAAAACAACCTGGCAAATCGCGTATGGTTTAAAAAAGCGGATAAAAAGAAGAAATAAAAAATTAATGTGTATGGAGGATAGGAAATTTTTAATTGTTTTTATCAAAATTTTTAAAATTAATTATTTGTATAGGTCCCTACTTACACCCGGTTTTTATTTCCTGGTTGTTTTTTTGTTTTGACATCCGCCTCAAGTCTCGGACGTATACACAAATGTGTTTAAAACGCGGAGAATATGGACCACATACGGGTACTTTACTTCATAACGAGCTGGCAATTTAATAAGGTAGTGATTTAGAAAAAGTATGAAAAAAACTCAACAAAAAAACACACACACACGGTGACCATGTAGTGAAACATAGAAGGGGCGATATATGAAATTGACATAATTAACACTTTAAATTCATCATTTATTTCTTTATGGGTATTATAATACCCCCCCCCCCCCCCACACCACACACGCGCAACTTGGTTTACCTTTGCATGTGTGCCTGTTACCTAGATCTTGTTAGATGAATGTGCTCTTTTTTTGGAAACACTTCTATAATGGGAAATAAGCTTTTAAAACCCCGTATTTAATGTGCAATACAAACCACTTATGATCTTGGGGGGGGGGGGGGGGGGGGGGGGGGGGGGGGGGGGGTTGGGGGGGGGTTGTTTGGTTTGTTTTTTGAGCCGAATACATGATATACGAAAATTTTAAAATTTGGGGTTCAGTTTAAGATCAACTGCTTTGATGGTTAACCCCAAAACTCGAGACTGGTGAATGGTATTGAGTACAAAATAGGATGCAGCAGGAGATATTCTATAAATAATATACAGGTCCTGGGTGCATTTATACGTACATATTTACTCTCTTACTCTATTAGGAATTGTATGTTCATAGTGAAAAGCTTATAACACATATATTTTACTTTTTCAATATTCCTCGCGTAACGTTGGTTAAGGATTGCAATGGCGGTCAATATATTATAATATATAAGCCTATTGTCCTCTTCATTAAAAATAAACTTTTTTTTTTCTTTGCCCTTGTTGACTTTTGACTCAAATTGAACTAGTTTTAACAACAAAAAAAAAAAGTTTTTCTTCAAATTCAAATGGAAAAAAGAGTTTGAGGGTTGGATTGTTGTTTTTTACAAAATGTTGGTGATTTAGATGACCGTATTTACCAACGAAACCTATAGCTGACAAGATTATAAATCTAGATAGATCACGCTTGTTAAAGTTGCATGACTCTGTACTAAATAAAGGAACCCTGTCCATCTATCACATTTTGAATTAGCTAAACCACACTGTAAACAGAACCGAAAAACGCTCAATGCAAATTGCTGATATATTTAAATTTCACACAATTTTTCACGACCACTTCGCTTAATTTTAAAAATTAGACTATGCTTTTATATAATGCTTAATCGGATCTATTTCTTTTTTCTTATATTTTCTTCCCCCCCCCCCCACCCACAAATTCGTCGGCACGGTTCTCTGTTATGCTATCTTCTTTTGCAGGTGCAAGCTTTATATTGCATTAACCTTAAAGACTGGTGTTTAATTTGATGTGCAATCGACTGGTTCAAGCTTGCTCTTGTAATTATTCCTTTTCAGTGTTAAATTTTACGGTTAGTTTTCTTTCCCTTCATACACACTTACTAAATAGTTAATGGATAATGATGTTCAGTATCATAAATTCGTGTCAGGATTTTAGCCTTGTTACTATGTGGGGGGATGCCGAGAGAAACAGTGAACGAAAACTATTTACACCAAGAGTGCGAAAAAAATGCAGTAATCTACAGTTTCAAATCACATCTCATATAGTGCGACTTGTAATTGTGAATATCATATTGAAACATTTCTTTTAATTTGTCACAAATATCAAACACAGAGACTTTTTTGTGACTTGAGAAAGTTAAATCCTTTGAATTAACATTTTATACTATTTTGGTTAAGTAAATTTTAGTTATAAAGAAAAATCGTTTGTCTTCTGCTCTGTTTAAAATATATCTGTTAAAAATAATTATCTTTTTTTGTGTCTTTTCCCCATTTCACTATATATGCATTATTGCCAAACAGATACATAGTTAAGTTGATGTAACATTTTCATCACTAATCATTACTTATTACTACGTACGAAGAGTACAGCCGATAAATACATTTAGATCTGAGATCCTACACTTTGAAACTGTACACGTGAACGCTTGTAGTTTAGAACCTTTTGTCTGTATGTATAAATCTTTCTAAGTTGATCTTTAAATATACGGTAAAAAAATATGTTTAAATAAAGAAAAAGTGCAGTTGTTACTGTAAATACACATTATGTAGTTTGCCTAATTAGAATAGAATGATATTGAAATTGTCTTCACTGGGGTGCTTGGAAAACTATATATATATATATTTTATAATATATATATAATATATAATATATATTATATATATTGCTGACACACTGCAGATGTGAGATGTGGCATGATACCACACCCATTCACATTATCCTGACACCGAGCCAACTAGTCCTGGAGCTATCATTAATTCATTAATATGCTGGTCGCCAAGCAAGGGAGCTATACCAGTACCATTTTTACGACTCTGGTATGTCGCGGCCGGGGAACAAACCCACGACAAACCCACCACTCGACATATCAAACACCATATAAATATATCACTCTCTCTATATATAGCTTATGGGGATTCATGAGTAGACAGACATGCATTTAAAACATCCTAAAACAGCCTTCCTCACAACTATCTTAAGGTAAGAATACAATAAATTTACAGCTGGTGTAATAAAGAATGATTGTAGGGAAATATATCTCATTAAAACATATACTAACTATCGTGGAGTATCGAAGCGAAAACGAAGAGCTAATTTTAATGAGATTGATTAACAGAGCGTGAAATAAAGAATGAAGATACATGTATATAGATAATTGACGATATTGTTGTAGATTGACGATATTGTTGCAGATTGACGATAGTGTTGTAGATTGACGATATTGTTGTAGATTGACGATATTGTTGTAGATTGACGATAGTGTTGTAGATTGACGATAGTGTTGTAGATTGACGATATTGTTGTAGATTGACGATAGTGTTGTAGATTAACGATAGTGTTGTAGATTGACGATAATGTTGTAGATTGACGATATTGTTGTAGATTGACGATGTTGTAGATTGACGATATTGTTGTAGATTGACGATAGTGTTGTAGATTGACGATATTGTTGTAGATTGACGATAGTGTTATAGATTGACGATATTGTTGTAGATTGACGATAGTGTTGTAGATTGACGATAGTGTTGTAGATTGACGATAAGGTTGTAGATTGACGATATTGTTGTAGATTGACGATGTTGTAGATTGACGATATTGTTGTAGATTGACGATAGTGTTGTAGATTGACGATATTGTTGTAGATTGACGATAGTGTTGTAGATTGACGATATTGTTGTAGATTGACGATATATTGTTGTAGATTGACGATATTGTTGTAGATTGACGATATTGTTGTATTGACGATATTGTTATTGTATTGTTGTAGATGAAAGTAAAAAAATGCTGGAAAGATCGAACGACATGGCGCCAATGAATCTTAACAAAATAATATACAAAAATAAATAAATTAATTAACTCTACCTAAAGGATTCTCGCAAATTTAAAAGGGAAAAAAAGGATAGTAAGTGAATCAGGAACATAGTTTCAAAGTATCTTTTTTATGTTACACGGTAAAATATCCAGTAAGTTTATACAGATAGAACAGGGTTTAGGAACGGTGCGTATCTTCAGCCATGGGTATTGGCAAGGTTGGGTATTGATTCATGACTGTTGACAATTAAAAAAACCCCACTTTACTATTGTCTAAAACATTCAATACGCAGTCTTAACCTGAAACGTGATACCACCTTTTTGGGGAGGATCGTGGTGTGTATGTATAATGGCTATAGCTGAAGAAATATATGATTAACACGTTTGATTAAATGTGTTTAATTAGCATGTGTTCGCGCGTGAGAGAAGCTTCATATTTTTAAAAAGTCGAAAAATTCAAAAGCAAACAGGTCTTTACAGTGCATTTGGGTACTGGAATCTGTACTTCAGATGGTGCTAGGTGTAATAATTACTGACCGAGAAGGAAGTATTTATGTAATGGAACGATCTGCGGCCGTGCGACTCGCGTCAGCGAGTATCAAGTCTCCGACCCCGCCCTCCTCCCCCGGAGATAAAATGTTGTGTATAATTGCTTTGAATACATCTCCATCTATCTGCCTGCCCACCACTCTCGTTGTTTGTGCTGATATGAATACAACTTAACTTATTTGAACTTATTTCAGCGCTGCTGTTTTTAAGGTAAATATAAATTATTAACATTCAGCAAGGTTTACAATACTTTATATTCTTATTTTCCCCAATCTTCAATCTTCTTCTTCAGTAGCATATAGGGGTACATGAGACTTCAAGATCCATGTTTGTAAAACCATTTTCTTGCTCAAGTCAACTTTTTGCGAAATAAAGAAAGTACCGAATCCCTACATATTCCGATCCCTACATATTTTTGAATGTACAGCGAGCGTCTTCTATTCTCACATAGCAAATATATATTGATTTTATCTCTGCATTTGTTAAAAATGAATTTAACATGAAAATGTTTTCGAACACTTATTGAAGATATATATTCTTATAATAGAGTCCAATATGTAGAGTTTTGTAAACAATTGACTAGAATAAGTAATATTCCCTCAACTCAATAGTTGGTTACCTATAATAGGATTTTGAATAAACTACCATGTTTAGACCAAGGAGAATACTTTTAACTGATCCCTATAAGTACTTTACAAACCTGACTTGGGATATGAAAACTTCCAACTGCATTCTATTCAGAGTTGAGCTTGATTGATACACAGCATATGTCACATCACCCTTTTAATTAATCTTATAACTCCTCCAATCTTACAAAATGTTTACCAAAACCACTTCATCAAACCTACATATTATGAGTATCAAAATAAACATCAACACATAATGCCTGGTATATAATTTCGATTTGGCATACCTGCAAATGGCTTCCTTGTTAAATCATTTACTGACATTTAATACAGTTATAAATTATACTTTGTGCACGTTGTTCTATTGAATAACAAATTTCGCATTAGCTCTGACAAAGTTTAATGCAACATCATGGCGATTTTATTATTTGAAACTGCCAGCCAACAATAAATGATGGAATGTCATTGACTCTGCAAGCTGACTTAGCAGAGCATTCTGTTGTAGAATGTATGAATACTAACCATTGCTCTCGTCTGTATGAAATGGGGTTCATTACTGTGTTGTACAACAGACTGATTTAGGCTCGTGAACTTCGAATGAATAAAAGGCCGACATCGGTTCATAATTCGTAGTCGGGTACTTGTAATTTTCTTCCCGGCCCGCGGGTCCTCTGGTATTCATTTCAACCCTAAAGTTGTGTAATGAAAAAGATATAAAATAAATAAAAAATCAATATTATATGTATGTTATTTCTTTTATGAACTCTATGCGGCGTCGTTAAGCGAACTTAGGGACGTATTACTACAAAACATAATAAGCGTATCTTATACTTCTTTGGAATACATGCAACGAACGTTTGTGTAGAACCAAATATCGGACGTAAGTCTGCATGCATATATACCAATCCGGCACATAATAGACTAACACGGAGGAACTTACTAACGCGTTTTTTGTTATGAATAAAAAATATTTTCCCGGGAAATGATTTGAAAGATAGTAAAACTATGTTCTGGTTGTTAGTTTGTAAACTATTTTGGTTTTTAAGTATAGGTAAGTATGTAATATAATGTTTCATAGATGTGCTCAATTTTGTATTGGATAACTGCTAATCAAATGAAAATAACAATGACTTTGAATACAAAATGTATTTCATTCCTTAAACACAAGAAAACCGTTCTTTTAGGACCTTAATTCTTTTAACGATTTTAGTTTGATATATTTTTTTAATATATCCGATCTGTGTAATAGAGACACATATGGTGGTAGATCTATGTATGTTTGTGTATGTGCAGATACACTCACCTTCAAATCATATCTTGAACAATATTTTGAGCGTTTAATAAGGTCATATTTCTGATCTATTTGAATGGCTTACGGTTTCTGATTGTTTTGATAGCTATATAAGATATGTCATGATATACAAATCAATATTGGTAGAACGTATTTTTTTAAAAGATATAAAAACATAGTATAGCTGTGTACAGGAGTACATGTAAATCTCTTTAACTATTAGTCACAAAATGTATATTTTGCAATTAAAAAACAACAGCGGCTAATGATATAATTAACGTACACAAACTGTTTAGCTTTTTATGCGCCAGTGGTTTCGGCAAAATTCCCTTCTCGCTTATAAACGGCCCAAGGAAATTATAAATAGACAATACAATACAAACTATTTAAATTTTATGCTTTGTTTAAAACTCATACTAATAATGTCATTTAGCCATAGAAATATTCATAACAGGGCGTTATTGCATGTACCCATTGGATTTAAGTACTTAGGCATTGCACCTCGGGAGCGGGAGGTCGTGGGTTCGATCCCCGGTCGCGACATACCAGAGTCGTAAAAAATGGTACTGGTATAGTTCCCTTGCTTGGCGCTCAGCATATATAAGGGTAGTTTCAGGACTGGTTGGCCCGGTGTCAGGATAATGTGACCGGATGTGGTTTCGTGCCACATGTCTACGGCGTGATACTACAGTGTGGCAGCTCTATATCTGTCTCAAGTAGACATCGTCTACTGAAATACTGTTAGTGGGATGTTAAACCAAACAAACAAACAAACAAACAAACTAAGGCATTGTGTTTTACCGGTAAGTCGCATTAACAATTACTTGTTCATTGTTTGTATTTTATTTACTATTATGATATATTTCTTTTCATTTTAAAACGAGCGCTGATAATCGCAAAAACACACATCTGTCCCGTAACCTAATTTCTAGCTGTAGTTATTAAAGATAATTTCGACCGTCATTGGTCAGAACATTTGCTAGAGTTCTGTCAGAGTTAGAGAAATCTAGGGCAGTGTAAATTTGATTTCAAGATCCATAACTCTTAGAGTGACCAGTAATCGAACAATTAACATGTTGACCGATTTGGTGCAAACGTAAATTTAGTTAGAGTGCAAAATTTACTTTGCTAGTTTTAGAGTACGCCACGTTAAATGAAGGGACTGCTGAAAGTATTAAAAAGAATGTTTCAAAGGCAGAGATATATACATCATTCAATTATTTTGAAGACTTGTTTAACACCGGATTAAAGTATGAGATAATTACAACGTCCATTTAAATCCCAATACATCAATACATATCGATATTGCCATCATATATTTGTACATGTATGTAAACTTCCGGGTTTATGAAACGTTTCTTTCTTTCAGCAAATCTTAATACGACTATACAAGACATATTTACACAAGATACATGGTCTCCTATATTGGACAAAATTATAATCGGTATTAAGTACACAGGTTGGTTCACACAATTAAGATAATGGGCAGGTCTATCTACACACGTTGTCACGTGCACATGTACTCACTTGGAAATAACAAAGACAGTGTTTTTTTGTGAGCTGAACTGTAGATACATTTTTACAGTTAGAAACTCTACAAAGACTTACAAATGTACTGCATGCTTTTCAACAGCATTGCATGAATGTGAGTCTATTATAAAGCTGTCAGTAACCAAAATAATAAACACAATTTTAATATACTACTGAAATATAGGGATATTATTAGGATTAAATTAAAGTGGGGTTGGTTTAATCTCAATCACTTATATGTTGAAAACTACATATATCTAGTCAATGTTAACGTTGTGCTCATTTATAAATATTGCATGACTGCGAAATAATTAAGCAGAAATAAAAGAACTACATGTACATAGTCATTCATGTTGTCTTTAGTTGGAGCATGCTGTGTGCAAGTCGGATATTGGCCTCGTACACCAACCGTTCTGTGGATGAAACACCTGCCACAAAGAGCTCGTGCCTAGGTCTACCCTAGGCAGAAAGACCTCGTACTTGGTCGATATCCTATACATACATGTACTTGATATGTTTTAATGATATATGACCCAACTTTCGTGCCAGATCCCTTTGATGATTACCTGAGGCACTTGTTATTTTGTTTGTATAAAGTTTGTTTTTTTCACACCATCGGCTCAACAAACTTGCACGATCTCCTTCAATGTATTTGTGGAGCATGTAACTGGCTGTAAAAAAAAAAAAAAAAAAAAAAAAAAAAAAAATCTATACATAGGCCTCATATTTACATCCTCTCCATGACTACCTCTGATGTCAAGGGCATAATTTAATAATTTCAAGAACCCGATTAAGATGTAGGGGCGAAGAAAAAAAATCATGATAATATCAGTACTTGTCATAATCAGGAGGACGGAGTGGTACTTTCACGTCTCTTAAATCAGAAATAAATGAATACAGATTTGCATACTGCAAATGCAACGGTTTTCGTGATGATCAACAGTTTCAAACCTGATCAGCCAAGTTAAAATACCAGAAAAACAACAAAATGCAAAATGCTTTATATGTGACCAAAACTTAAAGGCATCACGAAAGGAATGTGATGTCCCACTGAGCCAGGCCCCCATCTGCTGTGATCAGACCTGCTAATTGCTGGTCATCACTGCAGGGAGTCTTTAGCCAATATAGTACCTATATGTTACGGTAAAACCTCTGATGGGTTGATGCATAACTAAATTATCTGCTACAATGGAAGTGAGATAGTATGCTAGTTTTACACAAAGCAATAAACATATAATGACTTGACTATTTGAGTTTACCGTCGCTTCGACAGTATTTCAGTCATATAGCGACGTCCAGCTAATTACAGGTGGAGGAAGGACACGAATGCACGGAGACATCCGGGTAGAACCACCGACCTACCGCAAGCCAGCTGGAAGGCTTCCTCACATGAAAATCCGAATGACCCTGCCGGGATTCAAACCCACGCGGTGAGGGGCAGAGTGAGTGTTAAAGTCAGCGACTTAACCCTCTCGGCCACGGAGGCCCCAAACATATAATGAATGATAGTGATAATATGTGGGTTGTTTAGTTTATGATCCCTTACATAATTATTCTTTATTACATTTATTACTTGGAGTCAATTTTGTAACTGCATGATTATAGGATCATACGGCATTTATTTCAGAATTAAAGTTTTGATATTGAAAATATAGAGATACGCATTTTTGTAGTAATTAAAATGAGCCTGAAGGACATAATTCTGACAATGCAAGATCTTTTTGTTTTTTATTTGCTTTTGCTAGAGACATTTTGTTACATTTTATTCAACAGAATTTCTCTTATTGAATAAACAAGTAATAAAATTTGTGTTGATTTCCGACATATAAACATGTGTTGAGGGAAGAAATGAGAGAATGAAAGTAATGAGTGATACATAACTTATTTAAAAAATTAATGTCCCTTTTTATGATAATTTTACAACTTAAATAAAATAAGAAAGAAAGAACAAAATAAATGAAAAAATGAAAGAAAGAAAGAACAAAATAAAGTAGACAAAATAAATCAACAGAGAAAGAAAGAAAGAAAAGGAAGATTTATATTTGCTCGAATAAAAAAAAAAAGAATAATAGAGAACTTTTAGGATCATTTCTGGTATTTGGTATGTTCACAACTTTTTTACAAACTGTGAATGACTACATACAACCCCATGTAGCAACATATGCACTCTTGAACAATACCTGTGACAGACTGTGGCAGCCTGCCTAATCAAAAACAGATGCCCACACAACGGCGGGTGGGTGAATTTTTGCTTGATGATATATATTATTATACTCAATACCATAATTAATTGAAAACTATGTAAATCTTGGAAATAAACTATTGAATTGAATTGAATAAATGGGGGGTGGGGGTCACTTATATAAGGTTTTGAGATGCCTTTAAGCATCCATATATTGGCAATGAGCCAATATGATCTAAGTGTGGCACATTGAACGATTTGATTAATGTTGATCATCACTGTGCGCTCAAAAATGTCTTCCAAAGTGTCCCACTTTTTATACTAAACAGTTAAAAATCAGGTGAGACAGTTGGGAATCCTGCTTATTATTATAAGAACAATAGTTTTCAGTAGTATAAATGATTTACAATTTATTTGTTATCAAAAATTTTGGTAACGTAACAAGCCATTTGGTTAAACATATATCAGCTTTCACTCTATGCCTCAAAGTTCAGTAATGCACTAGAAGGAACTTTTGGTAAGCTAAAACTTGTTTAAAAGGTGGATGTTTGTACATGTACTTAGTTGTTTTGCTATCCAATTCAATAGTGAGTGTGTGGGAGGAATAATAATACATGTAGAATAAAGACACAATTCATCCCCTCTCTCTCCCTCTCTCTCTCTTCCCCATGATTCTTTGAGCGCTTTTACACAGGTCATTCAGACCAGTGTTGACACATTGCTCTCATAGTTACACATACACTGTACATTGACCTGTTGCAAGCCAGCTAGCAGAGCTGCATCTAATTATAGAACATAGGTAACTTCTGTCAAATTTTCTCTGTTTTTATTCTGGGTCATGTATTGAAATTCTCTATAAATTCGTCAATTCTTGACAGATTTTCAAAATTCTTTTTTTGTTGACGAGGTAAGACATTCTTTTTTCCAATGATGACAAAATATATCACACATTTAAACTTTAAAGGCTTTAAAATCAATTCAAAGTTTGACCAAACTTCATACTGCCACCAAACAACCAAATCAATCCCGATCTGAAAAAACTAAAATTCTTCAAAAAGTACTTTTTAGAGGCTTTTGATTTTACCCATATTCTTGCGATAAAATATTTTTAGATTTTGAGATATGACCTTGACCTTTATTTTTTTTGAAAATTTGAAACTGTGAAGTCCCTGGAAACAACAAACAATACAATCTGTGAAAATTTCATAAAGATTGCTTCAAAAATAATGACAGAATCCTCCAAAAACTAAAAAAATGCCTATTCTCGAAAATTTGTTTCCTCCATATTTTAGTGCACTTTGACCGCTTATTGAAAGCCATTTTATGCATTTTCTGAAATCGCCACCCCATATATTTTGTGCGCAAAGATCTTCGGAATCAATTTCAAAAAACAGAATGAGCGTATCTAATCTCTAACAAAAATGGGCATGTTTTTCGTGGACACACCCTAATTTGCCAGATTTTTTCAAAGATTCAAACATTCAACCTCTTCTAGCTCAAAAGTTTCAAAGATATGGATATTGCCACTCATCATATTTTAACGGGCAGTTGACAGAGAACAGAATGCAAAAAACTGCATACAAATAAAATGTCAAATGACAGAGTTATCGGCAATTATATGTTTTGATGCTAAACGCCACCTAGCGGCAAAACTTAGTACTAAAATGAAAAACAAACTTAGTGGTGCACAACTTCAGATACATGTGAGTATGCATGGAAATTTTCATATTTGTAGCACTTCTAATCATGTCGCAACAGCGGCCACAAAAAAAGTGCAAAGAATAATAATAATGGAAAAAAAAAAGGGAAAAAGAAACACAAGAAGAACAGTAGGTTTTCGCGGCTGCGTTGCAGTCCACGAAAACCTAATAATTATCGGACGTAGAAAATGCTCCAAGTAATCACTAATTCTATAAGATATACACACGGCGGTTATGATAACTGAGACAACTTCACATCTGACTGTAAGCATACGGTTGCATATGGTTCGGCATACTGAACGTACCCCAGATATACCGACATTTATTCGTCAGCACATGAGTTATAACATTTTTTTCCCATTCAGACCGCTGGCAAAAAGGGACGTGGGCGATAACTAAATTCCCGCCTACCAGCTCGATAGCCACTGTCGTTACGCACGGTGTTGCGTCTTTTTTATTATACAGCCGGGCGGTTACAGTCATTGGTGTTTTTTGTTCAATATATTAACGAATATTTTTCATTTTACCACACAATAAGGAGTTAAGGATATGCATTAAGTAAAAAGAAAAACAAAACAAAACAAAAAAGTATTTCCATTTATTTCAAGCGCAAGGCTGAATTTATTTCATAATATAACGATTTTTTGAAGTGTAATTTGTAGCACGCAGAACTGTTACTACACCTTGACTTTTCCAATAATTTTACATCGATAAAACTGCGGTCGCTTTCCCTCTTACGGACTTTAAAAATTCATTATCCCTATAAAGGGTGTCAGCAGTGCGTTTTGGAAAGGTTTTGAAATGACATTCGAGGATTTTATATAATTCCTACATGAAGTACCGCAGCTAAAATGGCTAGATGTCGTTAAAAGCCACACGTTCGTAGACCATGATGACAAGGACAAATATCACGCTCTGTTTGACAATAACTACGCCACACTGCTTTTGCTGTGTTTTATTAATTCAAGACACAAATTCGTTCTTGCTAAAACACCCCGAGTTTAAGTGCCAACTTTTTCGTTTGAAACTACATAATTGTTTATTTAAACTCATTCATTATTTCCTCCCAGATTACACAACGTGACATGTACTTGCTTCGCGAATTATAAATCTCTTCACTTGATTCCTCTCGCTAAGGAGGCGTGGTTTATATTCGTCAAACGAAGCGACATTCTATTTGACAGGCGATAAGGTGGAATGGAATATCGTTTTTTTGTTGAAGTGTAAAGTGGAGAAAAGTCAGTCAATCGCACGGCGTAGTAGTACGCGATAGTTGTTGCGTGCGCATGCGATATAAAATACATCTTCCATACCCCCTTTATGTCACCGTATATATGCCTCAATATATAGCAATGTGATAAAAACTTAATCCAAATTTAAAGGAATTTCTTTTGATTTAACTTTTTACAAATTATGACTCTTTTTGCCTATATGTCTAGGTTAAAATTGTGCATGCTGTTGAATTTAGAACAATTTATGACTTTTTTTTGTTGATAATTTTGAATATTTACTTAGTGACCTTTATTCAAATATTTCACGCTTAGTATCAAATTTAGACGCTGGTTTTTTCAGCTTTATATTTTTATTATAAAGGAAAAGCCAGTCCCCAAAGGCCAAAGGTGCTTTTTTTTAATATAAAATCAACGTTGTTTTGGGGTTTTTGGTAAATTGATCATGTTTGTCAGATTACATTTTATTCTAACCAATTGTTTCAGAGTCGATTATTATATGTGAAGGAACAATTATAATTTTCATGAACTGTTGCAGTTCTGCTATGCGAGGGACATTCAGGCAATATACTGAGGAGTTCCACATGTTACGGCGACAGCTCCGCCTCCAATGATCACGTGAACGTCACGTGCAATGAGGGCGTCATCCACGTGCATGATATCGTGGTTGGGGCAAAGAACATTACTCCTGGTAAGCTGAGACTAGCCAATATTCGAGATTAGATTGTTTTACATTGTTTATATATGCAGATGTACTGATATTAAAAAAAATAAAATAATAGTGCAAATAAATATCAAATTACAATTACAAACGTAACTAGACTTCGTGTGTCTACATTCTGCTTTGCAAACCAGATTTGTTCCTGGACTGATTAGCCAGACGTCAGGATCACATGTAGTATCTAAATAGTTCTTGGACTGGTTAGCCAGACGTCTGGGTCGTTGTGGTGTAGTGTCATAACGATTTTCTGTCATATATCTACATATTTTTCATATCTTTTCTCAGTTCCGAAAAAAGTGTGCAATTTTTAATTTCAATATTTAGCAAATCTTGTGTATATTTTCAATTGATCTAGCCCAAATTCTACCACGTGACATGGAGAAATTTTGGGCTTGCTCGATGACAAACATACACGATATATAGTGTGCGAAGGTAGGGTCTGATATGTTTGCTAAATATTGAAATTTCAAAGAGATCACTTTCTGTTGACACTGAATGTAGACTTAGCCATAAGCTGACTGTCGAATGAATGCTCGAATATTGATGCAGTGTTACGTGTTATATTGTTATCATTACAATATGTGAGACCCATATACCCATGTGTCATGCTACAATCTGCGAGACCCATCCACCCATGTGTCATGCTACAATCTGCGAGACCCATCCACCCATGTGTCATGCTACAATTTGCGAGACCCATCCACCAATGTGTCATGCTACAATCTGCGAGACCCATCCATCAATGTGTCATACGCCATTCTAGTTAATGATATGTTAAGGACACACTTTAAAGCAAGAAGAGACGTTACAATTTATTTAAAATATAAATTAACTGAAGACGAACAAACCAGTTTCACCTCTAATATTTTCCGCGGTGCTCCGCAAAGACTCGAGAATTAAAAAACCCCAAAACAGCAATTGGAATAAATTGTCCAGTATGTCGTTTTCTTGCTATCTGTATTTTTTTATCCTCAAATTGCAAAAACACTATGAACAAGACCTAATGGGATTGCACAAGGCGCCATGTGGTTATGACATGAAATAATTCTGATTTTTCACCCACTCTTTGTGCGTGCAGTCAGATAATAACTAATATTGACTTCGTGATGTGGCCAATTAATATTATCTCCTTGTAAAATATAATGTTATTTTTGTCATAAAACGTTTTAAATTGGATTCAATGACGCAGAGGCTGCACGGGTCTTAATATCAGGAGTTTGAATCTTCAAACGAGGTTAAGCGACCTCACTTGTTATTGACCATTTGCAGTCTTCCACATCTCTAAATACAACACCAAAGTACAAAACAATTTTGCTAATTAATAATTACACGCATTATCGTCACTTGAAAATGTCTAATTCCAACCTGTTAAAGGACACAGTTTTATAGTAGTAGAATAGAATAGAATAGAATAGAATAAATGTTATTTCCAATCATGGGCCACTGGTTTGCATAAAATCATAAAATACAAATACATAATACTGTTCAAACATACAAAAGTTAAACACAAATCAAACATTGCACTATAAAGTAAATAAGGCTTAACTGTTGATTATTAAACAGGAAAAACTAAGGTTTATTTACATAAGGGTAAAATTATATCAATGGATTTCTATCAACTAGAATGTTATTGTTCAACTAAGCATTTTCTGTTCAAGGTTTTAAGGATGTCTAAGCGTCTGTGATAATATTTAAAATATAGTTTGATACCATATTGATAACATCGGTATCTTCATTACTTAACATCCATTTGACCTATCTTTTGGCCTTAAAAGCTTAAGGTTAGGACATAAACTATTTAACTTATTAAAAAGTTCAGCTCTTTCAGGTTTGAAAGACTCACAATATAACATGAAGTGATATTCGTCTTCAACTGAATTATTACTACATATTTTACAGTATCTCAAATGTGACTCAATTTTCTTATAGTATGTTACAGGACATCAGGATTGTTACTTTTCCATAGTGGTCATTCATCCACATTGCTACTGACTGACATCTTAATACAGGTTTACCTGTACGTTTATTTTGTAGAATGTCCAGCATACAACCACCAGATTGACCCAGCTAGGTTTGACGAGTGTTGTACCTACAACAGTGATGATTGTCTTGCTACCTACGGGGGCGACAAGACCAACTTCTACCTCTGTAACGGCCTCACTAACTGCTCAGGAGTACAGACTGTGTTTGCCCAAACTGCTTCACACTGTCAGAACTCGGGATTCCCCAGATATACCAATTACATGGCCTTTGAGTACAATTGCATACCAGGTAAGCTGATCTTCATTCAGTTATAAGATCAGTCTTTTTTACAAGTCAAAATATTTTGTTTTCTCTGCAACTCATGTACAACGTGAAAATATGGAGGTACTTTGGGTTACATTTATGAGGGACTCATTACAATAAGTTCATGTTTGATAATGCGTTTTGTATAAAAATATTTGTGTCATTCTTACCCTTTTATACTTTTATACTTTTATTTATCAATTTTCATGACACTTTTACTGTCATTTAAACAAACTTAACTGGTGGGAGAGTCACTGTTACATAAATTGTCACGTACCTTTATCTAAACACAAATATACATACATATACATTGGCATTCAACAAAAGAAAAATATGTTGTAAATGAATTGTAAAAAATACTTTTACAATAGCTAAAAAATTTGTATGGGTCATTTGGACTAATATTAATCCTGTCTTGTGCATATTGCATTTAACATTCTGCATAAATTTATAAACTCTTTATTGTTTTGTGTATTCATTAGTTTGTTTTTTTTTGTTGTTGTTTTTGTTTGTTTTTTTCAAATTAAACGTGCTTGGGTTTCCACTGTAATACTTTTTAGTAAAAAGACTTCGTTCTTACTCAAATTTTGGACATTCAAACAGGTAATGAAACTCATCTCCCATGCGACTGCATGTTAAACATGTTCTTTAATTTATTGGTATTCTATTCCATCTACCCGTCTATATATGTATATAAAAATATCCATGTCATAAGGGCTACGTGGGAGACATCGTGTAGTGCATGAGCTGTGATCTTATTATAATGAAATGGAGTATAAGAGCACGCTGTCATTCGTCAAGCCTTCCTTTATTCCGCTGACGTTCAAAATGTAGATCTACCCAAATGCTTCGAAAAATATATTGTTTAATCCAGGTCATGTGTAAATGTTCATCATAAATACAGAAAATTCTCGCAAGAAAAAACCTAAGCGGTTCTAGATAAAAGTGGCCTTAATAAAGAATGTTACCAATTTACCAAGAACAGGTTTAGATATACAGGTAAACATGTATTAAGCGGCCAACTTGCATTTAGCGGTCAGTTTTAATACTACCAAACTATATCATTTTATGTGTTTGGCCTTCATTTAGCGGTCACCTCTTTTCAGCGGCCACTTTCTCTTGTTCCCCTGACTGACCGCTTAAGACAGGTTTGACTGTATTTTAAAGTTTTTTGTTGATCTAGTTATTAGCAGTATTAGTGTTAATAAATACATTGTTTGACATATGTTTTATAATATGCTGAAATTGAATTAGTATTTATAAGAAGTGATATTAATTTTGCACGCTCGTTTTTGCAATTTGGTTACCTTAGCCATATCAGTCATTTAAAAGGTTGCTTCATCATCATTTCATCCAATGCCTTTAATTATTATTCCTTGTTTCGGATATCGGAACTTAATCAGTATGTTTCATGCATTTGTACCTAAGTTTGTCAAACTATTAACATGTCAAAACAATAGCATGGACATCACTGAACAACGAGATATAATGTATTGTGCATATAAGCGTAAACGTCCGAATTATATGTACAATTTGTTTGCTATTAATGTATCAAATATTACGCTTTGATCATTGTTCTTGATGTTAAAATTGGGTTTCTGCTCAGAGATTTGAAATATTTTCAATGATATGTAAGCAGACAATTCCTCTTCCATTCTCATCATCACTTTTTACATCATTTTCATCATTACCATCATCATCTGCATAAATATACAAAGTGATTTCTATTAAGAACTTAAGACTTGTTTTTATTTTGTTTGTTTGTTGTTATTATATTTTCTTTATCACTATTGTACATAACATTGATGTATTATTTCAGAAGGCCTCGTATAAACAAGTTGTACATACAATGTTTGTAAACTTACTGAGCTACCTTCTATGAATAAAGATTTTATCATTATTATTATACATATCAGCCACTTGAATCTAGATAAGGCCTCTAAATTATTTATTCTTAAAAAGAATGTGACATCTGATTTTACCAACTATAGCCAGGAATGATCCTTGTAACCTTGAACTTGTGCTTCACTTTGTTGCGGTCTTCCTTCTTGTTTTGTGTACTGTACACATAGAGATATTTGTAACGTTATATACGTTTAATTTCCAAAACACCTAGGCCAAAAATTAAATATAACCCCCCAAAAGTATATTAGTCATGGGTCAATGCAATATGAGGGGATATTTATTTTTTCTGTGAATTTTCCAGTTCTTCATACTATATTAATTATGTTATGATTTCCTTCACAGATGGTCATATCCATGGGAGGTGTTTAAACGATACGTCAATAATCTGTTACGACGAGAACACTGAGTGTGTGAACGAGCTATGTCGGTGTGTAAATCAGTACACAGAGTTTGATGACATATGCTGGAGAGGTAAAAAAAATATACATGTCATGGTCAAAAGTGTCTCACAGAGTCTTTTCTTACTTAAAATTAGGTTTTTCATTGGTTATTATATGCTCTGCTACTAAATTCCCATTGATCATTGTAAAATAATTTAAAAGAAAAGAAAGGAGTTGCAGAAACGAGTTCTTAAGATCACTGTTTGTTTTAAAAGTTGAAGTTTTGAAGTTGTCTTCCCTTGCAAACGATTTGTCCCGAATAGTAAGACACTGCACCTTTATAAGGTAAACTGAAAGAGTAGATCGCTAAAAAAAAACAAACAAAAAAAAAAACACACACACACACACAAATTTTCGGAATTGATTGCTCGACCCACCCTGATAGATCATATATATAGCATCCGGTTTCATTTTGTAGCCCGCGAAACGAAGTCTAATGCGCAGATGTTTTAAGGCTGTAAGTGTATACCAAAATTGTACAAATTATTTGGATCCGCGGTATTTTAAAGAGCTGCACTGACACAGGAATTACAAAGCTATTAAACCAACAACAAAATCTAAACCATTCAGATACTATCATCAAGCTGGTAACCACGACCGATTATCTTTTTTAAAGATATTTTTTGTTATTGATACATACATGGATGATAAAAAATAGCATTATTTGCATAAAGTGGGCAAGGGACCAAACGGTCCTGTCCTCAAATACCTGTGCACCGGTTTTGCCGGGAAAGTCATAATTGCACAACAGTTCCGGCCACAATTAGTCGTATTGTTTGAACGTTGTTAGTTCTGAAAAACCGTGTCTACCATGGTCTTTCAAAGAGTTTAGTATGTTTATAGTATAAACGACTTTACAAACGATCTTCACATATCAAGGCTCAATTTACCAGTGATGGAATGATGTTGATGTCTTTTTTATTTTTTTTTTAAAGGTGGTTATGTCAGTCTTTGTATATTCGGTTAATTATGTGTGTTTTCATATGTAGGACGAAGAATCGTAATATACAATGTGCATATAACGTTATACTGAAATGGCATATTTAGTCTATGGCATATGTCACATGTCATTTAATCTGGGTCAATATTTGAACACATTATAATAAAAAGTATAATTTATGGCAGATGTAAATGAGCCAAGCATTGGTGGCTTTTCATGGCTATAACCATTTTACCTTGCCGTGTCAGTGGCAAACTCCAACGCAGTGGCTTGGCTCCGCTTGGTTTCCAAGTGAAGCCAAACTAGTGCATTTGAGTTTGTGTCAGTGGTTCTACTATGATCCCTATGTGTACCTGGGTTCTTCCTCCACATTTAATTAGCGAATGTAGCAATATGACTGAAATGTTGTCTTTGTAGAACATGCATTTTATTTGTCTTTTCAAACAGATTTACATTTTGAAATACTAGAAACTTATACCACAACCACTATGGCGAAAACTCCACCGGTCTGCTGATATGAAACAGAAAAGAGGCTCAAATTCAAATAAATATATAAAGAAGTGTTGGTAATGTGTCTGGTATTTGTAGATGAATGATGTCTATTGCATTTACTGCTCTTTAAAAATGGACACATCATGAGTTAAAAAAAAAATAAGAAAAGATTTATGTTTTTTTTTTCTTTTTTGTTTGAAACAAAATCATGCAGCTTTTTTTTTCGAAAATTATTTTCAGTTTTCCATATTCACAGAAATTGTAAATTTCCAATAAGCTCCAATGATAACTTAAGTACGGAATTATTTTCCACAAATTTAATAAAACTTGGGAAAAACCCTCAACTCTTGTTGAAACATTCTTATTTTTGAATGACAGTTTCATTGAAATATTTCAATCAGTGGCACAATAAAAGATATGGCTTTTAAGGTGCTAATACCTTAAGAGATAAAAAGCATGGACCGGAGAAAACGATATATAATTATGTCACTCTTGATTTCGCCCCAAAATTAACAAACTTTCCTTGGTTGGTCAAAAACTCTTGCCACTTAACATAATAAATAACGTTATGTTTATAGATCTCTTCTTTACATGAAAATGACATTTGACAATATTTCATTTTCGTTTTTATAAGCATTTGACAGTATGTTTAATTTACGCATTAATATTGATTTTTACAAGTGTTAGAGCGACACCGGCAGGATGCACCTTATTTCTCGAACATTTTGTAATTAACTGAATTACTTGCATTTATATGAACACTCCTTGACCTTTGAAGTACAAATGTATATAACGTACTTTACGTTTTCCTTTTAGATTTAATAGACTATTGCATGTGTGTCCACTACCCTAAATTAGATTTAATTTCCTTACATAGCGTAATGCCATGATTATTACAGGACTAATGAGATAACTGCCTTAATGGCCTTATATAATTATTACACTCTTATTTCATATACTGCGTGAAGACGGTGATCCTGGGGGCGCCTGTGTAGACGGAGTATGCAATGATCCACACGCTATATGTATCGATGGGGTTTGTCAGTGTAATGACGTCACAAATTACGTCAACATGCAGGGCACGTGCGTTAGGCAAGGTAAAAGTAAAGTAAATGTTTTATACTATATGTTAATATTATGTACTTTTACATAGATCTATATAGAACTGTCACTAGACTTAATGACATGACGATTTAATTTATCATTCACAACTTAACACGTCATTATCATAAACTACGTGTCCTATTTACAGATGGATATATATATGGATCCTGTGATACCAGCATTCCCTGTTTTGACTTGCATGCCTCTTGTGCTAATGGTCGGTGTCAATGTAGCTATGGTTACTTTGACATTAACGGCGAATGCGCAACAGGTAAGTATGAGATACATGATCGCTTTCTGCGTTTTACGAATCAACTGAATTTGAGATGTTCTAAAAATAAAAAAAAAAATAAAAAAAAAATCTACATTGTATATCCCATCAATTATGGAGATTTGAAACAACTTAAATCCATTTCCTTTTAGAGCATACATTTAAGCCTTTTCTAGATCAGTAAGTAGAGGAGTGCAGTGTATTCGAAATGAATCTCAGTTCGAGATGTTTTGTGAATCAAAGGTCATAGCTCACAAACTGAAAATGAATGTCCACCTCGTATGGCTCGTTGTAGGAGCGGAAGGTCGAGGGCGAAAATACAAATAGTTGAACAATTTTATAAAAAATGTGAAAAATACCAAACGCGTTTTATATTTCGACACACTGTTTGAAGTTAAAATACGAATCTCACATAAAATAACAATTAAGGTCTAGTCCTCAAACGATTCACATCTTAACTTGAAACGGCGCTTCGCGATATAGACCAATATAATAAAGAAATATTATCAACCATATATACTTTAGATTTGATTTTAACCATTCATTTGCTTCTAGAATAGTTCTGACATAAACAGTTGTAAAATAAAATCAAAACCTGAATTAAATGGAACAATTAATGTATTCTATGTATATCAGTTAATGCGGAATATTATCACATCTCAATAATGTACATTGCTTGCATTTTTTGTATATTCTAATAAATTGGTAAAATATTCTTGAATATACGAGCATGACGTGTCTATGGTAATAACTTTTTGCAAAATGTTTACCCACCCTTTGCTTGACTGCCAATTCAAATTTATTTGTTTATCTTTCAGAAAATACGTCATCCGTAACAGCTTGTTTCGCTTCCCAGCCCTATGACGAAGCTGTTCCAGACTGTGACAGGGACCTTGAAGCTCTGGTTTTAAGAGAGGAAAATTACGTGAAGCCGTCTAGCTCGTCCTGCCCTGTAGCGGATATAGATCCCCACAATACGACGTTGTTTTCAAGATGCTGCTCTTATGATTCGTCAGACTGTCGAGTGGAGACCAGTGTAGCAGTCGACTGTGGTACCACGGGAGACTTCTTAAATGCAGTGTCGTATCAGAAGAAAGATTACGTTTGTATCGAAAGTAAATATCTTCAGCTTACTCTAAATCCCTAAAAACTGACTATTTGAACAAGATAAATTTCAAAATATACGCAATTTTGAAATACACGTATATATATATGCGACTTCAATTACTGATGTCACGTTTTGCAGTTCCACACCACTATTGAATCGGGAAAAATTATGAATATTATAAATATTTCTCGGATGTTTAAAAATTTCCATTTCGTGAATGAAATGTTCATTGTGAGTCATTTGTCCGTTGCTACAATTGACACCCACTTAACCAATTTTACTAAACTGATGAATTATGCGTTTTCAACTTTGTGCAAGAATGGGAACTTAAGCAAATAGCAGGTCACGATAAAAACGGAAAGGACACAAAATGGTTAAAAGACTGCTTTTTCAAAAACTCCTGGTCGATTTGAAAAATGAAGCAAAAAGTTGTCACCAATGTACTCTTTTGGTTAAGAATTTGATGGTTAAGGAGTGCACATACTCAAAATATCATTTTTGTTGATCGATTTTTTCAACATAGGCCACAACGTAAAACCTCGAACTTCTTATTCCTAATTTTGCGTGAACGTTTTGTATGTTTGTTTGCAATCATCTTTGGGACTTTGTGTCTGCACGAAATCTGTAGTTCAACACACGCCGTGGAGTTTTACCAGCCCCATTATCCTGATACTGGCTCAACTCTCATGTGTTGTTCACCAACACTATACCATTTTAACGACTTTGGTGTGTGACGACCGGGGGTGGGGATGGTCGAACCCACAACCTCTCTGTTATGGGTCTCGGCTCCGGATGTGTATCATTTTGCTACTAAAGTGGGCGCCATTTTATGCTACAGACGGACACCATTATCAACAATCCAATATCTAGATTGAGTTCGGTAATAAAACATATAAGAAAATTTATCCGGATCTAAATGTAAAGTTGTGATGGTAATAGTTTTCAGTGACCGATATTTTTATATGTGATTGTTTAGGGGTTTCAAATACGTGATTTGCGTTTGTTTTAATAGTTTCCAGTGAAATTTATCATATCTAATAGATTGATAGTCAGTAGATGTATGTATTTTAATGATGTTTACATACATATCGGTCATGACCTTCTTATCGCTTCTCTCGTCGGTCTGGACATTGCACATTTCATGTCCTCTTTATTGAGCTTGCAATTATACATATTAGTTTAATTATTACATGATGGTTGGGATAAGTAATTGTTTATCTTGTTTTATATGTAACCGTAATATAAAGAACGCATAGTGTAGATATCAATACAGTTCAATTGTCTGTGTAGTGCTAGTCCTGCTGTTTTGATCAGATTGATTATTTATAGCCTTATTTACACATGTCTTCTGCAGTTGTGGAAATAGCTCAGTTGGTAAGAGCGTCGATTGGTAATTCTTCTTTTTCCCTTCAAGAGGCTCTGAGTTCGATTCCAGCTGGGGCATTTTTTATCTAAATTCTTATTTTTTTTAAATTCTTGAGTTATATTTGTATAGTTTGTTTTAAATAGTAATTTTATACATCCTGTACATCCGATTTTATAGGGAATGAAGTTGACAGATATAATTTTTTGCCGGTACTAGATGACATGTTTTAAGAGCGATCTAAAGTATATGACAGTGTTTCAGAATAATTATAAGTTTGACAGACGGCGAAACTTGTTATAGATGAATACATATATGACCGTGCACGTCAGATTCTTAGAAACGTGAAATTTTCGATAAAATTTACCCTTAGGTCAAGCTTTGCTTGACTTTTTCTCGCTTCGCTTAGTACCAATATCCGGTATTGCTCCCATACGGTGTATACAGTAGTTTTATATTTCTTACTTTTTACCATATTTTTTTCATATAAAGTAGTTTTACTTTTTTTTACACCCACAGTCGTGTTTATATTTCACATTCAGTAGGTTTATATATTATATCAGTGCCTGTCCTCGGTTGCTGAGTGGTTAGTGCACTTGTCCTCATGAAATCTGCTTAATGACTAAAATCGATATAGATCATTACAAATGATATATATTCAGGAGGCGTTAGGTCCAAAACTGGCAAAACTAGTTGTCAGTTTATCGTTAGTTAAAGCTTTTGCACAACTACATTTGTTAAATTCTAATAAAATTAAATTACCTTATTTAGAAAATTCCTCCATTACAATTGGCGAATCATCGAGCGGTGGAAGCACGCTGACAGACGTGCACGTGGTGTATATAACCACTCCCAACTTTCCGGGTCCTTCCAGTACGTCAGGAACTGCGGATAGAGTTTGTTCAATCTTGACAAGCTGTGACACGAAGATAGAAGTACACCTGATTGTTTTTCAGCTTCTCCAGGTAACTACCAGATCATACTAATGATGCGTAGAGCTCAGGTGTTCTAAAGATATAATCAACAATAGCTCGTTGTTTCAATTGCCTATTTTAAACGTGTAAGTATATACATATCCGTTAGATTGCCTTAATTAATGTTTTTGAAGTAATTCGGAGAAGACGCTTTATGTATAAATGATGCTTAATAAACACTAAATTTGATTTGTTACTATTTCTATACTGATCTGAACAACCTCTTAAGCTACGACCTTATAAGAAAACGAAAATGCTTACTTCGGCTTCCCCAGTTGTAAACTAACAACACGTGAATAACTTGCTATGATGGCATATTTCTGCCTGCCACTTATCCACTTAGCTATGTCGAAACTTTTTTTAAAAAATGTCACATATTCAGTTAGTATCTGGCAAGTAGAAAACTTTCGTGTTATCATCTTATCATAACAGGCACTTGTTCACATAATTATCTGGAAACAAGCATGATATCCAGTTAACCTAAGTGAATATGTGATTGGCAGTAGTGGGCACTAACAGACAGTTTATTCCTGTTAAGATACCTAAGTGGATAACTTAAAAATTTTCTACTTGCTAGATACTAACTGAATATGTTACAATTTTTCAGAAAAGTTTCGACATAGCTAAGTGGATAAGTGGCTGGCAGAAATATGCCACCATAACTTGCACATGTTCTTTCCAAAACATAAACGAGGCTACAACGACAAGCTAACCCATATTTGAATTCAAGGTTTGACATCACGTGACTTCATGTACAATCTCTGATTGTGTGTGTATGATTTGATAAAAAACGCATTTTTGTATGGATTTAAATATCATAAAATCTAAAAAATTGCGAATAAAGCATTTCGGTATTAAACATGTATTTTTTTATACAATGTATTTATAATACACTCAATCGGTAAACAGAACTGCGCCAAACAATTATTTACAATGTATAACAATGTTTATGAAAGTAGATATTCACCTCAGCCGTCAGACGTGAAACATTAAGCATTATTCTACATAACTGCTTTCATCATCTGTAATTTCAGACTCAAGATTGCAGTGAACGTCTTGAAATTCTAGATGGACAAAAACAAATCATATTCACGTGCTTAAATAACACTTTTGACGTCACTACCAATATGCCGGTTTATATATCATCAGGTTCATTTTTGCACGCTATATTCCAACAACAGTACCAGGGTCAAAATGAAAAGTTTGTTGTCCAGTTTAAAGGTAAACCCTTAGTTAATATTTATCACACACACATACGCACGCACGCACGCTTGCACACTTTGGCAGATTGATATTATTTTACAACATTTGGTTTTCTTCTTATGTGAAAAGGTATTATTTTCTTCCCTTTTTTTTTAAGTCAAAGATATATTTTGCCACAGTGCAATATTACGTGACATTGTACGAATCCAGAGAGATGTCAGTATGTGCTCTCATTTGTAAATATCAGAATGAACAAAACAGATTTGAACGACATTGGTGAACTGGAGAGGAACAAACCCACGACCCCGTTGCCTGGGCAATCGCTCTTTAAACACATACTAATCGGAGTCAAAAATACAATTTAAGTTATATGGTACAGGTAAATTCTAAACAAATATTTAAATTTCTCTAATAATTTCTTCCGTTGGCGCATTTACTTAACTTACTTTCATGTCAATTTAAGAATTGAATATGTTTATTTTACTTTGAAAGCGGAAAATCCGGAAGCCACATTAAATGTAGCATGTGGAGAGAATATAACTGCTACCCCGCCGAGTCCAGGGCCTTGTCAATCGGGTACGTGTATCAGGATTTATTTATGTTATTAAGTTGTACTCACTGTTTTTCAATTCTTAGGCGAAAACCGATTGCTTTGTATTCAGGTTTTCGCCTCTTCAATGGCGAAAACTTATTTTAAGTCTTTTTTTTTTGTTGTTGTTGTTTTTTGTTTCTGTTGATTTTGTTTGTTGTTTTATCAACGATAAATAGTAATTGCGGTAACGGTATTGTAGGATTCACGTGGTACTTTGCATTAAATAACTGTACATGTATTTCTTAAAAAAAGATGACGGATGAAATGCGTTCTTTTATGTCTGAATTCTATTCAATGACGAAAGCCTAGTGTAATATGTAAGGCCTCGGAGTCTCAGATACAGGAAAGTGATCAGGCTATTGATGGCTGAAGGTTTGAACCTAAAAAACGCCTACAAATTAGGGTATGTCGATGAAAAACATGCCGATATTTTTATTTGATTGGTTAGTAGCATTATATTTGCAACACAGGTTTGAAACAATATATATTTTGGTTATTTGTGGTTATATGAAATGCCCATTTTGTCCTCTAGAATCATCTAAACTTCACCCCAAGTCTTTATTTTTGTTCAGTTTTCATGAGATTTTCTCATAATGTGTAAATCTATGTTTTTTGTTTCACCTTTTGAAAAAAAAAATATATATAAATAATGAAAAATAAAACTTCAACACATTCCATCTTTCGCTGTAACCGATTGCAAATCCAATGCCAATGTGAACGAGCTATGGTGTGAAAATCAGTACACAGAGTTTGATAACATATGCTGGAGACGTAAAACAAATATACACGTCATGGTCAAAAGTGTCTCACAGAGTCTTTTCTTACTTAAGGTAAAGTCCCTTTAATGGTTCCGCTACGTCTTGGACCACTCTATCAAGATAATATTAGGAAACCTTGGTTATCTCTGTGAAAGACCATAAGAGACAGCACCGGTTCACACAGGACCCTGTTTGGTGCCCCCTCCTTTCCACACACACACACCGCTTTGAATATAGCGGTGGCTATTTACATCAGAGTATATGTACCAATAGATTCAATTTCAAATAAATTCAATATTTGCTATCAATGTTGTTATGAATAAAAATCACTAAACTATAAAATACAAGGTTACCAACTTCAGCAGCGTACTGAAGGGCATCCATCAGGAATTAGTGTCAAAATATCTATGATCGGTAATATTGGCGAGTTACCACTGTGAACGAATAATTGATCATCATAACTGTTCACAAGAAATAAAGATATGATTATTTTGGTGTCTGAAATGTCAAGATTTCGACTGGGGATTAAGTGATTTAAATCCCATTCGTACCTCGACCAACATAAGTGAACCTATGAGGTCAACGCTTCAAAATGTTTATATACATAACGGAAAGGTAAGAGTATTCCAAAGTTGTTGTGTTTTTACAAAAATATTCGGAACACTTTGACCTTCCCGTTCTGTACTATATACAATCGCAATTTATCTTTTCCTCAGTCGGAGTTTACCTTCTTGAGCGATGACGTCATTGATGTAGTTATGGGTCCACTTCCGTTGATCGAGGTTCCATTCGTTTAAAATAGCTTAATCGCGAGTAGAAATCATGAAAGTTCAGACAATTAAATATTAATATCTATTTTTCATGTGAACAGTTATGAAGTAAAATTATCCACTTCCAATATTATAGATGGGCACATTTTTAATTGATTTTTGACACTTATTCCCAATGGGTGCCCTTCAGCAGGATATTCTTGTTCTTTATTATATATCGTGACTTTTTTCGGCCATTAGGCCGTTTATTTTCACCCTGACTTCCCGAGAAACACACAGTAATGAAACGGAATAAAATTAGGCTTTTCATTGGTTATTATATACTCTGCTACTAAATTCCCATTGCTCATTGTAAAATAAGTCAAAAGAAAAGAAAGGAGTTGCAGAAACGAGTTCTTAAGATCACTGTTTGTTTTAAAAGTTTTGAAGTTGTCTTCCCCTGAGAACGATTTGTCCCGAATAGTAAGACACTGCACCTTTTTAAGGTAAACTGAAAGAGTAGATTGCTAAATCACATACATAGATTTCGGAATTGATTGTTCATCCCTGATAGATCATATATATAGCATCCGGTTTCATTTTGTAGCCCGCGAAACGAAGTCTAATGCGCAGATGTTTTAAGGCTGTAAGTGTATACCAAAATTGTACAAATTATTTGGATCCGCGGTATTTCAAAGAGCTGCACTGACACAGGAATTACACAGCTATTAAACCAACAACAAAATCTATTACATGTTAAACCATTCAGATACTATCATCAAGCTGGTAACCACGACCGATTATCTTTTTTAAAGATATTTTTTGTTATTGATACAGAAATGGATGATAAAAATTAGCATTATTTGCATAAAGTGGGCGAGGGACCAAACGGTCCTGTCCTCAAATACCTGTGCACCGGTTTTGCCGGGAAAGTCATAATTGCACAACAGTTCCGGCCACAATTAGTCGTATTGTTTGAACGTTGTTAGTTCTGAAAAACCGTGTCTACCATGGTCTTTCAAAGAGTTTAGTATGTTTATAGTATAAACGACTTTACAAACGATCTTTACATATCAAGGCGCAATTTACCAGCGATGGAATGATGTTGATGTCTTTTTTATTTATTTTTTTATTTTTTTTTAAAGGTGGTTATGTCAGTCTTTGTATATTCGGTTAATTTTTTATGTGGTTTCATATGTAGGACGAAGAATCGTAATATACAATGTGCATATAACGTTATACTGAAATGGCATATTTAGTCTATGGCATATGTCACATGTCATTTAACCTGGGTCAATATTTGAACACATTATGATAAAAAGCGTAATTTATGGCAGATGTAAATGAGCCAAGCATTGGTGGCTTTTCATGGCTATAACCATTTTACCTTGCCGTGTCAGTGGCAAACTCCAACACAGTGGCTTGGCTCCGCTTGGTTTCCAAGTGAAGCCAATCCAGTGCATTTGAGTTTGTGTCAGTGGTTCTACTATGATCCCTATGTGTACCTGGGTTCTTCCTCCACATTTTATTAGCGAATGTAGCAATATGACTGAAATGTTGTCTATGTAGAACATGCATTTTATTTGTCTTTTCAAACAGATTTACATTTTGAAATACTAGAAACTTATACCACAACCACTATGGCGAAAACTCCACCGGTCTGCTGATATGAAACAGAAAAGAGGCTCAAATTCAAATAAATATATAAAGAAGTGTTGGTAGTGTGTCTGGTATTTGTAGCTAAATGATGTCTGTTGCATTTACTGCTCTTTAAAAATGGAGAAATCATGAGTTGAAAAAAAAAATAAGAAAAGATTTATGTTTTTTTTTCTTTTTTGTTTGAAACAGAATCATGCAGCTTTTTTTTCGAAAATTAATTTCAGTTTTCCATATTCACAGAAATTGTAAATTTCCAATAAGCTCCAATGATAACATAAGTACAGATTATTTTCCACAAATTTAATAAAACTTGGGAAAAACCCTCAACTCTTGTTGAAACATTCTTATTTTTGAATGACAGTTTCATTGAAATATTTCAATCCAGTGGCACAATAAAAGATATGGCTTTTAAGGTGCTAATACCTTAAGAGATAAAAAGCATGGACCGGAGAAAACGATATATAATTATGTCACACTTGATTTCGCCCCAAAATTAACAAATTTTCCTTGGTTGATCAAAAACTCTTACCACTTAACATAATGAATAACGTTATGTTTATAGATCACTTCTTTACATGAAAATGACATTTGACAATATTTCATTTTCGTTTTTATAAGCATATGACAGTATGTTTAATTTACGCATTAATATTGATTTTTACAAGTGTTAGAGCGACACCGGCAGGATGCACCTTATTTCTCGAACATTTTGTAATTAACTGAATTACTTGCATTTATATGAACACTCCTTGACCTTTGAAGTATATAACGTTTTCCATTTAGATTTAATAGACTATTGCATGTGTGTCCACTACTCTAAATTAGATTTAATTTCCTTACATAGCGTAATGCCATGATTATTACAGGACTAATGCGATAACTGCCTAAATGGCTTTATATAATTATTACACTCTTATTTCATATACTGCGTGAAGACGGTGATCCTGGGGGCGCCTGTGTAGACGGAGTATGCAATGATCCACACGCTATATGTATCGATGGAGTTTGTCAGTGTAATGACGTCACAAATTACGTCAACATGCAGGGCACGTGCGTTAGGCAAGGTAAAAGTAAAGTAAATGTTTTATACTATATGTTAATATTATGTACTTTTACATAGATCTATATAGAACTGTCACTAGACTTAATGACATGACGATTTAATTTATCATTCACAACTTAACACGTCATTATCATAAACTACGTGTCCTATTTACAGATGGATATATATATGGATCCTGTGATACCAGCATTCCCTGTTTTGACTTGCATGCCTCTTGTGCTAATGGTCGGTGTCAATGTAGCTATGGTTACTTTGACATTAACGGCGAATGCGCAACAGGTAAGTATGAGATACATGATCGCTTTCTGCGTTTTACGAATCAACTGAATTTGAGATGTTCTAAAAAAAAAATCTACATTGTATATCCCATCAGTTATGGAGATTTGAAACAACTTAAATCCATTTCCTTTTAGAGCATACATTTAAGCATTCTCTATATCAGTAAGTAGAGGAGTGCAGTGTATTCGAAATGAATCTCAGTTCGAGATGTTTTGTGAATAAAAGTCATAGCTCACAAACTGAAAATGAATGTCCACCTCGTATGGCTCGTTGTAGGAAGGTCGAGGGCGAAAATACAAATAGTTGAACAATTTTATAAAAAATGTGAGAAATACCAAACGCGTTTTATATTTCGACGCACTGTTTGAAGTTAAAATACGAATCTCACTTAAAACAACAATCAAGGTCTAGTCCTCAAACGATTCACACCTTACCTTGAAACGGCGCTTCGCGATATAGACCAATATAATAAAGAAACATTATCAACCATATATACTTTGGTTTATGCCCAACTGTCCCACTTTTTGATATTTTGTTTCCCAACTGTCCCACTCAAGATTTTTAGCACCTTGCTGGGTGTGTTTTGATAAGGGATTATAATCTATTTCAAACTACAACACATTAAAATGAATTGAAGTTGTATTATCTGATTTTGTTTCTGATTTTTTTTTTGATTTTGTATTTTAAGAGGTAAAATTTCATGTTTTAGTTATATTGTATTATTTCTTTCTAAAATGTGTTTATTAAGGTCCATTAATTAGGGTTACTAAATTAATTGTAATTTATAGTGTAAACATGCATTCCTTTGATCTCTGGCTTTAAAGCTTATGTGAATTGATAAAGATAAAAAATAATTTGAACTTATTAAGATAATTATCACCTCTGCTACTTTTTTCTTTAAATTGTGTTAATTGATTGGTCCAACTAAAGTCCATTTATCCTGTATATATTGCTAAGTGATTGGATTAAGAAATACAAACAAGTCCTTTGATCTAGCAGTTTACTACTTAAGGTAAACAATTTGATTTGAAGTAATTAACATTTTTGGTTATCAATTTATTGTGACTTTCAAACTGTGATATCTCATTAATGAACTGAACTGTATCAGATACAATATATTTACATTCTGATGTAAATGTCTTCATTTGATAGTAAAATTTCACTAAGTAACATCGTCTGAAATTATAAGCTAAAATGGCAAATGCACAAGTGAGTGTGCAGTTTGTCAAGAACCAACGTGGTGGTGATAGTCTGGTTTACAATGGATTCAGATACCAGGTCAAAAACCGAAAACCAACAAGGGTGTACTGGGTCTGTCATGTCCGAACCTGTTCTGCTAAAATCACAACAGCTGACAACATTCCAGTTTCTGTGACCAATACCCATAATCATGCAGCCGAACACATGGAACTGAAGCGCCATGAAATAAATCAACTCATGCGAAAGAGGGCACGCGAAGAAACCACGCCGATTCCGTCAATATATGAAGAAGTCATATCCAGTCTGAGAGACAGAGAATGGGACGAAGATGCAGAACAAGTCTGCAAAGGATTACCAACCTTCCCCTCCACCAAGTCATCTCTATACAGGGAAAGAGGTGCATTGAGACCGGGGATACCAAAGTCCAGGAGTGACATAGATTTGGATGGAAAATGGACTGAAACGCACACTGGTGAGCAGTTCCTACTGGTTGATGAGGCAGAGAATGACAACAGGATGCTGATTTTTGCTACAAGAACAAATCTCCAGCATCTGGCACAGAACCCAACCATATATGGAGACGGAACATTTTATGTGTGCCCAGACATATTCAGCCAGGTCTACACACTCCATGGATATATTGATGGACACATGTATCCGTTAGTGTTTGCCCTTCTGCCTGGAAAAAGTGAAAGGATTTACTGCAGACTTTTTCAACATCTTCAACAGAAATGCAGGGAAATAGGAATGGAACTGGGACCAGACACACTCCTGATAGACTTTGAGGCAGCAACCAAGCAGGCAGCTCGCAGAGTGTTTCCAAATGTGAATGTGAAAGGGTGTTTTTTTCATTACACACAGTGTGTTTGGCGGAAGATACAGAAGCTTGGCTTAGTTGGACTGTATTCTGAGAATGAGGACTTTAAGAAACTAGGAAGAAGAGCTGCAGTTCTGCCTCTAGTCCCCATACAACATGTTGAAGATGTGTGGTTTGTCGCACTGACGGATGCTGAAAATGCAGAGATTCCAGTGGATGTTTCAAGGTTCACAGACTATGTCACTGAACAAGGACAACTGGAACCATTTCGAGACAGAAGGACCAAGAACAACAAACAACTTGGAAGGCTGGCACAACAAACTAAAGAAAAGTATGAGACAGTCACATCCGAACATTTACAAGTTCTTGGAAACAATACAAAGGATTGAAGCTGCCAATGCTATCAAAATTCTTCAGCACAGTGCCGGAGGAGTGAGAGAAAAGAAGAGGAGGAAATACCGACAACTTGAACAGAGACTGTCTGCCCTGAAACACAAGTACATGGCTGAAGAAATCACTGTGATGGAGTATGCCGATTGTGCATCGCATTTGATTCGGTTTGACGAGTAACTCTGTATAGAACAGATCAGTAGGGTGGAATGTCACAGTTGTTTAAATGAAATGCTTGTTTTCAAATTTATAAAAAAAAAGAATATGACATATATTTGCAATATATTACTAACCATAAATACTATTGCAAATTGCTCTTAATAATATAAGACAATAAGACAAATAATTGCACTGAAATATTCCATCCATTTAGGTAAAGACTATAGTCACTCATCCATGACAGTCTATTGTTATCCAATTAAGCATGATTCCCAACTGTCCCACCTTGATTTTTACTGTTTTATATAAAAGTGGGACAGTTGGGAAGACACCTATACTTTAGATTTGATTTTAACCATTCATTTGCTTCTGGAATAGTTCTGACATAAACAGTTGTAAAATAAAATCAAAACCTGAATTAAATGGAACAATTAATGTATTCTATGTATATCAGTTAATGCGGAATATTATCACATCTCAATAATGTACATTGCTTGCATTTTTTTGTATATTCTAATAAATTGGTAAAATATTCTTGAATATACAAGCATGACGTTTCTATGGTAACAAATTTTTGCAAAATGTTTACCCACCCTTTGCTTGACTGCCAATTCAAATTTATTTGTTTATCTTTCAGAAAATACGTCATCCGTAACAGCTTGTTTCGCTTCCCAGCCCTATGACGAAGCTGTTCCAGACTGTGACAGGGACCTTGAAGCTCTGGTTTTAAGAGAGGAAAATTACGTGAAGCCGTCTAGCTCGTCCTGCCCTGTAGCGGATATAGATCCCCACAATACGACGCTGTTTTCAAGATGCTGCTCTTATGATTCGTCAGACTGTCGAGTGGAGACCAGTGTAGCAGTCGACTGTGGTGCCACGGGAGACTTCTTAAATGCAGTGTCGTATCAGAAGAAAGATTACGTTTGTATCGAAAGTAAATATCTTCAGCTTACTCTAAATCCCTAAAAACTGACTATTTGAACAAGATAAATTTCAAAATATACGCAATTTTGAAATACACGTATATATATATGCGACTTCAACTACTGATGTCACGTTTTGCAGTTCCACACCACTATTGAATCGGGAAAAATTATGAATATTATAAATATTTCTCGGATGTTTAAAATTTCCATTTTATGAATGAAATGTTCATTGTGAGTTATTGTCCGTTGCTACAATTGACACCCACTTAACCAATTTTACTAAACTGATGAATTATGCGTTTTCAACTTTGTGCAAAGAATGGGAACTTAAGCAAATAGCAGGTCACGATAAAAACGGAAAGGACACAAAATGGTTAAAAGACTGATTTTTCAAAAACCCTGGTCGATTTGAAAAATGAAGCAAAAAGTTGTCACCAATGTACTCTTTTGGTTAAGAATTTGATGGTTAAGGAGTGCACATACTCAAAATATCATTTTTGTTGATCGATATTTTCAACATAGGCCACAACGTAAAACCTCGAACTTCTTATTCCTAATTTTGCGTGAACGTTTTGTATGTTTGTTTGCAATCATCTTTGGGACTTTGTGTCTGCACGAAATCTGTAGTTCTGCGTCAACACACGCCGTGGAGTTTTACCAGCCCCATTATCCTGATACTGGCTCAACTCTCATGTGTTGTTCACCAACACTATACCATTTTAACGACTTTGGTGTGTGACGACCGGGGGTGGGGATGGTCGAACCCACAACCTCTCTGTTATGGGTCTCGGCTCCGGTTGTGTATCATTTTGCTACTAAAGTGGGCGCCATTTTATGCCACAGACGGACACCACTATAAACAATCCTATATCTAGATATACATATAAGAAAATTTATCCGGATCTAAATTATTTAAAAACGAAGTAGATAATGTTGTTTTAGAAAGTTAGATGATTGATGTTGTTCAGTTACATTTGCTCGCGATTTACTCTTGATTCATTTCATATTTTACACTCTGTATTTTATATACAAGATTAAATATTTCACACAAAGGAGTCTTACACATCCATGCATTTTTTGGACGGTATTCAGTCTGTATTTAAATTACTTTTATAAACTGTATATATATTAATATGTCCAATTAAAATGGGTTTACACTTCCATTTGCGCATGTGCAAAATTGATATTGCAGTCGAAGTAAAGTTGTGATAGTGATAGTTTTCAGTGACCGATATTTTATATGTGATTGTTTAGGGGTTTCAAATACGTGATTTGTGTTTGTTTTAAATAGATTGTTAGTCAGTAGATGTATGTATTTTAATGATGTTTACATACATATCGGTCATGACCTACTTATCGCTTCGCTCGTCGGTCTGGACATTGCACATTTCATGTCCTCTTTATTGAGCTTGCAATTATACATATTAGTTTAATTATTACATGATAGTTGGGATAAGTAATTGTTTATCTTGTTAGTATGTAACCGTAATATAAAGAACGCATAGTGTAGATATCAATACAGTTCAATTGTCTGTGTAGTGCTAGTCCTGCTGTTTTGATCAGATTGATTATTTATAGCCTTATTTACACATGTGTTCTGCAATAGCTCAGTTGGTAAGAACGTCGATCGGTACTTCTTCTTTTTCCCTTCAAGAGGCTCTGAGTTCGATTCCAGCTGGGGCATTTTTTTCTAAATTCTTATTTTTTTTAAATTCTTGAGTTATATTTGTATAGTTTGTTTTAAATAGTAATTTTATACATCCTGTAGGTTATGACGGATTAAACCTGACCAGACATGCTATTATTGAAATGAAATAGAACGATTTTAAAGGGAATGAAGTTGACAGAACTTTTTGCCGGTACTAGATGACATGTTTTAAGAGCGATCTTAAGTATATGGCAGTGTTTCAGAATAATTATAAGTTTGATAGACGGCGAAACTTGTTATAGATGAATACATATATGATCGTGCACGTCAGATTCTTAGAAACGTGAAATTTTCGATAAAACTTACCCTTATGTCAAGCTTTGCTTGACTTTTTCTCGCTTCGCTTAGTACCAATATCCGGTATCGCTCCCATACGGTGTATACAGTAGTTTTATATTTGGTATACAACAATTTTTTATATTTCATATACAGTAGTTTTACATTTAATATGTTTTTATCCAGTGTTTTATATTTTATATAAAGAGTTTTTTTTTTTATATTTCATATACAGTAGTTTTACATTTAATATGTTTTTATACTGTATTTTATACTTCATATAAAGAGTTTTTTTATATTTCATATACAGTAGTTTTACTTTTTTTTTTACACACAGTCGTGTTTATATTTCACATTCAGTAGGTTTATATATAATATCAGTGCCTGTCCTCGGTTGCTGAGTGGTTAGTGCACTTGTCCTCATGAAATCTGCTTAATGATTTAAATCGATATAGATCATTACAAATGATATATATTCAGGTAGCGTTTGGTCCGAAACTGGCAAAACTAGTCAGTTTATCGTAAGATACTACATTTGTTAAATTCTAATAAAATTAAATTATCTTCTTTAGAAAATTCCTCCATTACAATTGGCGAATCATCGAGCGGTGGAAGCACACTGGCAGACGTGCACGTGGTGTATATAACCAGTCCCAACTTTCCGGGTCCTTCCAGTACGTCAGGAACTGCGGATAGAGTTTGTTCAATCTCGACAAGCTGTGACACGAAGATAGAAGTGCACCTGATTGTTTTTCAGCTTCTCCAGGTAACTACCAGATCATACTAATGATGCGTAGAGCTCAGGTGTTTTAAAGATATAATCAACAATAGCTCGTTGTTTCAATTGCCTATTATAAATGTTTAAGTATATATATATTCTGTTAGATTGCCTTAATTAATGTTTCTGAAGTAATTCGGAGAAGACGCTTTATGTATAAACGATGCTTAATAAACACTAAATTTGATTTGTTACTATTTCTATACTGATCTGAACAACCTCTTAAGCTAACCCTTATAAGATAAAACGGAAATGCTTACTTCGGCTTCCCCAGTTGTAAACTAACAACACGTGAATAACTTGCACATGTTCTTTCCAAAACATGAACGAGGCTACAACGACAAGCTAACCCATATTTGAATTCAAGGTTTGACATCACGTGACTTCATGTACAAGCTCTGAT
>CM037790.1:47668320-47718320 GCA_021229015.1 Solen grandis | reverse complement strand
AGCTTATTGATAAGGAAGCCTTTACTGTTGAGCCTTCAGTGGCCATGCTTTATCTCGTATTACCTCCATTGTTTGATTATCTATCAAGTATTGATTTTATCAGCTATGATAACACTTTTGTTCAGCTTGACTGAAACAAGGTAAGACTTTGACTTGCATAAGATGAGACTTGACTGGTATGTGATGATAGATGATGAGATTTGACTGGTACATGATGAGACATGACAGGGACATGATGAGACTTAACTGGTACATGATGAGACATGACAGGCACTTGATGAGACTTAACTGGTACATGATGAGACATGACAGGCACTTGATGAGACTTAATTGGTACATAATGAGACAAGACAGACACATGATGAGACTTAACTGGTACATGATGAGACATGACAGGGACATGATGAGACTTAACTGGTACATGATGAGACATGACAGGCACACGATGAGACTTAACTGGTACATGATGAGACATGACAGGCACATGATGAGACTTAACTGGTACATGATGAGACATGACAGGCACTTGATGAGACTTAACTGGTACATGATGAGACATGACAGGCACATGATGAGACTTAACTGGTACATGATGAGACATGACAGGCACATGATGAGACTTAACTGGTACATGATGAGACATGACAGGCACTTGATGAGACTTAACTGGTGCATGATGAGACATGACAGGAACATGATGAGACTTAACTGGTGCATGATGAGACAAGACAGGCACTTGATGAGACTTAACTGGTGCATGATGAGACATGACAGGAACATGATGAGACTTAACTGGTACATGATGAGACATGACAGGAACATGATGAGACTTAACTGGTACATGATGAGACATGACAGGCACATGATGAGACTTAACTGGTACATGATGAGACATGACAGGCACATGATGAGACTTAACTGGTACATGATGAGACATGACAGGAACATGATGAGACTTAACTGGTACATGATGAGACATGACAGGCACTTGATGAGACTTAATTGGTACATGATGAGACAAGACAGACACATGATGAGACTTAACTGGTACATGATGAGACATGACAGGCACACGATGAGACTTAACTGGTACATGATGAGACATGACAGGCACTTGATGAGACTTAATTGGTACATGATGAGACAAGACAGACACTTGATGAGACTTAACTGGTGCATGATGAGACATGACAGGCACATGATGAGACTTAACTGATGATGGATGACAGGCACATGATGAGACTTAACTGGTACATGATGAGACATGACAGGCACATGATGAGACTTAACTGGTACATGATGAGACATGACAGGCACATGATGAGACTTAACTGGTGCATGAGGAGACATGACAGGAACATGATGAGACTTGACAGGCACATGATGAGACTTAACTGGTGCATGATGAGACTTGACTGGTTCATGATGATAGACTTGACTAGCATATGATGGGAATTGACAGGCACATGATTAGACTTTACTGGTGCATGTTCAGACTTGACAGGCACATGATAGATTATGGCATATGATTAGACTTGACTTGCACATGATGAGACTTGACTGGCACATGATAAACTAGACTAGTAGATGATGATAGACTGATTTGTATTGTGATTCCATCACAGAACGGTATTAAGTGACATGATCATTCTGGGTTATATCACCTGTCTGTCTGGTACTATTGTCTTTTTGCTCCTAAGGAAAATTTGAAAGTCTGGAGACATTATTTTAACCCAGTACATCTTCTACACAGAGCTTGTGTCTAAGATTGGCAACGGTCCATTGCCTGCCACAAAGTTACAGCCCCCTTGATAATGTCTATCTACATGAAAGAATGTTTAGAGATCTTTGAAAGTATAAAAGAAAAAGATTTGTTGTTGAGGTTAATGTGTTCTTGCCTTTTTGTAAATCAATAAGAAGTTGCATTTGAGTATTGCAAATAAAAATTATAGTCACATATCTAATTGAGTTTCCCCCTGAAATTCTCTTGATATTTTGTTGCTTTGAGACTTAATGAAATTTAGAAAGCATCTCATTTATCATGATTTAGACAGGTATGGTGAAGTCAAAAGATGCTATACTCGAGAGAAATGCTAATGTAGTCTAGGTGAATTTGCATAATATGGAAATACAGTTTGCAAATGAGTTGTTTTTCGTTTTCTTTGAGAAAATTTTGCTTGTTTAGACCCAAGTTACTGTGGCAAGGGAGCTTTCTGTCTAGAGTGAGTTCCTCATGGTAAGACAAGTAAAATGACTGAATAAAAATCAATTAAATGAAATAAATCAAATTAAGGGCTCAGCGCAAAATGGTCTCAACTTGTTCTTTAATAAATACAAGTTACAACCTTTTTGCGCTGAGCCCATTTGATGCCCATCCTTCTGGTTGTATTTTCATGTGACGCACATCTGCTGTGTAGCTCTTTGGGCATTTCAAATTGTAGAATTTTAGTGTTATTTTGCTTTGTGTGTAATTTTCTTTTTGTTTTCTTAATTCAATATATTATATCAAATATGGCATTTGAATGACAGTAGACACACTGAGTTATAGTGTCCCAAAAATTGTTTCAAAGCTTTATTATGAAGACTGGAAACATGAAACATAGAGTGAATATAAATTTTCATCAAAAATAAGATATTTGACAACTGCTGAGGTGATAAAGCAATATGATGGAAGATTTTAAGTCGTCTTGACATTCATCATTGGAGAACTCACATAAGAAATAGTGTTTCATATTGTTTTGTCTTTCAAAATCTTGAGATGTTTTTCAGTGGATACAATCAATGAAACAGCTAGCAACTAGATTTTCAAAAAGAAATACATTTACCATTTTTTATCCACTGCTGTCTCCCAGTTAATTTATTAAAACAGCTTTTTATACCTCCATGAAAAATGTGTTTGATGTTCATAGATGGAAACTCAATGGTTGGCACTAATAAGTTGAATATTACAATACTAAAATTAATACTCTCTAAAGCATTGTGAGCTCAGCACCTCTTTTTCAGCATAGCTCATTTACATTCATGTAATCAGAATAACAGAAAGTTCATGTGTTAACCCTTTCCCTCATATAGACTCATTTTGACGCACTCAATAGGTACCACATAAAGCCTGGCCTGCAGAAAACCACAGTTAAACCTTACCAAATTTAATTACAAAATCCTCATTTCCAGACCACTGAGGAGCAGCGAACAGCATAAAACCTGATCAGCCTGCGAGTTACTCGCAGGCTGATCTGGTTTTATGCTGTTCGCATAGGTCTTTTCATGGTTTCCTCTATGAGGGAAAGGGTTAATTAAGGTGAGGCTCACAAGCAGTATTCCATTTATAGAAGCATCTGTATTTAATAGAAGTATTCCTAAGTATTCTTTATCAGCTGCAGGAGTTGCACTGAAAGGAAGATTTGATGCATTCGCCTACACCTTGTGATCTGTGCTTTACATAATCCCTGCATTAATGCCATTTGATGTGCTAACCATGAATAAATTATAACACAACAGTATTGTCTCAATGGGTTTACATTTCAGCTGCCATTGATGGTCCATTCAGTCATCATTGGCTTTGATGTGTATTGAGTTTTGTCATCCAGTGTAATATGTTTGAGTATATAATTGGAGCACAAGCATCTAGATTCTTGTTATGATTGGGGATTATTTAAAGAGCAAACTTTCTTGTCATTTCCAGACCACAGAGGAGCAGCGAACAGCATAAAACCTGATCAGTCTGCGAGTTACTCACAGGCTGATCTGGTTTTATGCTGTTCGCATAGGTCTTTTCATAGTTTCCTCTATGAGGGAAAGGGTTAAGTAATTACTCTGTTAAAATGAATGCACTTGAAGTATAGGTTACTCAAATAATTTTAAAACTATTGTGGCATTGTCATGCCATTACCTATATTAATTTACTTAAATTGGAGTAAAAATAAGTTTTTAAGAAGATAAAAAATATGAAAACCATGGCTTTTTCAAGGCCATTAATTTTTCAGTAAATACATTGCATTTTCAATGATGTTTTTGGCCATATTCATGACCATTAGAAAGATATTTTTATGGTATTTTTAAAAATAACCCTTTAGAATATATTTTCTTGTTAAATAGATTGTGGCAAAATTAATGTTTTTTGCTGTTTAAATGGACATTTAACATCTTGTGCTTGCAGTAGTGATATATGCTATTATTTTCACGCTCTTTGATTATCAGACCTTAATCAATTTAGAAATGATATGGAATGTTGAGGGTTTTGATTGGTGGAGACTCAACTTGAGATGTTTGGCAGAACGCAACTTTTTGAATACAGCTAATACCATGCATGTTTTAATAGAATCCTCCAAAAAATGTAAAATTGTAGTTATACAGAAACTAGAGATTTTCAATTTAAGAGAAAATTCAACATATATATATATATATATATATATATATATATATATATATATATATATATATGATATATATGGCAAGACACAAGCATGAACATCTTGATGCTTATTTCCTCTTTTTATTTAACAAGAGACTTTTGCTTCTTACAGATACGTCATAACTTATTATCCTCTCGGTATTTAGTCTTTCTGCACTCCCATTTATTATTGTCTTTGCAAAACTTAATTGTCCTCCTGATCTAAAACATAGAATGTATTTGCCAGTTTGCATCAATAAATTTTGGTTAAAAAATTTTTTAGGAACTTAGGAATTGAATATAAAAAAAGTTCAGTGAGCATATTAAGATCCTGTAAACATAAATTGCTAGATTTTAGATTAGTTAAATATTGAATGAAGAGTTTTGAGTCATGAGGAATCATCTCTCCTAGCATGTTCTCACAAATTAGCTGTTAAAAAAATCCCTAACATTACTTCAGGGCTTCATGACTTGTTGCTACTCATCTCTTTATGGATTTTGAAAGTTCTGTCTTTTTAAATAGAGATCTGAATACAAATGTCTAAAATATTGATTTGACTGTTTGCTTCTTGTGCCTGTTTAATGTCACTTGTATACTGCAGGAGCTGTTCTCTTCTGTGGTTTTTAAAATGTTGTCAAAATTATATGTTCAAAATGAAATATCAAATGTTTTATTTGTGATGATAGCAAATTTTCATTTTTAAGGAGGCTATAGATGCATGCTGTTTCAGCACTAGGGGGCTGCTGAATTTCATTATATTAAGTTTAAACCCAAAGGGGGGCCAACCTTACAACAAGGTGGTCTTTAAAATGAGATGGTTTTAATATGAAGATCTTATAAAAAAGGTGGTCTTATAAGTAAGGTGGTCTTAATGGTGAAAATGGCAGGGGTTTTAACAGTAAGGTGGTCTCTTTAGTATGGTGATCAAATGATCTGGTCTAAATATAGAGGTGACCAAAAGTTGTAGTCTCTATAGTGAGGCAGTCTCAAGTATGAGGTGGTTTTCAATGTAATGTGGCCAAATGGTGAGGTGGTTGGTCTCTTCAGTGAGTGAAGTGGTCATTATTGTGAAGTGGCCAAATAGTAAGGTGGTCTCTTTGGTGAGTGAAGTGGTCATCATTGTGAAATGGCCAAATAGTAAGTTGGTCTCTTCAGTGAAATAGTCTCAGTTGTGAGGTGGACTTGATAATGAGGTGGTCTTTGTTGTTAGTTGGTTGAAATATTGGGTTTGAATTAGTTTTGAGATGGTTTTTAAAATGAGGTTGTCCTAAATAGTGACATGGTCTAAATACAGTAGCATGGTTTGATGGATCCAAATTCAGATGCTGCTTTCCATGGGTAGCAAGTACAAAAAACGATGTGTATTAGTCTTTATCTCAGTTGATTGACAGCAATATGCATGTTATGCTTTTAGTTTTCATCTCTCTAGAGCATGTGCTGGTCTTTTGTTGTCCATTGTGCCTCGATTAAGACCCACTTGGGAAAGGAGGGCATATAGATTTTCCCTTTCGTTTGTACGTCTGTCATAATTATCATGTTATGTGTATATTTCCAAAACTATATGAGCCAGAGACATAAAACTCACTTGTGCACCTTTGGGGACTGTTTTGTAATTAATCATATTAGAGCAGAATTACGGCCCCTGATTTAAGAAAATCGTACAAAATGGAAGCATCTCTGCCTAAGGGCAGCCTTGCTTAGTTTACAGAGTATACAATATTGATTTCCATTAACACTTTCAAAAAAGTCATTTTATTTGGTCATTAAAATGTGTTTAAACACATTCTTTATACACTTGTAAAATAAAATAAGACATGATGGACCCAGGTGCTGAAACTCTACATGAGTTCCCCATAATAGTGGCCATTTGCAAAAACTGAAGCATGTTTGAACTGTTGTCTCTTGGGAAGGGTGAAAGTAATGGCTTGTATGTCTGTAGCCCCAGGGTGTCTGGACAGGGAGTGTTTGAGCTTTGAAATTTCTAATGCCTCCCCATATACAAATAGGATGAGTTGCCATAGCAACATGCTTTGGGGATCACCCTAATGACAGAACTGTGAGAACAGAGGCAGTTGACACAGTTGATGGGGATACAGTCTCTGGAGCAGTTTCCATGTGCTGGATGGTCCCAGGTGGTGTGATGGAGAAAGTCCTCATCATAATCACTGGTAATGGCAATGGAATGGAATGTCCAATCTTCACCATGATTCCAGGAAACACACATTAACATTGATATCCACCTGATATCTCTCTTGTCTCAGTATGGCAGTGATCAACAGCCATGGAATAGAAAATCATTTCTGTCATAATTAAAAATGTAAAAGTAGGATATGAAATTTTATACACAGTTATGCCTTATCACGGTTATTGAAGGCTGTATTTTGATATCTGTTTCTGGCTTATGTTACCTTTTCCTTAAGCCTTAACCCTTTCCCTCATATAGACTCATTTTGACGCACTCAATAGGTACCACATAAAGACTGATCTGCAGAAAAACACAGTTAAACCTTACCAAATTTAATTACAAAATCCTCATTTCCAGACCACTGAGGAGCAGCGAACAGCATAAAACCTGATCAGCCTGCGAGTTACTCGCAGGCTGATCTGGTTTTATGCTGTTCGCATAGGTCTTTTCATGGTTTCCTCTATGAGGGAAAGGGTTAATTAAGGTGAGGCTCACAAGCAGTATTCCATTTATAGAAGCATCTGTATTTAATAGAAGTATTCCTAAGTATTCTTTATCAGCTGCAGGAGTTGCACTGAAAGGAAGATTTGATGCATTCGCCTACACCTTGTGATCTGTGCTTTACATAATCCCTGCATTAATGCCATTTGATGTGCTAACCATGAATAAATTATAACACAACAGTATTGTCTCAATGGGTTTACATTTCAGCTGCCATTGATGGTCCATTCAGTCATCATTGGCTTTGATGTGTATTGAGTTTTGTCATCCAGTGTAATATGTTTGAGTATATAATTGGAGCACAAGCATCTAGATTCTTGTTATGATTGGGGATTATTTAAAGAGCAAACTTTCTTGTCATTTTTTAGACGGCGATAGCCGTCTTATGCTGAAAATCAAAATTAGGCCTTGCTAATTTGCATATTTTCCACAACATTTTTAACTGTACCTCTCCGCGCTTAGTGCGGATCCATGCAATGCGATTCTGCACTAACGAATACGAGTGGAATATGTTACACAGGCGTTTAAATCATAGCCGTAACCGCTTTTAGTGTGTTACTGTTTGTTAACATGTTTTCTTTTGCCATTATTTTGCACTGGAAGCATCAATTATAAGCATGAAAAAAATATACGTGACATTTCTTAACCAGAACAGCAACCCATCTTACGTACATGAAGATCTACTCCTGTAAAAAGAAAAAGTAGTGCTCCGTATGTATGTAATTGACCTAAAGTAGTCCACACAATATTTTGCATGATGGCGAGTTAGGTTTCTCCCAGGGCATTTCTTAACTTTGAAATAGATAGGCAAACATTCTAGTATCTTAAATAATCAAATACCTGGTCAGTTTCTACACATACAAAACAACAGATAGAATTCGTTAGTACTAGAGAAAGAGAATGACCTACTAAGGTATGCAGCTCTTTATGAATGAAAGGTTCATGACCTTTACTCCGGATAATTATGTTACAAACAGAACCTCTGTAGCAACAGCGGGTGGAGTTTTTGTCGTCATGTGACTGCTTCAATAACTTCAGAAACGCTGTGTTTAGAAAGTTAATCCTGTCGCCGTCTCTCAGCGCATTGTGCGCTTTGATTTTTTCCCTGTCCCGTTTACAAATCATACATTGATCAAATTTTTTAGAGGTAAAGGTATCAACAGTGAATAATCTTGGCCGTAAGTCCTGCATCCTTGACATAGAAACAATTGCTAGGGACACAAGGTGCATCTCCAAAGATGCATTATCTCTCTGTTGATTCAGTTGTCCAAACAAAATTGGCAGGGATCATCATATTATGAAGGAATAAGTTTGATCAATTGGCAGTTTCAAGAAACAATACATAAGATAGACAGCAATTGATATAGATAAATAAGATACTCAGACGATTTGACCAGTGCTTTTAGACTGCATTTCATGAAATTACAGCATATTTTATCCATGGGAGTTTTTCGATAACCAGTCAGGCAATGTGTGAGACTGGTTTCCATGACATAATTGAATAGGGGGTATACCAATTGTAGTTTTACAGAAACCAGTCATTAAAAGTAAAACCTCACAAAATGTCGGATTTGATTTAGAATATAGACAATTTTATGTAGAGCCATGCAACTAATCTGGTGCCATAGTCAGTAAAAATTCATGTTGTGTTAAGGATAGGAACACCAGACTGGAGTCCTGACCGCACCAAAAGTGCTGTTTTTTGGAAGATGCTGATGGTTGCATTAAATAGAACGCCATAGAATATTCTTTTTTTTAGCTCACCTGAGCATAGCTCAGGGTGAGCTTTTGGGATACTTGATTGTCCGTCGTTCGTCGTCCGTCAACAATTTTGATGTTTACACACTAGAGGCCACAATTTTGATCCAATCTTCCTCAAACTTGGTCAGAATGTTTGTCTTGATGATATCTTGAACCCTTTCGAAATTGGGTCAGGTTGGATCAAAAAGTAGGTCAGTAGGTCAAATCTTAGAAAAATCTTGTTTACACACTAAAGGCCACAGTTTTGATGCAATCTTCCTCAAACTTGGTCAGATTGTTTGTCATGATGATATCTCGAACCAGTTTGAAAATGGGTGGGGCTGGACAGAAATGTAGGTCAGTAGGTCAAATCTTAGAAAAAATTTGTTTATACTCTGAGGGCAACATTTTTGGTCTAATCATCCTCAAACTTTGGCAGAATGTTTGTCATGATGATATCTTTTGTGGATGGGGTCAGAAAATTCCTGAACATTGTTTCACCTCATCATCTTAATTCTAAAGCAATCTGTTTTGTACAGGCAATGAATGATACTTTTCTCGGGTGAGCGATCTAGGGCCATCTTGGCCCTCTTGTCTTTAAATATACAAATTTCACACATCTGTCACACCAAGGTCCCGCTGTTTTGTATTCTCTGTGTATTCATGGTGTTCCCACTATGACCATGCATACATGGCGATCATTGTTGACACCATAGAGACCCTACTGCATGGTTGGGGTTTTTATAAATCTACTGTGACTATGGCAATCCTGTGGTGATTGCACTGTGACTATGCAACATCAATGCTGCATTTATGTCAGTTTTTGGGACATTCTACTCTCAGTTAACATGTGCAAAATGTGCATTTTAATTGAAGGCAATTTTATTTGCACAACATTATGCTGAGGACAAAAATCTGTGATTTGGAGTAGAGCAGCCATGGCTGCCGTTCCAGTGCCATCTTCTGACCGAGGCTTTTAGTCAGACCCAGAAACACCTTCTTCTTATTAGGCGTAAATCTATTTGATAGTCTTTAGTCTGATGCTGTTGGACAAGGATCATACGTTGTACCAGCAGTATATTATCCATCTTCTCCTTGACCATGGTGGTTTTACATACAGTCATGGTGGCTTAATAAGATCACTGATGAAGGCAAACTGAAAATCTGGGTTTTATGTATAATAATCATGAATGAAAATCATGATCAAGCTAGGGACAAACAAAGACACAATGTGCAAACCTAGAAATGCTATGAACGTAGTAGTAGTGGGAACCCTGAAGTAAGAACTTGTGCTTGACTGTATTTTTCATCAATCTTTATTTCAGCCCCGCAAGTTTTCATTTGTGATTGACATCATGGGGTCATGCATTCATGAACCGCTACTACTAGCCTGTGCTCTATCAGCGATTCTCACTGCGATTGATTCTAGCTCGGCCAAGTATATCATTGAATACCCGGCTTGTAATGATTCTATGTTCGAATGTCCTGTCAATATATCCTATATGATTCATGCATCCTCCAGCTCAGTCTTGGTCCCTGATGTATCTAGCTACGATCTCCGTCAGTCTGCCTAATGTATTATATATCATTATTATATCTGGCCTATGTACTAGATTCTTGCGTTTCAGTCAGCCTGCTGATTATCTGATCTTGGATCCTGCTCATCTTGTATGCATCATATGATTCATCTTCCCGCCTGGTCCCTAGATAGTATATCCTATATGATTTCTATGCGATTCCTCCGATAGATATCCCATTGATTATGCGATCTTGACCGTCCTTAATCTCATATTCTAACCTGCTCTCCTGTAATTAACCATGTCTCTGCTGCCTGGCCCAGATAGTATCATATATTTTAGGTTCTCGTTGATATCTAAAACTACTACCTGATGTAATTAACACTTGGTGAGTGGTTTTCATAGATACTTATGAGTCATTATATCAATACAGCAATGTAGAAAGTAATTTCACACCTACTGATCATGTAACAAACTCTGACAGGTCTGCATGATTAATCATTTGTCACTAAAGGAGCCGATTTTGTTTGTGTGTTTTTCCTTTTCTCTGTAATCATTAATTTGAAAAACCATGGTATAATTTAAAGTGTTTATTACAAGAATTAAAAAATACGCAATGCCGTCATATACACAAACTAAAACAAAAGATTTCAATCAAATTATCGGTAAAAAAGAACTTATTTCTGGCTTAATTCTCACAATGAATGTTATTATCGTGTTATTTTTGTATTTTTAAACATATTTTATGTTTATAAAGCATTATTAAAGGCTAAACGTAACAAAATAATGAAAAGACGACGTTAAGGTATCAATTAATGTAAATGTATTGAATTTTGACACATAAATGATTCCTCGAATACAGCGATTTTCGAGTTTTTTAGCATTTTCCTGTCCGACCTCGAGGAATCGCATGACCACTGTATATCTATGTAGGGGTCAGTATGTAAGAGTAGTTCCAGGACTGGTTTAATAATGTGACTGGGTGTGGTATCATGATACATGTCTACAGTGTGATAATGGAGTGTGGTAGCACAATAGCTGTTTTAAGTAGACACATGTACTGTCTCAAAATGACTGAAATACTGTTGGTGGGATAAAGACAAATCATATTACTTTTGGCTTGGGTCTCATATCTGGTTGATAAAAGTACTATTAATGAGTTCTAGAGACTGTTTTGTGATGTGCTCATAAATTTATAATTTTCTTAAAAATATGTTTAACATAAGTAGTATGGAAAATATTTCAGCATGCTGAGACTTCAACCAGAGGGCTATTGTACACCATATTTTCAGGCAAAAAAGCAAAAGGAATTTGTTCTGCATATGATTACTTACAACAATACAGTTTTCTGTTCTCATGTATATTCCAGGTAATACTGGTTCGGTGGAATGAGCCCTACCAAAAGTTGGCCACATGCGACGCTCAGGGAATCATATTTGTCTGGATCAAACATGAGGGGCGATGGTCCATAGAGCTCATTAATGACCGCAACAGTCAGGTGAGTGGAACTCATTCAGGGTGTCCAGATAATGGTTAACTCACCAGTTTTTAGCTTGACTATTGGAAGAATATGAGAGTTATTGTAGTTGCCCAATGCGTTTGCGTCGGCGTTAGCGCTGCAGCTTTTGGTTAAAGTGCTGCAGCTTTTGGTTAAAGTTTTGCATGCAAGTTACTATCAACCTTATATCTCAATTACCATTTATGATATTGACTTGAAAGTTTATAAATATGTTCAGGGGCATCAGACAACCAAGGTAGATAACTCTTGACTGAATATGATATAACTTATGGCCCCTTTTTAACTTAGAAATTTTGGTTAAAGTTTTGCATGCAATAGAAAATTTTCGTTAAAGTTTTGCATGCAAGCTACTATCAAGCTTGTATTTCAATAACCATGTATGGTATTGACTTGAAAGTTTATGAATATGTTTAGGGGCATCAGACAACCAAGGTAGATAACTCTTGATGGAATATATTACAAATTATGGCCCTTTTTTTAACTTAGAAATTTTGATTAAAGTTTTGCATGCAAGATACTCTCATGCTTATATCTTAGTATCCAGGCATGCATACAATTGATTTTAAATATCTTTAATACGTTTAGGGGTATCATACTTTCAAGGTAGATAACTCTTGATGGAATATATTACAAATTATGGCCCCTTTTTAATTTAGAAATTTCGGTAAAGTTTTGCATGCAAGGTATTTTCATGCTTATATCTCAGTATCCAGGGATGCGATTGATTTGAAACATCTTTAATATGTTTAGGGGTATCATACTTTCAAGGTACATAACTTTTGATGGAATATATTGGAAATTATGGCCCCTTTTTCAACTTAGAAATTTCGGTAAAGTTTTGCATGCAAGGTACTTTCATGCTTATATCTCAGAGTCCAGGCATGTGATTGATTTGAAACATCTTTAATATGTTTAGGGGTATCTTACTATCAAGGCAGATAACACTTGATGAAATACATTACAAATTATGGCCCCCTTTTAACTTAGAAATTTTGGTTAAATTTTTGCATTCAAGCTACTATCCAGCTTATATCTCAGAAATTGTTTATGGTATTGGTAGAGAGTTAAGCAGTGTATTCAGGGGCATCAGAAAACCAAGGAGGATAACTTTTGGACTGAATTTTATACAAATTATGGCCCTTTTCTAATTTGGATACTTGGTTAAAGTTATGCATGCACAGTGTTATTATGCTTATGTCTCAGTAACTAGGCATGGGATTGATTTTAGACTTCATAAAAATATTAAGGGGTATCAGACAATCAAGGTATATCATTTTTTACTATTATTATATACAGGGTATGTGAAGGGCAAGAATTGAAACAGATTCATTTGATTTACCAACAAGCATTGTGAATAGTCAAGCTTGCTGTCCTCTGACAGCTCTTGTTTACCATTACAATTTGGGTTTCAAGATGCCAGGTGAATGGAGTATTCTGGATTCCTTCCATGCAAACTTCATCAGCAGGACCATTGTGGTGCTGTCACTTACCTCTGCATGCTCAGTAGAGAACAGGATCTTCCAAATAGATATAGAAGTATTCAGATCATTTCAATGGATTATCCGATTGCTACACTGGGTAACCATGTGATCAATGGTTTATACAAAAGAACATGTGGGTTTGTTTGCGATACTGGTAGAGCATTTGACACGGTAACTCCTTAAATTGCCAATAGGTAAAGTTGTGGCATGGATTTTCATCAGTCTTGGAAGGTCTATTACCAGAAGTTCCATAACTTGACCTTACTTGGATTCTACCAACCTTGCTTGTGGTGAGGTTGATCATTTAGAATAAGATCTGTGCCTACCTCACTGCACTGTTTTAGGTGTCAAGCTGAAAGCTTTAACCCTTTAAATGCTGTATGGGCACTTGTGACTGCCTTTTCGACCAGTGCAGATTAAGATCAGACTACATGGATGTGAACTGCACTGTTTGTTATTCATCCAAAACATTTTCAGCAAGCAACCCATAGTAGAGTTCAGAATGAAGAAAATCCAATTCAGAATTTTGCATGGTAAGGGATAAATGCTTGTAAGAATCATGCAATCACTTTCCCAGTAAAGTTGTTTTCACTAGTAAACATTTTTCTTGACTGTTAGTTTTGTTAATTCCATTTAGTTATTAAATTTATCATTAAATTTGTGTTTTAATTATGCTTTTTGACAGGTTTTTGATTCTCATAATGTCTGTCACACTCTAGGCCCTGGTCTTCAAAAAACTTAAAATTGACCATGACTGCCCCAAAAACATGTTTCAAGGCAAACACTTTGAGGAAAAATTTATAACTCTAATAACAGCTTGACACAACTTTCTTCAAACCTGCATCAGGATCTGATATTTTAAACAGGTCAATGTTGCCATTCATTTTCCATGGTCTTGTTTTTTTTCAGTACCATTTGTTTCAGGATTTCCAAATTGTTTAGAATTTCAGCAATATCTCATTTCCAATTTAAGGAAAAGCACTCAGTTGCATGCATAACCTTCATTTCTAGTGCTGCTCCTGTCCAAGAAAAGAGAGAGAGTCTACCTGACTTCCTTCAAATGATTCAAGATATGGAAAGAGCTCTATTCCCTATAAATTTATCAATTACAACCATATAAATTTGAATTCATTATAAGCTTGTTCCTGGCAAACATGCATAATATACTCAAAGGAAAAAGAAGTGCAGGGTAACTAGAATCTGTAGTAGCCTGACTCAAGTTTTTACCGCCTAACCTCAAATAAACCTCATATGATAGACCCCATCTCATTTTAAAGCATTTATTTTGTTTGAAGAAAAAATTGTCATCAAAATAATTTAAACTTTTATACCTTTGAATACTTTCTATTTAATATGACACAGAAGTTTACCCTGCTTTTCTTTTTCCTTTGAGTATAATATTCAGTGTTGTGTTATAATCTATGTAAAATGCAGGCAAATTTGATAGAAACTTGAAATTACAAGTGGATAGAGGTCAAACAGGTTTGATTTTATACTCTTGGAGAGGTAGCAAATAATTAGCTTTGTAGATCCTGTCATAGCTGTCAAAAGTGAAGGTCACATTTTGAACTTTTAAACCATGACCTTTAACCTTGGCTATAACTTGAAAACTATACAAGATCTGATAAATTTTGATCTGGTTCACAACATTATAAGTACTTTAGTCTTACGAATTTTGGTACCTCAAAGTCAAGATTATAATTATGTTACACAAGAAGTGATATTTGTTTAGAAAAATGCCATTATTAGCGACCACATACCAAAACATTTCTAATTTTTGCACTGAAAATCTAAGGTCCAACCATTTTAGGGTTTATTTTCCTTTTATAGCCATTTTATCAACTGTTCATTAACAATATCATAAAAAAATATGCATCCCTTATTTTGTAAACTAGGGCCAGAGTTTTTTAATTACTTCTTTTACATTTTTTTTTTTTCTTAAAAAAATTGAGGAAGGAGGAGGGAATAAAAATAAAGTTAGGAGGAGGGAATAAAAATAAAAATAAAAGCCTTAAAATGTAATGTAGGAAAATAAAATAAAAATAAAATGGACTTTTCCCAAACTTTTTTTATTTTATTTTTACCTTGTAAAATTAGTGACTAAAACCAACATACTTATGTCAAACAGACCCAAGCCTGAATTTAATGTGAGGGATCTCCATTATTACTGATGAAAGTTTATTGTATTTATTTCAAAATAATATCAACTATTTAACAAGCATAAAAATTCCAAAATATTCAGGTCCCTATAATCAAGGTCACCCATTTATTTTCCTCGTCAATAGTTGTGTGAGTGTCGAGGTCATCCCACTTCACACCCTACATAATTAGGAATATTATAAGTTAAATATAATTTAAAGGATCTGAAAAAATAACAAGAAAAAGAAAACACTGAAACAACAAAACAGAAAACATGAGGGAAAAACTTATTCACCAAATATATATTTTCTTTGAATGAGTTGTCATGATTAAGATTTTATTAATCCCCCGCCGCGAAGCGGGAGGGGGGTTATAGGAATGCCCTTCGTCCGTCCAACAGTCCGTCCGGGCGTCAGTCCGTCAGTGTGTCCGAAACATTTTCGTGTCCGCTCCATACCTCATGAACGCTTGGACACATTTTCTTCAAACTCGGCTAAAATGTTAACCTCATTGAGCTGATGTGCAGAAGGCATGAGGCGGTCACGCTGGCTCAAGGTCAAGGTCATACTTGAAGGTCAAATGTTATTTTCGTGTCCGCTCCATATCTCATGAACGCTTGGACACATTTTCTTCAAACTCGGCTAAAATGTTAACCTCATTGAGCTGATGTGCAGAAGGCATGAGGCGGTCATGCTGGCTCAAGGTCAAGGTCATCCTTGAAGGTCAAATGTTATTTTCGTGTCCGCTCCATATCTCATGAACGCTTGGACACAATTTCTTCAAACTCGGCTAAAATGTTAACCTCATTGAGCTGATGTGCAGAAGGTATGAGGCGGTCACGCTGGCTCAAGGTCAAGGTCATCCTTGAAGGTCAAATGTTTAAGCCTCCATTTTTTATGTCATCTCGATATGTCATGTTCACAATCATACAAATTATGTCATGATATATAAAGTTTTTAATTGAGTTACACATGTATTTTGTGGTTACCTAACACATCCTATACTTCATTGATGTTCACTTTTTGTACTGTTTCCCATGTAAAACTTGTCAGTAAACTTTTAATATATGTGCCTCCGAATTCTGAGATTCATACATAACTCCGGAAAGTTAAATTGTCTTAAACTGATCTTCTATGTCTGCTACAACCATGCCAGGTTAAGGTGAACATAATCCTATGACCAAACAAATTCTAATATTTGGCCAGCGGCGGGGGATATAGCTGTCCTTTGGACTGCCTTGTTTTGTTTTGTTTTGAGTTAAATATCAATTAAGGGATCTGAGACAAAAGTTTTACAAATGACCACCATTCTCTTTCTGCATTGCTAATTTTTGCAGATTTATAAATTTCCCAAGCAAATTTTAACCTATTCATCATTGTTTGGTTAATTCTGTTCATAGGAGAGTATATCTTTTAACAAATGTTCTTATTTAATTATGAAGATCTATAAATAAATAAGTGATGGAATTTGTGTTTTCTAATTAATAATCAAACAATATCACCCTAACAAACACCCTAAAAGTAGTGTTTGCAAAATTCAGTATCCTTGTAACTTCTTATCTAGAATACAGGGTTTTCGATGACGCACAAAATTGTGCGTTTTGACGCAAAATAATCTGAAATGACCCCCATGTTGAATGCTAGTGCGCCGTCAATGACGCATTTTCAAAACCAGGTTCTAAATATAAGCCACATTCGATTGATATCAAATAGCTGTCAGTTTTAACCTACTATATGTGTTTCCTTTATTCTGGAAACAATATGTGACGTTCCAGATGCATGTTCATTTTATTTTCTTTGCTTAGCTCTGAATAACAGATCAGGATATGGGACTTTCTGTTTCTTAAAATAGAACCCGGATTGCCGGCATTGCATAAAACGATGACCTCACGTCTTTGTCGTCCGGAATATTAGGCTGTCTGTTAACGTGCACAGAAGCATGTTTTTATTTATGAAAACTAGACTTACTTTGATTGTTTCTCACCATATATGGCCCTTTTATATATTTGGATAAATTTTATCACAGAAAAATTCTCCCTTTATAAATAAGTCTGATGTTCCGATACGTTCTGTATAACATAGTCCCAACCAATGATGGAGAGTAGTTGCATTCGGATCATCGCAAATGCTGCAACAATGACGCAGCGGAATCTTAAGTTTTTCTTTTCAAAAGAGAACTCGGAAACGGACAATGCAGATCGTCCTGAACTAAACAGTTATATTATTTTATTTTCCAATGTTTCCATTTACACAGGTTTTATATAACAGACACAGTGCAGGTATTAAGTTTTATTATTATTATTATAAATAGTTGTTAGGATCAATGAATGTCCGTCGTCCGTCCTACTGTCCATCCGTCCATCGTCCACAATTAGTTTGTTTGCACTTTAGCGTCTTCATTTCTTAAGCGATCATCTTCAAGCAATCATCTTCAAACTTTATGACAATGTTTATCACAATAATCTCTTGGCCATATTTGTTTATGGCAGATATTGGCCTCTAAGGGCAGAGAAATGCCCCTTTTAATATTAAAAAATGCCAGTTTCATTTCTTAAGCAATTATCTTAAACTCTTTGACATTGTTTATAGCCATATTGGCCAAGTTCAATTATGACTGATATGTGTTAATTAGGTCAGGAGTTATGCCCCTTTTGATATTAAAAAAATGTCATATTACACTTTATTTGCACTCTAGCATCTTTATTCTGAAGTAATCATCTCCAAACTTTAGAACAATGTTCATAGCCATATTCTTTCAGCAAAGTTTGATTTTGACTGATATTGGCCAATTAGGTCAGGATTTATGCCCCATTTAATGTTTAGATTTATGTGTTTAAAGCCATAATTTCTCAGTCAAGTTTGACTTCGAATTTTGACCCAGCACTGTTTAGTTTGTGGAATTATAAATGATCTCAACATGGATTATGAGTAAGTACACTAGCTATAATTTATAATTGTAAGCAATTAAGGCAGTTTTTCTCAGGTGAGCGACTTTAGGGCCATCTTGGCCCTCTTGTTTATCAGAACAAACAACCTGTTACATTGTAATTGATCAGTAGTTTCCAAGTGCTCCTTAATTAATATATTAAGAATAATTTCTATTTCAAAAATCTTGAGCAGGATGAGTAGAATGTAACCCCAGGTAATAGCTTTTACTTTTTACGCAGGGGAAAATTGTTTTCATGTCACACAACTGGTTTTTCCTGTCAATTGCCAAGTGAATTTTATGTTTGCTTTCTTGTAGTTTCTAAATAAAGTAGCATTCTCTTATTTAAGTATGCTTATAACAATTCAAATGGTAGTTTGGAATGTTGCTGTTCTTTGCATTTGAATAACATGTTGTTGATTGATGTGTATGTACCGGTAGTTTAAAAACATTGTGAATATGTCAACCTTTCTCTTGAATTTATATAGACTCATTTACATGCATTTGCAAACAGAGCAGACCCAGATCAGACAGCGTGGTCTTAAAGGAGGTGTCAGATTAGGGTCTCCTCAGTGTACTCATACAAGTCATAAGCTCTGTCTGGGCGCAAAGAAAAATCCCTGGTTTATATACCATTTAAAGTTCAGCAAGTCAACTAGCTTGCTGGGACAAAGTCCTTAGAGAGCTATTGGATCGGGGTATGTCGTTTGGTGGGTGAGATGGTGGGCAGTGTCAAACTTAAGTTTCCGCACATTAACTCCAGAACGGGTTGACAGATATAGATAATTTTTATTACACATGTTATCCCAATAAAATGAAGGTCAAGTTCATTTTTGTGCAAAATCTGTAAATTTCGGCACTTTTGACTTAGAATTTTCGAAAACACCTTGTCCGCACATTAACTCCCAAGTGGGCTGGCAGATTTAAATAATTTTTGGTAATCATGTTTATCCCAATAAAATGAAAGTGAAGATTGGTTACATTGCAAAATATGTAAATTTTCAACACAGTTATGGCCCCTTTTTGACTTAGGATTGCAAAAAAACACTTTGTCGCTCAATGGCTCCTGCATGGGTGGGTAGATTATAAAAAAATTTTAGGTACACATTTTTTTCCTAATAAAATGAAGGCCAAGTTTGATTATGGACAAAATCCGTAAATTTTTACAGTTATGGCCTCTTTTAGACTTAGAATTTGTGAAAAACTCCTTGTCTGCATGATAATTCTCAAACAGGTTGACAGATTTAAATGATTCTTAATACACATGTTATTATAATAAATGAAGGTCACATTCAATTTTTAGCAAAATTCATAATTTTTTTACAGTTATGGCCCCAATTCAGCTTAGAATTTGCAAAAAAACACTTTGCTAAGTGCACTAGCTTTAGAAATAATGACATTATCCAAATTCCAAATTTTTTACCTTGTGACTAAAAGTTGGCTTTGTAGATGTGAAAGTAAAATATGTAAGAATGATAATTTATGATTCAGGCAGTTTCTTCAATATTATAGCGTGTATGTATACATGCATATGCACACATACACAAGCTGTTCAGAATGATTTGACAGTTGAGACGAAATATAAACTTTGAAACTCTAAGAATAAACTTTGAAACTCTAGGAAAAGAAGAAACTGAAAGGGGTATTAGCTATTTTTATTTAAGTGTCTTTTTAACTCGCTGTAAAAGTGGTCTGCTTGGGGAGCTTTGTTGTCTTCTGACAACTTTTTGTATTCAGTTCATGAATTTGTACATAAATTGTCATGGGGTAAAGGGTATATGTTATTATGGTCAAAAAATAATGCAATGTATTGCCTTTCCAGTTCAGTACAGACTTCTTCTATCCTAATTTTAAGCATCATTTTGTTTTTCTTTATTTCCTCTAATATTAATTGTTCAAGTCACTGTTTGATCACTTGATAAGATAGATTTTATACTATATAGGACTGACCTGTAAGATAGATTTTATAGTACTGACCTGTAGGGGCAATACTGATATAATTATCAGGCGATGTCCTGTATTCATTTCTTCATCCTATCCTAAAAGACTCAGTCTTGTTAGTCCATCCAACTGAACATCATCAAAGACCTTCATCTGACAGTTTCGAGATACATCAAAGATTAACATTAATTAAGTAATGAACAACCCTGTTTAGTCAGCATCCTGGATCAAAGATGATTGATCCTGAATTTTCCTTTATGGTCATTTTGTAGAACTTTTACCTTTGTAATACCATACTTTGGCCTTAATTTCTATTTTCATATTTTTTGCATAATAAGGAGGTTGTCCTAAAACTGTGACAAGTTAAGAATACCATCAGGGTGGTAAAATTAACATATGAATTTTGGAAAAGGGGTAATGTATGTTAACACATAAAAAAATTAACAAATAACAAATTGGCAAACTCTGACAAACATGAACCAATCCATACCAAACTTGGTCACAATGTACATGTGTACAATACTTGGGACAAATTAAAGAAACACATTAACCTAAGATGTGCTGACTTGAAAGCCATTGTTTTGAGATGATTTTGTGACTAAATCGAAAACAAAATTACATCAGCAATGTCACCGAGATGCTCGATAGTAACTGTAGAGAATCCACATTTTAAACGGATCTTTTTAACAGACAAGGTCAATTTGGATCAATGTTTAAATAGGCAGAAAAGAAGGCTGCATAAGATAAAAAATGAAATAAAAGTATTCATTTTAGGTTTATTTGTTTCTTTTATCAGTATACATTTCTATCCATACAATTCAACACTGATGTTGTGGCTTTAGTTTTTCTATAGTTTTACAAGGGAGAAATTGGCAAGATTCAGTCGGTCAGATCTCTTCTGACCAAACATGTTTTTGAATTTGCAAATATTCCTCAGGCAAGGGGATGTTTTTTGTCCCTGTATGTCTTTATTCATCCCTTCCACGCAAAATAAGACCATTTTTATGAAAATCCATAAATGATCAAAGGAGTTACAACAATTAAAATGACATGATGTACGATTTCAATGGAACCTAACTTTCTTATCATATATAAGGTTGTTGATTTTTTTTTTTAATGCAGCAGTTTTTCGGTCAAAGCAACATGCTGAATACCTTAATGTTACCTAGTGCTCTTGCTGGCATATGATTGTAGGCTATGTTCTCATGGTTCTAAGCAGAGGTTTTAGAATAGAGTCTCAATATCTATGTGTTACAAGCTGAAACAGATAGTTTTGAAGAACCTCCAGCTTCCTGTGCCTCTTGATATATTTGATCATGTTTTTACATACAGCCTGTGTGATATGATATCTTTGAAAGATTGTGAATGTACAAAAATGATAATATGATGTCATGTGTTGTATTGGCTATTTTATGGAGACATCAGAAGTGCATCAAGATAATTAAATGTGTCATAGAACTTCAGGAAAACTGTCATATTTACTGGTATAAACCATCCTGGAATTAAATTTCCCTGGTTCTACATCAGTCTGATCAATCAACCAATCGCAAAGTAAAATTCTGTTTGCAGGTGACAGACTTTGCGTGGTCACATGATGGACGTATGGCCCTCATCTGTTACTGCGATGGTTTTGTCCTTGTGGGGTCAGTGGCTGGACAGAGGTACTGGTCATCCATGTTGAACCTGGACAACACGTCCATCACTTGCGGAGTGTGGTCACCTGACGACCAGAAGGTAAGTTGTCTCCTCTTGTGCTCATTTATGGCTTATTTTTTTATGTCCTGACTCCAAACTACCCTTTTTCCCTGAAACCATCAAACATTTTCACTTCAATCTTGAAGTTCTTGTTCACAATAAAAAAGGGAACCATTTCAAAAGGATATTTTTCTACTTGAAATTTTCTGGACAGTTTAAATTTTTTGAGGTCATTTTTTTTAAAAAACTGTCAAACATATTCACCTCTAAAGTGGATGGCTTGTTTACTATCAAAATTAGAACCCATTTCAAAAGATCAGGTAACCCCCTAGGATCATTCTGGCACAGTTAATACCCTTTTTTGACTTAGAATTTTCTGAGTTGCTGAATTTTTTTTCTCCAAAAAACATCAAGCACTATATTCACTTCAAACTTTGAATACTTGTTCACTACCAAAAAGGGGAACCCATTTCAAAAGGTCAAGTAATGCTAGAATTTATTTTTGCATTAGAACTTAGAATTTTCTATGTTAAGGTTTTTGTTGAGGTTAATTTCTCAAAAACTCCAATATATTCACTTGAGGGTTTAAATTACTTGATAACCTTCAAAGTGGGAAAATATTTCATAAGGGTATGTAACTCTTAAATTTTTTTTATTATTTTACACAGTAATGTCCCTATTCAACTTTTTCGTTATTGTTCATTTTAATAAAAAGATGTCGGACTCTCTTGAAACATGGAATATTTTAGGTTATTTTTTCCATGCAAGTTCCTATCTCAGTAAGAAATAAAGCTGGGGGATTGAAACTCCCTACATGTGGGCTCAATCCTTATGTCATTTTCTTTTTGTGTCACCTGCTGTAAGCAAAGGTGACACATAGGGATCACTTTTCCATTGTCTGTCTGTCTGTTCGCCACACTTGTTCCGTCACACTTCAGCAGGTGACATGTGTTCCAAAGAACATTCTTGTTAATGCTAACTACAAATAGTAAAAGCTAAGATTATAGTTAGTATTACAATCCAGCACTCAGAAAAGTGGATCAAGCTGCTCATATCTTTGGACAGCTCTTGTTTGAATTAAATTACAGCCTTTGGACTTGTTTTTCAAATTATCTTTACAGATCCTTAATTATGCTCTCCAAAAATATTTGGGGGAACAATTATTAACCCTTTCCCTCATAGAGGATACCATGAAAAAACCTATGCGAACAGCATAAAACCAGATCAGCCTGCGAGTAAGTCGCAGGCTGATCAGGTTTTATGCTGTTCGCTGCTCCTCAGTGGTCTGGAAATGAGGATTTTGTAATAAAATTTGGTAAGGTTTAACTGTTGTTTTCTGCAGATCAGGCTTTATGTGGTACCTACTGAGTGCGTCAAAATGAGTCTATATGAGGGAAAGGGTTAAGGTTGCTGCTGTATGCGTCTGTCACAGATCTTGTCTTAGCTCCTCCTCAGTAACCACTTTTTAGAACTCAATTTAACTACATTGGAAGCTTTACTGTCAAGAAGAGGTGTGCATACTGTCTGCATGTTCTGCTTTGACAAAATGGCATGAAATGATATACATGGGTAGAAAAAATAATAAAAAATAATTTAAAAGCAGAAAGGTTTTTCTCTCTCTCTGTTGAAGTTTATAGTTATGCCACTGTGTATATAAGTTTTAATGTTAGATGTTGAAGTGATCCAAGCATGACATGGTTAAAATGATCTTTAGGTTAAATGACTTTTTGTCATCTATCCTTAATGTCCATAAAATTAAAATAAAATCAGACTAAACAGTATTGATTAGCCATGGTAACAGATTTGTATGGCCAGATCATGGTCAAGAGCATTTATAGTCAACATCAGGGCTGTTGGTCAAGACTTATTTATAACATTATTATTAGTCCCCACTGATGAAACCGGTTGGGGACTATAGGTTTGCATGCGTCCTTCCATGCGTCCGTCCATCATTCCGTCCGTCTGTCCCTCTTTCGTGTCCACTCCATAACTTGGACTTTTATGGATGGATTTCAATAAAACTTCACAGAAGTATTTCTCATAATCCAAGGGTGTGTCACGCGCATCAACCATATGCACCCTTGAAAGGTCAAGGTCACAGGAGTTGTTTGAAATTGTCTTTTGTGTTCATAGGCTTCATCTTTATGTCCGCTCTATAACTTTCATATTAATGGATGGATTTTCTTCAAAATTTACAGAAGTGTTTGTCATAACACAAAGGTATGTCGGGTGCATCAACCATATGCCTCTTTGAAAGGACAAGGTCATTAGAGTTGTTAGAAATTCTCATTGGTATTTGTAGACTACATCTTCTTGTCCACTCTGTAACTTCCATATCTACAGATGAATTTTCATTAAACTTTACAAACGTGTTAGTCATTACATGAAGATGTGTTGGTGAAACAACCATATGCACGTTTGTTAGGTCAAGGTCAGAGAAGTTGTTTGAAATTGTCTTCTATGGTATTCATAGGCTCATAAGGCTTCATTTTCATGTCCACCTTATATATTCCTTATCTATGTTTGGATTCCTAAAACTTTACGGAAGTGTTTGTCATAACACAAAGGTGTGTCACACGCATCAACCATATGCACGCTTGAAAGGGATCATAACCTATTTCCATTATTTTCTTGTTTCTATCTGGCACAAATTTTTCATGGGGGGTTTTCACCAGTGGGGACTCCTGACAGTATTATTAAAAATTATTTAATAAAGATTATGAAAATTTAAGCATAGTGTGGATGAAAAATGATGTATATTGGGTTAGAATCAAAATAATCAACGTCTGTGTTTTGTGGTGTATTTAACAACAGGTTCCTCGTTCAGGTGCAAATTTTGTGTATATTTTTAGCCTGAATTGTCAGACAGAGGGTCTTTCCAGTGTTTACAGATGTACTTAAATTGACTTACACAGGTAAGGTGAAACCTAAGTACTAGCCAAAGTAGTTATATATTCGGTTCTTCCCAAATAAACAATTGACAATAATAAATAAAGAAATATACAATTTTTTTTTATGGGTTGATTACATTTTTAGCTCGACTATTCGAAAAATATGAGAGATATTGTAGTCGCCCTTGTGTCGGCGTTGGCGTTGCAGCTTTTGGTTTAAGTTTTGCGCGTAATTTTATAACCTTATAAAACCTTTGGTTTAAATTGGGGAAAAGGATGGCCCCTTTTTAACTTAGAAATTTTGGTAAAAGTTCTGCATGCAAGATACTATCATGCTTATATCTCAGTATCCAGGCATGTGATTGATTTGAAACATCTTTAATTGTTAGGGGTATATACTTTCATGGTAGATAACCTTGATAGAATATGTTACAAATTATGCCCCTTTTAACTAGAAACTTTAGTTAAAGTTTTGCATGCAAGGTACTTTCATGCTTATATTCAGTATCCAGGCATGGGATTGATTTGAAACATCTTTAATGTGTTTAGGGGTATCATACTTTCATGGTAGATAACTCTTGATAGAATATGTTACAAATTATGGCCCCTTTTAACTTAGAAATTTTGGTTAAAGTTTTGCATGCAAGGTACTTTCATGCTAATCATGACCCTAGGATCAGAATGGACCCCGCCCCAGGGGTCACTTGATTTTACATAGGCTTGAATAGGAAAATCTAGAAAAATCTTCTTATCAGAAAAGACAAGGCCTGGAGTTTAGATATTCATTGTGTATTATTTCCTAATGGACATCTACCAAATTTGTTCAAATCATGGCCCTGGATAAAATTAGCCCCGCCCTTGGGGTCACTTGATTTTACAGAGACAAATCTGGAAAAAAAACTAGAAAAATCTTTTTCTCAGAAACCACAACGCCTGGAGTTTAGATATTTATTGTGTATTATTGCATTAATATGGACATCTACCAAGTTTGTTCAAATCATGGCCCTGGAATCAAAATTGGTCCCACCCCAGGGGTCTCTTGATTGTACATAGACTAACAAAGGAAAGATTTTTAGCTCACCTGAGAACTTGTGCTCAGGGTGAGCTTTTGTGACCGTTTTTTGTCCAACGTCCGTCGTCAACAATTGCTTGTGAACACTCTAGAGGTCACAGTTTTGGCCCAATCTTCATGAAACTTAGTCAAGATGTTTGTCTACATGATATCTCGGATGAGTAATGGGTCACATGGGTTCAAAAACTAGGTCACCAGGTCAAATCTTAGAAAAATCTTGTGAACACACTAGAGGCCACAGTTTTAGCCCAATCTTCATAAAATTGGTCAGGATGTTTGTCTACATCATATCTTGGATGAGTTCGAACATGGGTCATATGGGGTCAAAAACTAGGTCACCAGGTCAAATATTAATAAAACCTTGTGAACGTGCCAGAGGCCACATTTTTGGCCCAACCTTTAGGAAACTTGTGGTCAGGATGTTTGTTTTTATGCTATGACAAATGAGTTTGAAATTGGGTCATGTTGGGTCAAAAACTAGGTCACTAGGTCAAATCTTTGAAAATCCTTGTGAACACTCTAAGGGCCTACATTTTTGTACCAGTCTTCATTAAACTTGATAAGAATGATGACTGCATGAATTCCCAGTTGAGTGCAAATTCAGGTAGGATCAAAATGTAGGCCACTTAGTCAAATGTTAGAAAAACACTTTAGATGCCACATTTTTTGTCATCATGCCTAACACAGCAATCTTACTCAGGTGAGCGACACAGGGCCATCATGGCCCTCTTGTTAAAAGATATCCTTGTCAGAAACCACAAGAACATGGGTTTAGATATTTGGTATGTAACATGGCCTTGTGGACCTGAACCAATGTTTCAAATCATTGCTCTTGGGGTCACCTGACTTTATACAGTTTCTGTTTTCAATTAAGATTATTTTTCTGTTTTATAAAGGCAATATTAATCAGGTGAGCATTAGGGCCATCATGGCCCTCTTGTTTAAAATTCTTTTAACCTCTTATTTATATTGACATATATAACTGTCCTCTATAACTCACAATGTTATCTCAGCTCTTTTACTTAAATTTTGTAAATTACATTATTTTGTTATATCATCAACATGAGTGCGTGCATGAGCGCTGCGACCTGTGTTTTGTTGCAAATATACGCCTCATTGGTAACAATAACCTATTGAAGCTTTATATATTTATATTTTTTCTGCTGTAAAGTTAGGTAAGCATGCCTTATGTTTAAAGAAGAATTGTTTGTTTCAGAAATAGTTCAAAACAGTATCAAACAACTAAATGATAGTTAAGACTTAAGTTGACCTTATTGACATATTCTTTGAAAAATGGCTCAATTCAAAAAATAAGAAATCTTTTATAGCATTTATCTGAGTTTTATTTGAAACGAAACTCTGCAGCAGCTGAAAAGTGACATTTATATAGGTTTCATGACACCTTTAGGGAAAAGTGTGTTGGAATTAAGTGGGGTTTTCAGGGTAGCTGTGGAACCTCAATTTAGACTTATTTTCAGACAATGATGCAAGATAAGACCTAATGTATATTTTAACATTTTTTTCAGTAAAATGTACTTATACATAGGGATAAATGTTACACTCAATTGTTTCTTGAGATGACAAGTAGCTGAAATATCAATCAAACTTTTGGACTGAATAACAGTTTCTTTGATAAATATACAGCCAAACTGTCTTAAGCTGTCAGTCAAGAGAATAATTGAAAGTGACCGCTTAACAGAGATGGCCGCCAAATGAAGGTTAAACATACCAAAATTCTGGTTTGGTAATATTAAAACTGACCGCTAAATGCAGTTTGACAGCTTAATATAGGTGGCTGCTAATGCAGGTTCAACTGTAAAGTCATCTTATTAAAACAGATGCACTTTAAGACATGTTTCAGGCTGAACCTTATAAACATCTGTACTACTGTAGACTGTTTCAGGCTGAACCTCATAAACATCAGCACTGGCCTATATTTGCAGAGTTTATTTGTCATAAAACAAAGACTTCACCAACATTAAAAAGGGAGAGTAGAAAATTTATTTTTGTAATTTCTACTGATCGTCTGTGAACAAGCTGCTTTAAGCACCAATCACACATGTCAGTAATTTTCTAAAAGTATTCAGACATTTTAGGGGAAAAATCAGGTTCAAGTTAGGATTTTACATATTTCACAATGATTCAACATGAAGCCATCAGACATCTCCAAATGATCAGTTACCTTTTCATAAACAAACCAACAGAGAATCATCAAAGCCAGGTTGATGAGAAGCCAGTGTGTCAACCACAAACTTCTTCCATTACCAGTGAACCTTTACTCATATTTGATGGATGCCTAACCAGTCAACCACTGAGACCGGAGTCAAACTAGACTCAGGTCTCAGTGATTGACTGGTTAGGCATCATTCCCTTAATCAGTGTTCTGCCAAGAATTTTGAAATTAGGGGACAAATGCCCCATATCATCTATAAAAATTAGGAGATGTCTTCAAAATCAAAGGGACATAGAACAGTAACAACCCCTTAACTCATCAAGTATGAGTAAAGGTTACCTTTTCAGTCTCACAGCCTTCACACAATTTATCCAGTTCATTTTATAGATTTGTGGTCACCAGACTCTTCAAGAGTGCCAAGGGCAATTAATAGTCTTAAAATTTGTATTTTTTACTGTATATATATTTCTTTTGTTGTGTTTTATATTACAAATTACAAGTCATATATTTTTTTTCTGCGTTATAATTTAAGCATGTGAAGTCAACTGTGTTGGAATATTCAAACAGATTTACACTTGGTGTTGGACGATATTGCTTTCGTTTGAAGTTTTAGGTGGGGACAAAGATCTTTGAAGAAAACCTGATTGACTATTTGAGTTTACAGTTGCTTTGACAGTATTTCATTCATATAGCAACATCCAGCTAATTACAGGTGGAGGAAGACCCTGAATGCACGGAAGCATCCGGGTAGAATTACTGACACACTGCAAGCCAGCTGGAAGATTTCCTCACATGAAATTCCGAATGACCCTGCCAGGATTCGAACCCACACGTTGAGGGGGTTTGGAGAAGTATTACTTCCTTCAGGATGTTATTATTTGCATCACTTTCAGTAGATTATTTCCAAAGTAACTGAAGTTCAATGTTTTTTCGCAACCGGCAAAGCAGTGTTGTTTACAGATGATATGCAATTTAGGTATCAAGAACAAAGAACTGACTGCTTTTAAGCAAACCAATCAAAATCAATGTTACAACACACATAGCATGCTGCTTCCTGCCTGAATACAGCAGTTTACGTTTTTTTCCCCAGCAATTTTGTATGAGACATATGTCGCACTAAGAGCAATTTGTATGCAACATTTTAAATTTTTTAGCTCACCTGAGCACTTGTGCTCGGGTGAGCTTTTGTGATCGCCTTTTGTCCGTCGTGCGTCGTGCGTCGTGCGTCGTCAGTCGTCCGTCGTCCGTCGTCCGTCGTCAACAATTGCTTGTGAACACTCTAGAGGCCACAGTTTTGGCCCAATCTTCATGAAACTTGGTCAGGATGTTTGTCTACATGATATCTCGGATGAGTTCGAAATTGGGTCATGTGGGGTCAAAAACTAGGTCACTAGGTCAAATCTTAGAAAAACCTTGTGAACACTCTAGAGGCCACATTTGCCCAATCTTCATAAATTTCAGGATTTTGTCTACATGATATCTCGGATGAGTTCGAATTGGTGGGGTCAAAAACTAGGTCACTAGGTCAAATCCTTGAAAAACCTTGTGAACACTCTAGAGGCCACAGTTTTAGCCCAATCTTCATAATATTTGGTCAGGATATTTGTCTACATGATATCTCGGATGAGTTCGATATTGGGTCATGTGGGGTCAAAAACTAGGTCACCAGGTCAAATCTTAGAAAAACCTTGTGAACACTCTACAGGCCACAATTTTGGCCCAATCTTCATGAAACTTGGTCAGGATGTTTGTCTACATGATATCTCAGATGAGTTCGAAATTGGGTCATGTGGGGTCAAAAACTAGGTCACCAGGTCAAATCTTAGAAAAAGCTTGTGAACACTCTAGAGGCCACAGTTTTGGCCCAATCTTCATGAAACTTGGTCAGGATGTTTGTCTACATGATATCTTCGATGAGTTCGAAAATGGGTAATGTGGGGTCAAAAACTAGGTCACCAGGTCAAATCTTAGAAAAACCTTTTGAACTCTCAAGAGGCCACAGTTTTAGCCATATCTTCAATAGATTTGGTCAGGATGTTTGTCTAATTGATATATTGGATGAGTTTGAAAATGAGTCACATGAGGTCAAAAACTAGGTCACCAGGTCAAATCTAAGAAAAACCTTGTGAACACTCTAGAGGCCTACATTTTTGTCCCAGTCTTCATTAAACTTAATATGAATGATGACTGCATGAATTCCCAGTTGAGTGCAAATTCAGGTAGGATCAATATGTAGGTCACTTAGTCAAATGTTAGAAAAACACTTTTAGATGCCAGATTTTTTGTCATTATGCCTAACACTGCCATCTTACTCAGGTGAGCGACACAGGGCCATCTTGGCCCTCTTGTTTAGTGATAATGTTGCAAAATCATGTCAAAACTTTGGCAGAATACTGCTTAAATCAGAGGTCACGGGGTTTAATATTTTATCTCCTGCAGCAGCATACCACAGTTGTCAAAAAAGTATATCTCCTTTGTTAGGTGCTCAGCATACACCGGTATTTCCAGGCTCCCTGTTCTTGAAAATTAATTAATACATTTCCATTATGTTCCTGGCAGCCACGGCAACCACGTTTCAGGCCACCATGTTCTGCATCGAACATCATTTCAGGGCTTTATATAGTAACACTTAATTTTCCTCCTTTTAACTACGCAGAGGTAAAGTCTGAATTTTGTTTTTTGCCTAGTGGTGTTAATTCTTATACTTATTTAAATACAGTTTCATTATGGAAATCAAAACTGAATTGAAATGTGCAAATAAAATATTATTTATGCTGCAAATAACATGTTCAGTAAACTGGAACAAAAAGTAAATGTGCTAGTGAGTGAATCGCAAATAATTAGGAGATATTTGAAACATTGACAACTTGTAATTGCCTATTAATATACACATGCATGTTAGTGTATCAATTGCTCCAGTAGTTATATGCAGGGCCTTGTAAAGATTAGGACACAGTTTCGAATCTAGCTGTGGATCTTTTGTAAAAGTAAATCTTATTTCAAGTTACCTATAAAAGATAATAAATAAATAAAATGTAATATATGAAAGTATAGCACTTAGCAATGCTTTACACGGTGGAATGGCTGGCTGACCTAGGGGAATTTAAAAATGTTCTCCTTTTTTTTTTTTTAAATCTAAAATACCACCCTAGTGCACCAGCAATTTGACAAATTTCCCACATTTTATGTTTGCCAAAGTATTTCCCCATTGATTGGTGCATAATTGATATTTTTGTTTATCTTGACACATTGCATTAATGAAGTATAACATTCATATGTATAGGCTGTATTTAAATAAAGCATTGTTGGGTTTTATTTGTACTGAATAGTTTTATTCATTGCCATATCTATAATTGTGCTTGTGGCAGCACTATATCTGTCTCAAGTAGACATTGTCTTCAAATGACTGAAATACTGTCAGTGGGACGTTAAATCCAATAAACAATTTTTATTTATATACACATATATAATTATGTAAATCTAAATAATTGTAGGAAATAGTCACAGAGGAACAATGTGCTTATTGTAAGCTGTCCACTGAAACACATTTTGAGTTTATGCTTTTTTGTTACGATAATATTTATGCAAACGTGTTTATGACATTGGGATAAAGGCATTGCTTGAAAATTTGATCCTTAATGTTTTTTAGATTAACTATAACATACAAAATTAATGCCTCATCATTACATTAAAAACCATGTTCTGTCATCACAATAGGAGCATTGATTTACACCGTGGGCATAAAAGTCCACCAAAGATGCCCAGCGTCAATGTTTTATCTGTAGAAAGCCTTGACAGAACGTAAGAAACGTGTCAAACCTTGATGAGAAAATGGGAAATGTGAGGGAACCCGTTAGAACATGACGAACCTGGAGGGTATGTACTGGAGTCCTTGTGCACCTTTGTACCAGCAGGGCTCAGCCCCTTTCCCTTCCACAGGGTTGCCATGACAGTATTGTCGTGGCTGCCAGGAACATAGTGTAAATGTAGCATTACACTCAAACATCTGCATAAATTTGAGTTTTAAGCCCCAGTATGATATTTGAACAGTATTCTCAAATAAAATTGCCATAAATCGCCTAGTTTTGGGTAACATGGAGAGTTCTCAAACACTCTCAAATTTAATGGAGTATGACATTTGACAAAGCTGAAAATGCGCTTAAAATACATTGTGAACACCCGTCATTGATCAAACTAAGTTGAAAATGATTGTCATACCATTTAAGTTGCGTATAATTTTCAGTATCCTTGCACCAGGACTGGTTTGCCTGGAGTCAGAACAACACATTTGCTATCATGCCATGTGTACAATTGTCATGATATTACTATGAGGCAGCTGTTTATCTGTCTAATGTAATTGGTCTCCAAGTGAATAAAATGACAATTTCACAGTTATGTGTATAAGTCGTCAAAAATATTATGATCCCTGAAGTACAGTGTCATAGTGGAGCAGAACAGTTCTGTGTTGCCAGAGCCCAAGCAGCCAGCCAGAACAAACAAAATCATGTGTATAATCTGGTTAATGTGTAGTATTACAATCAATAACAGGTCTTGTCCATGGAAACAAATGAAAGAAAAGGACCCTCTATAGTGATTTCTAAGTTAGATATATGCATGCATTCTGTGGTCATGCAATTCCTCAATGGGGTGATTCTTGGAATTCCAACAATGACTGGAGCTCTGCATGCTCATTCCCTTGAATCAGCCCTTTTTAGCTTGTCTGTTTTTCAAAGAAAAAAAAGTTGAAGTATTGTAATCATGACTCTTTTGTTGTTGTCGTTTGGGTTGTCGTCGTGAAAAACCTTGGCCATAACTTCTAAACTAATAAAACTTCTGTCATCAAACTTGACATACAGTGCGGCTCGCGTTCAAGTTGGCATTTTTAGCGTGTAACGTGCGTGTAACGTGCGTTCCGTGTCCGTGTAATGTGCGTGTAACGTGCGTGCGTGTACCGTGTAACCGTGTAACATTCTCAACGTGTGGTCCGTGTAGCATCGTTTATATCGTGTGTAACGTGTTAAACTGTAACATGTCACGGTGTAAAATCATTTGGCTTATTGTACTAGAACCCTGATGGAAATGAGTCTTGATCGAGGTAAAAAACACATTTATCATGTGTTTTTTTGGATATACCATATTTCATAATGCACATTGCTTCAACTTTATATAAATTAATAATAAAATACGACTTATCGATTTCCTAGGTCTCCTCAGTCCTCACGAATATTATAACCACTATTTATTCCGTTTACAGGTAAAATGTAACTCAAAATTTGCTGGCTCGGAATTTATACTCTGTCGTGCTGGTGGCACATTGTGTCGTTTAGCAGGGACTTCCTGTGTATTCCAGTTTGACACGATACACAACCTATGCACAGGAAATATTTAATTTTGACACCCAAGACCAAGAGTACATTTGAGGAAGTCAGACTGGGTAGCTGGACTCGGGTTATACTTAAATCGTCACCTTGGCCTGGTACATGTAACTTAACGTTGGACGACTTATGTGTAATTCTCTCTCTCCGCCATCTCTCTCTCTCTCTCTCTCTCATTAGCCTAGATGTGATATATATACAATGAATTTAAAACTTCAACTATCATGCTCATTATTAACTAATTAGATTTAATTTTCACGTTATAACCGCAACGAATACATCCAAGACTTAAACCTTTCATCTACCTAAGGAAGCACTCGATAGGATAAACTTATTTAAATGAATTGCGTTTTTAAATTGATTCGATTAACTGATAAATGATTAGGAATTAATTGCCGAAAGCATAATTATAACTACTCGCTTTCATCTATCTAAGGAAAAACTCAATAAGATGAACTTATTGATCGATTGCGTTTTTTGAATTTATTCGATAAACTGATAGGAAATTAGGAATTAATTGCCGAAAGCATAACTTTAAATACTCGCTTTTCCATACATGTCCTGGTGATGGTACAGGTAATTATAAAGATAAAATGGGCTTCACTCCTAAAACTATTGAATGTTTTATCCGTCTTTTGAAAATCATTTCGGGTTGATTGTTTTGTCTGTCTTCCAATAATGAGTAATCATACATTGTATACACAGATTCGTAATCGTCAATTCTATTCGTTTTCTTATTACAAGAATTAGAAAAAAAGATTGATAAGTGTCTATGGACGAAAACAACTACAGCTAGTATATGTGGCTAAAATTATAGATTTCCAACAAAACGATACGATTTTTTTAAATTCTGTGTTCATATTTGTTTCGGTAAATGGCCAGATCGGTAATTAATTAAATTAAAAGGTAACTCCTTTGATGTTTCATTTATTGATTATATATGGAATTTTGTTCCCAAACTTTAATGATAGTGTGAAAAATAGATCATACCATTGAAGATTATACATTGTACATGAACGTGTATATAAAATAAAAAAAAACATGAAATATAAAGTTTAGTAGCAATTACATGTAGTTATTATAAATCTAAAACGAGAATTTAATACGATCTCTTGTCTCTTGATTCCTTCTTTAGTTCTCTTATTAACTAATGACGCATAGAGAAGTAGTATATGGACGAAAACAACCGAGTTGACCGAATAAGCCGGCAGCGTTTTCATCGTGCATCGTTCGTATCGTGTGGACCGTGTATCGTGTATATGAACCAAACGTGTAACGTACGTGCACTGTGTAACGTGCGTGTTACGTGCGTTCCGTGTCCGTGTAACGTGCGTGTAACGTGCGTTCCGTGTGCCAACTTGAACGCGAGCCGCACTGTACTATTCACTATTTCACTATTTCAAGGGCTAAAGGGACCTAACCCTAAGGCCCATTTTCATCTAATTTAGCTCCCCCTTTTGAAAAAACAAACAAACAGATGATCATTGACATCTGCATGCAGTGCTCTTGTTATTCTATACAAATTTTGGGACAACTCTTCAAACATGCTGTGCAATTCCACAAGGTGGTTATCAGATTTTCATGTATATTCCTTGGCAACCTGTCATTGAGATTGACCCATTTGTGGGGATGGTATTGTTTTCACACACACCATGAAACCTCTAGAGAGTAAGCAGGCAAATCGTAATACCTGCACCACTCTGAAACACATTCTTGCACCTACTATTGCCGATGGAATCTGGAGGGGGATATTTTTTTTGCGTCCTTTCGTCTGAAATTCTTTCCTCACTATTTCTCTGCAACTACTGACTTGATTTTAACGAAACTTCATGGCAACCATCATTACCAATAGGAGATTTGCATATCCTCGGCATGTTCCGATCAGACCATTTATTAACACAGAGTTATAACATTTGTTTCCACGCTATTTTCTGCAACTACTGACTGGATTTTAACAAAACATCATGGCAACCATCATTACCAATAGGAGATTTGCATATCCTCGGCATGTTTGATCGGATGATTTTACCCAGAGTTATGGCCTTTGATTAAGTATGCAGTATGTATACAGAGTAACAATCGTTTCTGCGCTATTCCTTAGCAACGGTTTACTGGATTTCAACAAAACTTAATGGGAACTATTAATATTAATAAGAGATTCACATATTTATGGCATGTTCCGGTTGGACCCTTCAACACAATAGCCTGCGATATTTTCCTTAAATGGTGCCGAATCATATGGTTTCCACTGAACTGACCAACCCACATGAACTACATCACATATCATTGTTTTTTGCCATCACACAATTTTTAGCTCACATAGCAAATGCTCAGGGTGAACTATTAGGATCGCCTTTCATTTAGCATCCAGCCATCTGATTTCTTCCCATTTTCTTTTTATGCAAATTCTGACTTAACTCTTTCTTCAAACAAGCACCGATCAGCGGGGGATATACTGTCTGTGACAGTGTTTTGTTTGAATATCATTTTGATTGCCAGTCAGTTAAAGGACTTCATAAATTGATTACAACTGATTGGCAGTCAAATTAATGAAATAATGCACTGATTTAAGAAATTCACTTCAAGTTTTATCGTTATAGCAAACTTACAAGAGGATTGGTAGAAATCATCTCACTTCCAGAATGACTTCCATGACACTCTACTTCTGTTTTTACTTGTGTTCATAAATGTAAATAAAGAATGATGAGTTTCATTTCAAATCTGTCCCACTTGGTATTAAATCATAGCGATCGATGCAGGAACACAGGAAACAAAATGACCGACATGTAAAGTAATTATAATAACAACAAAAGCGATTTTGTTAAAAACCTATTTGATAAGTTATGAACATGCATTATTTCATTTAGATTGATTATGGTATAATGTGTATTTTGTTATAAATAAAACACAAATAAAAACAATTTACAATATCCCATCAAATTCAAACTGAATAACTGAGATCCAACTGTACTCCAGGAAACTGGTCCACTATCCTGTATGTATATTCTAGGTCACTTTCGTCACAAGGGTTAGGTTTTGTATTTGTAGGTCGTCAGCTTAAGCATAAACTGCCTGTACATTGACTAATTAATAACACATTGATTTAGCCTTGTAAATGATATGGTCATTGACATTGAAACTAAAAAGAAAAAAACAGTATCACAAGTATAAGGGAATTTCTTTGACAAGAGATTAAAAAAGAAAATGAAAAAAATTCAATAACAACATGAATATTATTATCTTGATTTCATTTTTTGACCATACTTTATATCTCTCAGTGATATCTAATTTGGAAGTATTATTGTGGCTTAGCCATTTACATTATTTATGACTGCTAGCAGAAAAAATAATGTTTTAATGGAATGAACAAATATTTTTTATATCAAACTCCTTAAGGTATGATTGGCTAATGTAATGTGCACACCCCTTCATTAAAACAAAATAGAAATAAAATGAATGTTCACTTTATATGGCATTTTACTGTATATTTGATGACATTCTATGATACGGCCATTGCCGGTACACATTATCATGGGTTATGACACTGGAACCATTATCATTGGTTATGACACTGGAACCATTATCATGGTTTAATTTTATGACACTGGAAACATTATCATAGGAACATGATTATGACACTGGAACCATTATTATGGTTACATGATAATGACACTGGAACCATTATCATGGTAACATGATTATGACACTGGAACCATTATTATAGGAACATGATAATGACACTGGAACCATTATCATGGTAACATGATTATGACACTGGAACTTTTATCATAGGAACATGATTATGACACTGGAACCATTATCATGGGGATATGATTATGACACTGGAACCATTATTATAGGAACATGATAATGACACTGGAACCATTATCATGGTAACATGATTATGACACTGGAACTATTATCATAGGAACATGATTATGACACTGGAATCATTATCATGGTAACATTATTATTACACTGGAAACATTATCATGGGAACATGATTATGACACTGGAACCATTATCATAGGAACATTATTATGACACTGGAACCATTATCATAGGTACATGATTATGACACTGAAACCATTATCATGGTTACATGATTATGACACTGGAACCATTATCATAGGTACATGATTATGACACTGGGACCATTATCATAGGTACATGATTATGACACTGGAACCATTATCATAGGAACATAATTATGACACTGGTAGTATCATAATAGGGACATGATTATGACACTGGAACTATTATCATGGGTACAGGATTATGACACTGGAACCATTATCATGGATACACTATCTCTTGAGCCAGTAAATCCATGAAAAGTAGTTCTCCACAACAATTATTTAAGGTAGCTCAGGACTTTGTTTGTGGAGTCTTTAAGAATGTAAAGGCCATGAATTAGTTACAAAACTCTCACTTAAACTGGATTATTTTTCAGTCATTGCTGCTGCTAGATAGTGCAAAGTGTGTTCATAAAGTTCTTGAACAAGAAAAAAGACACACATGTGTTTATGCTATTTCATTTATTTTCATATCATTAAAATCTGTATGTAATATTGACACACATGTAAAATATTATCTAAATACAGTAAAAAATTGTAAAATAACAATAGCAATAAAACATTAACTAAAACACAGGTGGCAGTTTGGCAACGTTATTTGCTACCAACTCAATAATACAGTACTTGCCAACACAATTGACGTACTTCTAGTGATGCTGAATCCACTTCATGAGCACCTACCTGAACCACTCTCTGAATAACTAGCAACCACAGTGTTCACTGACATACGCAGGTGTTCTAAGCCATCAAAGCGCTTGTGACAATCCTTGCCTGTCTTTGCCGATGGCGTTGTGAACTGTTGTGTCCATGTCTACTATGTCTACAATGTGTTTTCAGCTTTAACGGCTAAGCAACGCATCAGTCAAGATCAGGTTCCAAATTTATGACATCACAACCTATTTATGTCTGTTTTTAATGTATTTTTGACGCCCTTTGTGCAAAAGTAAATGCTTTAGAATGAATGACTATGTCAAGATTTTCAAAGAGGGCGCAGTGGTCCAATGGTAACATATCCGATTTCGGATCCGAAGGTTGTGGGTTCGAACCCCATTGGAGGCAAGAACTCTTCATGACCTTCCTGGGTGCAAAGTACTGGTCCAACCCAGGAACCGTCAAGAGGGATTAGTATAAGTTGTAAGAACTTGTTTCCCAATCGACGTAAAATAAATAAGTTTAAACTAAGCTGTAGGTCTGTTACTATAGTTATGTTTACTTCTAACTCTGGATAATGCACCTCAACAGCTTTTGGTATTTTAAATGGGGGAAATACGGAACTTTATTGTAGTATATATTTTTATAAGCTTACTTTCACATTTTATAAAAGACAAACCTGTCCACAAACTTTATGAACACACCTCATATTATATAATCAAATTACCTGCAATATCCCTGTAACATTATAGAGGTCAATGGGTTTTGCCTTAACATTGTTCATACGGTTTAGAGTCCAATACAATCCTTTGATTGTTTTCAGCTGTAACCTATGGAAAATTTATATTATACTGAGATCATTTTTCACTCTAAACAGGTTTTGTGGTGTCACCTTGTTATGTCAGAGGCACTGAAGATAAGAAAACAGTGTAAAAACCTGTTTTTTTTCCTGGTTGCATAGGATATTCCTTAGTTGGTAGCATGTGGTGAAGCAGTAAATTCTATTGCTATTGACTGAAAATCATCAGATCTGAGTGGAGATCTGAAATGTATTACGATCTCAGTTGCTCTATTTGCAGCTGATGGTTTTTATATTTCATTCTCTGCAAGTACCATTTGGAATTGTTCATGGAAGATTTTCTCTTGAGAAAAAGTGGAAGAAGAATGTCAAGTATAATTAATGTCTGTGTCTGGATTTCTGTGTAAAATTTAAATGTTAACCCTTTCCCTCATATATACTCATTTTGACACACTCAATAGGTACCACATAAAGCCTGATCTGCAGAAAACCACAGTTAAACCTTACCAAATTTTATTGCAAAATCCTCATTTCCAGACCACTGAGGAGCAGCGAACAGCATAAAACCTGATCAGCCTGCGAGTTACTCGCAGGCTGATCTGGTTTTATGCTGTTCACATAGGTCTTTTCATGGTTTCCTCTATGAGGGAAAGGGTTAACCTAAAACATTTCATGTCCATAAAAAAATAAGAACTTTTGACAAAGTCTTTTGAGGCATACATTTGTCAAAAAAGCATAAAAAATCACCAGTATGTGACTTTTGTTTGTTTGTGTGTGTGTTTGTGCTAATGTGTATTTCTATGTATTTTTTTTTCAAATTCAAGATATTATTTTAATGCACTTGTTAAGTTTTCATAAACAGAAAAAGAATAGAGACATAGGACACATCGTTTGACCTTTTTAATGGACTTGTTAAGTTTTCATAAACAAAAAAAGAATAAAGACATAGGACCCATTGTTTGACCTTTTGTGTTGGGATTTGTATTGTATTGGGGCTTTTGATAATAAGTCTAAAGTGTTAAATCAATCTCTGTTCAGGTGATGTTTGGGACAACAGACGGCCAAATCATCGTGATGTCCAGTACGGGAGCCATGCTGTCCCAGATCTGTATCCACGAGGGGATGGAAATTACCGCCATTCTCTGGTCCTGTGAGAAATTCAATATGGAGGAAACCGAGGGGGACCAGAGCATGGGAGTTAAGGTCACTGCTGAATCAGGTATATTTGATGTTATTTCATGTCAGAATTTATGCACCTGTCTATATTTTGCCCCAGGAGTGGGATGACCCAGGGGAATTTGACATTTTTCCCAGTTTTGACTATTGAAATCTTCATTCTAGAGCAATGGCAATTTGTCAAAATCCCTGAGTGGGAAATGCATGAGTATTGGGGCCTGTCACAGAAAGGTCTTCTGTCAATACTCCCATTTAAGCCCACTGCCATCCCCTTTGCGGCAAAATATTGCATGATGCATTATTTCAATTTACAGCAGTACATTTTAGTGTTCCTACTTGGTTTGATATGTAACTAAGATTTGAAACAAATACCTATCCTTAGTGTTTGAGGAGTGCTCGTGGGAAAAAAAAATCAAAATTCAAAACCAACATTAACAACAATTAGATGAATGTAGCTCTGATATGATGTGGTAATATACATTCAAATGTGTTATTTTTGAAGTTGATTTTTAATATTTTACTTCAGTATCTGACCTATAGTTTAGCATGAAACATGAGGTACAATCTCATTAAATTTAGGTTCAGCATGCTAACTGGATCTGACCACATCGTATAGAGGGTCGTCTCAGATTGACCTTTGTAGAAGCCAGTCAAATCGGCAGCTACAGAATTGTTCAGTATATCAGGGGGAAGTATCCGCATCAATCTTACAATAGGGTAGAAAGATGTCTTAAGTGGACGGGTAGCTCATTTGGTAGAGTGGTAGCTCATTTGGTAGAGTATTTGCCCTGTAAGCAAAAGGCCCCGGATTCAAGTCCCTGTTAAGCTGCACATTTTGCTCACCCTGTGACAAATGTTTTACCGAAGTCAGTTTGAAATACACTATTTAACTGGTTTAAAATCAAGCACTTGTTTATGCATATAAATGACTTAAAAGGTCAATCTGACGTGACCCCTAATGTCAGATCCTAATCGTGGATAGTAGAGGAATGCAAATTAGGATATGATTTTAATGAGATTGCATAAGCTATTGATTGCATGGCAAGACAAGTGGCATACGGCACCATGTCATGATTGTCTTGACACTGAGCCAGCCAGTTACTGAACCATCCTTGAAAACCTTGAGAGCCAAAATTGGAAGCTCCTCCATCTCATATTGGTGTCGTTCTTCAGCCTTGATTTATGGGGGTTAAGGAATGATCTTGGATCCAAGTATCTCCTGGGTTCAGGTTTTGATCACTTGGTTATTTAGACATGTCTGGTGTTGAGTGATATATATTTCTTTGGAAACTAATTTGTCAAAAGATAAACTTAGAAAGCAAAATCTCTAATTCTCATCAAGAAAAAAGAGAGAAAATCAGTAGGATAATTTATATTGTTCTTAGCTCATTGGAATGTATCCATTATGTTGGAGGAAGTGTGTATCTTTCTCTTATAAAGTATTTAACATCTAAATAAGTATAAGAAACTGGAAATATCCATGCTTTACTTTGTTGAAATTATTTACAGTACTCAAGAAACATGAGGGATTGGAGTTCATATGCCTGTCTCTTGGGGAACTATAAGACTATTATAAGACTGTAATAGATTGTTACTATACACTATCCTATATTACGTAGGATTATGGTGTGAAATGTTTGAATATAAAGTGAAATGAATGCCTGATTTGTAAGGCAGTATATATTGGTCAGATTGTGGGCCTAGAGTCTGCTGTATAGTACCAGCCTATATAGACCCTATAGAAACATGGGGGTCATTACTTGAGTGGATTAGATATAGGAGTCAAGTAATCAAGTATATATTGTTGTGACTGGATGGATTTGCTGGGGACACACTTAGCATGCTCTGAATATCTTATATATGTAAAGTATCAGACAGTGTAAAGAATAATGTCTATTTTAGTTCTTTCATGTTGGTGTAGCCATTTCAAGAAATCTTTGCATGAAGAGAGTCCATAGATGCAGTCATTAATGTCAAGATCCTGAATCCATAAGTCTATACTTTGTATCGCTTGATTGATAAAATATGCAGGAATTCAGCCTTTGTAAATCAGCAAATGAACATGCTCTTAGAGCCTTTTTTACCAGTCTTGGGCTTGTAGGCCTGTACTTATCTCAATCCTTGATGAGACAGTATAAAGGCATCCTGATTGTCATGTTTTTAATATGTGTGAAAATGAAAGAAGATAATATTGAAAATATGGATTTCTGTCCCTCAATTTAAAGAAATATTTGAATGCCACAAAGATATTGATTTTCCGAATGTGTATACAGACGTTTTATTTCATCCTTGGCTGTTTCTATCATATTCCAGTTTGACAGTAATTCAGCTCCCTGTTTAAGAGTGCCTAAGTTTGTTGTTGAAGCTGCAGTGTTTGTTGGGTCCCACTGACTCACAGACTTCTCAGAGTTGGAGGATCAATAGCTCTGTTGCATGCCTGGATCATGTTCTGCCTCTCCTGAAGGAATAGACTTCCATCTCTCCCGCTAAATTGCAAGATTTATTTTCTGACAAATTAAAGTGGAAAAATCTGATTTGGGAAAGAAATTAAGCATAATGTTTTTCTGAGAACCTGCTTATTTTCAGTGCAGTATATTCCTTCTTAATTATCTACCATCAGGATGTGGCATTTTGTTTGTAAGTTATGATTTCTTGGATGCAATTATTTTTATATTTCTTTCTTTTTATCCCCTGCCAAACCAATATGTTTGGGAAGTGGATATTATTTTGTCTGTTGGTATGGTATCTGTCACATCTTTTTTTTTCATCCGGAGCCATTTCTCAAAAAAAAATTGAGCTTAAGCCAGAAAAATGTAAAATATGTTCAATTGCATATACACCGGCACACCTTTGGTTTTTAGCTCACCTGAGCCAGAGGCTCAAGGTGAGCTATTGTGACCGATCTTCGTCCGTCGTCCGTCCGTCCGTCGTCCGTCCGTCCGTCGTCCGTCCGTCGTCCGTCCGTCCGTCGTCCGTCAACATTTTGCTTCAAACGACATCTCCTCCTTAACCGCTTGGTCAATTTTGATAAGACTTCACAGGAATGTTCATTATGGGGCCCTTATCCGAAGTTGTTAAAATTATTTTGATTGGTCAAAAATCTAGGTCACAGGAGCTAAAAATAGATTTTAAAAATGAAAATTTTAAAAATCTTCTTCTCCGAAACCACAAGGCCTAGCCTTTTGATTTTTGGTATGTAGCATGATCTTATGACTCTCTACCAAGATTGTTCAAATTATGGCCCTGGGGTCAAAATTGACCCCGCCCCAGGGGTCACTTGATTTAACATAGGCTAATATAGGAAAAACTTGAAAAATCTTCTTTCAGAAACCAAAGACCTGGAGCTTATATATTTGGTGTGCAGCATTGTCTAGTAGATCACTACCAGGTTTGTTCAAATCATGGCCCTGGGGTCAAAACTGGCCCCCCCCAGGGGTCACCTGATTTTACATAGGCTAATATAGAAAATACTTGAAAAAATCTTCTTCTCAGAAACCACAAGGCCTGGAGTTTAGATATTTGGTATGTAGCATGATCTTATGACTCTCTACCAAGATTGTTCAAATTATGACCCTGGGGTCAAAACTGGCCCCGCCCCAGGTGTCACTTGATTTAACATAGGCTACTATAGGAAAAAACCTTGAAAAATCTTCTTCTCAGAAACCACAAGGCATAGAGTTAAGATATTTGGTGTGTAGCATTGTCTGGTGGATCCTACCAATTTGTTAAATCATGCCCTGGGGAAGGGTTTAGATATTTGGTGTGCAGCACTGTCTAGTAGATCACAACCAAATTTGTTAAAATCATGGCCCTGGGGTCAAATTTGGCCCTGCCCCAGGGGTCACTTGATTTAACATAAGCTAATATAGGAAATACTTGAAAAAATCTTCTTCTCAGAAACCACAAGGCCTGGAGTTTAGATATTTGGTATGTAGCATGATCTTATGACTCTCTACCAAGATTGTTCAAATTATGACCCTGGTGTCAAATTTGGCCCTGCCCCAGGGGTCACTTGATTTAACATAAGCTAATATAGGAAATACTTGAAAAAATCTTCTTCTCAGAAACCACAAGGCCTGGAGTTTAGATATTTGGTATGTAGCATGATCTTATGACTCTCTACCAAGATTGTTCAAATTATGACCCTGGGGTCAAAATTGGCCCCACCCCCAGGGGTCACTTGATTTAACATAGGCTAATATAGGAAAAACTTGAAAAATCTTCTTCTCAGAAACCACAAGGCCTAGGGTTTAGATATTTGGTGTGCAGCATTGTCTAGTAGATCACTACCAAGTTTGTTCAAATCATGCCCCTGGGGTCAAAATTGGCTCTGCCCCAGGGGTCACTTGATTTTACATAGCCTAATGATATCAGGTGAGCGATCCAGGGCCATCATGGCCCTCTTGTTGTTTTGTTATTTTGCCAAATATTTACAAAATTACGGCCCTTTTATAACTTTAAAGGTATCTTGTGCATATCTACAAAAAACATATTAATAAAAAGCCCTAGCTTGTATGACAAAGCATCTTTATATAACCTGTGGACACAATTTTTTTGGTTAGAACATTGCATGGATATATACATGGGCAGAAGAATGATGCATGTGGTCAAATTTTATGTTAGTCAAAGTATTTAATCCTTCTAAAGCCAATAACAGGTTTTACAACTAGATGACTTTTCTTTCATATAGTTTGTCTTACAAAATACATACAAGTCATTATGTTGATGGAAAAATACACTCAACAGTCATTATGTTGATGACAAAATACACTCAACAGTCATTAAGTTGATGACAAAATACACTCAACAGTCATTATGTTGATGACAAAATACACTCAACAGTCATTATGTTGATGACAAAATACATTCAACAGTCATTAAGTTGATGACAATACACTCAACAGTCATTATGTTGATGACAAAATACACTCAACAGTAATTATGTTGATGGCAAAATACACTCAACAGTCATTATGTTGATACAAATACATCAACAGTCATTAGTTGATGCAAAAATACATCAACAGTCATTATGTTGATGACAAAATACATTCAACAGTCATTATGTTGATGACAAAATACATTCAACAGTCATTAAGTTGATGACAAAATACACTCAACAGTCATTATGTTGATCACAAAATACATTCACAGTCATTAAGTTGATGACAAAATACATTCAACAGTCATTATGTTGATGACAAAATACACTCAACAGTAATTATGTTGATGACAAAATACATTCAACAGTCATTATTTTGATAGCAAAGTACATTCAACAGTCATTATGTTGATGACAAAATACATTCAATAGTCATTATGTTGATAGCAAAGTACATTCAACAGTCATTATGTTGACGGCAAAATACACTCAACAGTCATTATGTTGATAGCAAAGTACATTCAACAGTCATTATGTTGATGACAAAATACACTCAACAGTCATTATGTTGATGACAAATACATAACAGTCAACAGTCATGATGTTGATATCAAAATACAGTAGAACCTCTCTAAACCGCACAGTGCCCGGACCATCTAAAATGTCCGGTTTTCAGAGGTGTGCGGTTTACAGAGGTTTTTGCTCTTTCAGTGCTTATTTTGCTTTATGTATGGGATTCAGTGTATATTCTTCAAATGTTATGTGTATGGTATTAATTGTATGTGAGGTGTAATTGTTCATTTCTTATTAATGTGTTAATTACAAGATAAGTACATGTTTAACAAATAGAAGGGATTGGGAATCAAACTCAAAACAATGTATAACTCTACATCATATTTTATTGTCTTTTAATGAAATTAAATGATAAATATCACCATTAAAATAAAGTTATGACAATTTATTTACTCATAATTATAAAAGAATACACACCTGTAGAGATGGTTTTGGTTTTGATTCAGAATCTTTAATCAACTGAATCTTTACTGATAGAGAAAGCTCAGTTTGTCGCCGCTTAGCTGGCTGAGGTTCAGACATTTTTTTTTTTTTAGATACACCTTTTATTGTAACCTTATCAAACTCTAAAAGAGATATGACAAGGTAAGTTAAAGAACCCTGAATATATCTCAGCTGTCATATTTACTCAGTTAAAGTTTATCACAAAATGCATTTCACAGAATTAAAATCAGAAAGAGCCGATTTATTAAACTTCATTTTGTCCGGTAACCATCAAACATTTATGAAGGAAATGAAATGATGTTTGTTGACGTTTTCTTTTTAGCTCACCTGAGCACTTGTGCTCGGGTGAGCTTTTGTGATCGCCTTTTGTCCGTCATTCCGTCGTCAACAATTGCTTGTGAACACTCTAGAGGCCACAGTTTTGGCGCAATCTTTATGAAACTTGGTCAGGATGTTTGTCTACATGATATCTGGATGAGTTCGACATTGGGTCATGTGGGGTCAAAAACTAGGTCACCAGGTCAAATCTTAGAAAAACCTTGTGAACACTCTAAAGACCACAGTTTTGGCCCAATCTTCATGAAAGATGGTCAGAATATTTGTCTACATGATATCTTGGCTGAGTTTGAAATTAGTTAAGTTGGGTTCAAAAACTAGGTCACCAGGTCAAATCTTAGAAAAATCTTGTGAACACTCTAAAGGCCACAGTTTTGGCCCAATCTTCATGAAAGTTGGTCAGGATGTTTGTCTACATGATATCTTGGATGAGTTTGAAATAAGGTCAATTGGGGTCATAAATTAGGTCACCAGGTCAAATCTTAGAAAAACCTTGTGAACACTCTACAGGCCACAGTTTTAGCCCAATCTTCAATAGATTTGGTCAGGATGTTTGTCTACATGATATCTTTGTTGAGTTTGAAAATGGGTCATGTGGGTCAAAAACTAGGTCACCAGGTCAAATCTTAGAAAAACTTGTGAACACTCTTGAGGCCACAGTTTTGGCCCAAACTTCATGAAACTTGGTCAGGATGTTTGTCTACAATATATCTCAGATGAGATTGAAATTGGGTCACATGGTGTAAAAAACTAGGTCACCAGGTCAGATCTTAGAAAAACCTTGTGAACACTCTAGAGGCCACAGTTTTGGCTTAATCTTCATGAAACTTGTCAGGATGTTTGACTACATGATATCTCGGATGAGTTGAAATTGGGTCACGTGGGGTCAAAAACTAGGTCACCAGGTCAAATCTTAGAAAAAACCTTGTGAACACTCTTAAGGCCACAGTTTTGGCCCAATCTTCATGAAACTTAGTCAGGATGTTTGTCTACATGATATCTTGGATGAGTTTGAAATTAGTTAAGTTGGGGTCAAAAATTAGGTCACCAGTTCAAATCTTAGAAAAATCTTGTGAACACTCTACAGGCCACAGTTTCGGCCCATTCTTCACTAAACTTGGTCAGGATGTTTTTCTACATGATATCTTGGTTGAGTTTGAAAATGGGTAATGTGGGGTCAAAAAGTAGGTCACTAGGTCAAATCTTAGAAAAACCTTGTGAACACCTAGAGCCACATTTTAGCCCAATCTTCAAAATTTGGCAGGATGTTTGCTATGTATTGGATGAGTTTAAAATGATCAGTGGGTCAAAAACTAGGTCACAGGTCAAATCTTAGAAAAATCTTGTGAACATGCTTGAGGCCACATTTTTGGCTCAATCTTCATGAAACTTTGCCAGGATGTTTATCTTTATGCTATGTCAGATGAGTTTAAAATTGGATCATGTTGGGTCAAAAACTAGGTCACTAGGTCAAATCTTAGAAAATCTTAGAAAAACCTTGATAGCACTCTAGAGGCAACAGTTTTGGCCCAGTCTTCATGAAATTTGGTCAGGATGTTTGTCTTCATGATATCTTGGATGAGTTTAAAATTGTGTCACTTAGGGTGAAAAACTAGGTCACCAGGTCATATCTTAGAAAAACCTTGTGAACAGTTTTAAACTAACCTTAATGTAATTTGGTCAGAATGTTTGTTTACATCAAATCTCGGATGAATTCAAAACTGGGCAACATAGGGTCAAAAAGTAGGCCACCAGGACAAATTTTACAAAAATCTTGTGAACACTCTAGAGGCCTACATTTTTGTCCCAGTCTTCATTAAAATGATATGAAAGTCAAATGTTAGAAAAACACTTTAGATGCCAGATTTTTTGTCATTATGCCTAACACAGTCATCTTACTCAAGTGAGCAACACAGGGCCATCTTGGCCCTCTTGTTAATTAATCTCTGATTCAATTATCATACACTTCTGATGCTCATTAAGTTTGATTAACACTATTATGACCGTATTCTGTAATTTATCAATCCAGTCATTGTAAACAAGCACCACTAATTGTATTTTTCACACATAGTGGATAAAATTGCAACACCAATTAATCTCAAACCATATTACGACCATAAACACATAATTACAGTACAGAATTTCAAATTAATCATGCGGTTTTTTTTCTCGGACAGAAAATTTGTGTGCGGTTTACAGAGGTCAAAATAGGCACAATTATTGAAAATAAAAATTTTTGAGTATTCGGTTCGGAATCGTGCAGTTTAAGGAGTATTCCAGTTTTCAGAGGGTGCCATTTAGAGAGGTTCCACTGTACACTCAACAGTTACTGTGTTGATGGCAGAATACACTCAACAGTCATTATGTTGATGGCAAAATACATTCAACACAATGACTGTTACACTAAACAGTCATTAAGTTGATGGTAAAATACATTCAACAGTCATTATGTTGATGGCAAAATACATTCAGTAGTCATTAAGTTGATGGTAAAAATACATTCATTAAAATGTTGACAAAATACACTCAACAGTCATTAAAATGTTGACAAAATACACACAGTCATTAAAATGTTGACAAAATACACACAACAGTCATTAAATGTTGACAAAATACACTCATCAGTCATTACAATGGTGACAAAATACCATAAGTCATTTTGGTAGTATATTTCTGTGAAAAAAAAGCATCCCCATCAATAACTAATGGCACAGTTCATAATGAAGAAAGGACAAGTCCATTTAAGAGATTTTGCATGGTAAGAGGTAACCTGCATCAGATATGAACCATTGAAACTATGAATTAAATTATGAAGTTGTTAATGTGTCTCAGATGTCAATTTTTAATTGTGTTTTGCTACCTTTAAATATTCATTTAGGATCCACAGTTGAATGACACCACTGCATGGCTAGCATATTGATTAACAACAACTGTCATTAATTATTCTGTTAAATTCGATTTGGAACAAAAATTGTCATCAGCACCACATCCGCGGTGTTTGTCAGATATTCTAATCTGTGAATCACAACTCAAAAACTGTCCTGTTTTACATGGTGTCTGTTCTTAAATACTGTACTTAAAAATTAATAAGAAATTTGAAGTTATTCCTCCAGGTTTTGAAGGAAACATTTTATAATGATATTGTTTATTGAATTCTTATACTTATTGTCTAAGTTGAAGCATGGTGTGTGAAAATTTTATGTTGTAGTATAAAAGGAGATATTGAAAAATATATTTTAATTAATTTTCTACAATGTTTTGATATTGTAGGTTAAATTTGTCAGTTCAGTTCAACACTTTATATTTCACCCTGCACGATGGGGTATGAATAATATATAATACACAAGCGTTAACATCAAGTTTGAAATGGCATTATTTAAATTCAGTGAAGTCTAGTAAATAGATGAGGCATTGATAAAAAAAAATGAAAAAGAAGGGAAAACAATAGAAGAGAAAGATGAAAATGAATACCGTATACACGGTCAGATTAGGCGCAGCTACGTATAAGGCGCATCGTA
>CM037790.1:47618220-47668220 GCA_021229015.1 Solen grandis | reverse complement strand
CTTATGCGACACACATGTTTGAGGGCATCCATGAACAGCACAAGATTCATCTGAGCGGTGTTGATCTGGTTGTAGTCGTCCAGGAAATCTTCACAGGTCTTTTGTAACTGGAAGATAGAGTATCATTACAATGATTCTAATGTCCAGGATGTATCAAAAGTAATGATCAAATCTAAAACTCCTTTAAATATAACTCTTGGGCCTCCTGATCTAAAGATCAAATTAAAATATCATACTTAATCATTATCAAATTTTAAGTGAATATTTAAGTTTAAGTCCAAGATCATACTGAAGTTACCATAATATCATAGCATCACATGTATATAGGCAATATATGAGGAATATTTGTTTTTGTTTTTTGTACCACAAATTAAATTTAGGTAAAATGAATTACAACCTTTTGTAAACTATCTTTTCACTTATATTTATCATTTCATCAAGTTTGAAATAAATGCAGATCATTATGCAGGGGTACTGAAGTAAAATTATTAAGATTTTTTAGGTAAGCAATCTTAATAGCTATTGGAAAAGTCATGACATGAATGGCTGAAGTCTGAACTTCAGTGACAGTAGAACTAAATCCTGCCCTACACTTTAGCGTGTTTGTGGTAAAACTGGCTTAAACTACCTTGGCATGATCTATGATCTCAGCATAGATCTTATTCTCCACACTGGCAGACATCATGTCCCCATAAAGGATGGGATTGTTGTTGAGCACTTCTTCTGTGTTGGCACCAAAGTCCTGTTTCATCTTGCTGATGAGGAGCTCATCAAACCAGTTGCGATCTTCATCATTGACCAGACGGTCCTGGAAAACTCGGCACGACTCATGGTACCACAACCGCAGCAATGAAGCCACACTCTGCAAACAGCAATATATACAAACTATCAGCACAGGAGAAAGAAGGATCGAAAGTATAAAATATCAACATTATATTTCCTTTAGCCTATCTGAAATAGGTTACAAATAATTCGTATGTGGATGAACAGCTGTGTGTTATGTTCCAAGACAACTATAATTATGCTTATAATGCTTTTCACGACAATTTATTTCAAGTTTGGTTTTAGACAAAAATTTCGGTTTTAGAAAAAATATTTTCTTGAGTAGCAAAGTCATAAGTGAATACAGATGCCCAAAGGTGGCAGTTAGTCCTGACAAGCAAAAGACCATTCACATCTAGCTGTGACCTTGACCTTTGAGCTAGGAATCCAACCCTTGCATGCGACTATTCATCTCTTTGACATAACTGCCAAATTATTGGAAAATCCTGAGATCCATGTCTAAGTTACAGCCCTAACAGAAAATCCAGACAACCGGATGCACTAATGCACATACACCAGGAAATTGTGAAAACTATGTTGAGCTTTCTTAAACAGGCTTGACAAAAATCTTTTTTTTTTTCTATGACCATGTAATGAATAAATGATTTCTCTATACAAATAATCTTCTGTCTTACAGAAAGGTTTAGAAAATAGCTTTATTAACCCTTTCCCTCATAGAGGATACCATGAAAAGACCTATGCGAACAGCATAAAACCAGATCAGCCTGCGAGTAACTCGCAGGCTGATCAGGTTTTATGCTGTTCGCTGCTCCTCAGTGGTCTGGTAATGAGGATTTTACAATTAAATTTGGTAAGGTTTGAGTTGGGTTTTCCGCAGATCAGGCTTTATGTGGTACCTATTGAGTGCGTCAAAATGAGTCTATATGAGGGAAAGGGTTAACTAGCAATCCAAGAATGATATCTACAAGATACACAAGGGTGTGATAATGTGGTACTGACATCAATTTTCTGTGCCTCAGCCATGAGCATGCCCTGGAAGACCTTGGACAGATCACGGAGGTTGAAGGTGTAGTGAGACTTGGCAGGGGTCGGGAGCAGCTGGGTGGAGATCGTATGGTACATCTCTATGGTGGTCTCCACCAGTTTGTTGCAGAACTGGCTTGTGTCCCTGCTCTCTCCTGCAACACAAACACCCCTTATCAAACCCGGCCTACGGCATCCAGTCATCTTGTTACTCGGCTGTATACAGTCAAATATGTCTTTACCTAGCACTTCATGGTAGCTATGAATATAAATTAACATTGTCCTGACAAAGAGCCAACCAGTCCTGGAACTACTCTTACAAACTTGGTGCCCAGTACAGAGATACAAATATCAGTTCCCTTCTTAAAGGCTTTGGTATATCACTGTTTCATTTTAAAAGTCAGACATTTTGCCACAAAATGCACATCTGAAACAAATGTACTTCTGATAGATGTTCCCTCTGAAAATTGGAGGAAAATTCTGAATGAATAATAGGGTTAATAAAGATGAAAGCTTTGAAATAATGATAATTCAATTAAAAAAGAAAAATGGGTATGAAATGGGTATGATGTATGGAATGAAAAAAAAAAGAAAAAGAGAAAAGTTGGAAGACTGGATGATTTAAATTCTGCACAAATGAAATGACTGTATCTGAGAAAGTATACTCTGCTTATGCTCTCATTTAGGTTTAAAAAAAAATGGAGAAAATATACGGGGGCATTTTTTTCTTTTCGTAAGAGTATAATATTCAAGAAACTAATTCCAAAATTTCTATTTGAATATGGGTATAATTTTGGACATCATAAGTCCATAACAATATCAAACTGGAAACCTGAAAAAGGTTTTGTTGAGTATCTTAAAAGTGTCACAGAAAACACATACAAATTATAGATAAATCTATAATCTAAAACAATATATCTATAGAATCATACAGCTTCAAGTAGATATGGTCTACATAACTTTGCAGATATGTAAGTCTTTATTACAGATGAAAATAAACACCACTATATATCTGGCATGCTTTAACTACTTGGAGAAGAACTTGCCTTGATAAAAATCTGGAACTAAACTGTATCAAAGTGTTTGTTTCTGTCTATATGAAGGACTAGCTACTACTTGCCCTGGCCACTGAATATTCAAACTAACACCTTCCTCAACTCAAAATTAGTGTGTGTCAAAAGTAGTTAAAAGTTCAAAATTTCAAGAAGTTGTAGACCATACAATGTGGATCCATTACAGTGTGTTCAATTTTAACAACAAAGCTAGGTTTAGTATTTTTCTAAACATACATCTCAAATCTAAGATATTTTTATTATTGTCATACATTCACAATGCAACGGAAAACATAGTGCTGTATCTAGGTTTTGATACCAAATACAGCATTGTAATAGATTTGAACAACATCCGGTAAGAACTAACAAATATATCAACATATATCAAATTTTCTACCCTTAATGTTCATAGTGAAGACAATTTATGTCTTTCAAACTTTGAGTTGAGGAAAATATCAAGTCAAGATGTTTAATGAATCAGAGACCAGTCAACACCATCATCTTACAGGTGGGGAAGCAGACCAGATTTACAACATTTGTATGTGGTTAATTAACACTACTGTATTTGACCTATTTTTCACAAAGTATTGATTTTGTCATATTCACATTTCTGATTTATCTGCGAATTTATCCAAAAAAAATAATCAAAAAAAATTATTCATTAAATATTTTTTTACCATGTAATAAAAAATCCAGAATCTGTAAAATATTAATTATATTTAATACACAAAATAAAGCACCCTTGACATCAAAGCCCTAAATAGCAATATATCAGAATTAAGCCACAGGAACAAGCACATTTCATGGATGTAAATTTGAGTCCTATACTATTCATAGACAAAAAAGATTTGAACTTCAGCGATCACTGAAGGTCAGTTTAAGGTGTCTCAACTGCCTCACTGATAAAAAAAAATGGGATATGACAGAACTGGACAGCATGAAATGCCACAAAGCAAAGGGATCTGCACCCAATATGTATAGATATCGTGTCTGCTTTCCCTCCTGTATACTAATACAGGCAAATGTTTATGAAATGTCAGGAGAAAGTTTTCTATCAGAAGGATAGGGGAACCTTTTGGTAGGATGAGACAATGAAATAATTCTATAATATAGCTAAATAAAGCATTTCATATGTCTTATCTTAAAGTCAAAGCCCTAACATGAGTATTCTGGTAACAATGTACAATATGTTAACATAAACCTGTTGAACTTCTTTCAACACAAAAATGAGAAATGAAAAAAGCGTCTCCACAAACAAAATGGTCATTACTTAGAAAGCAATGCTTGTGTAAGACAATCTCTTGGTTAATGTCATGTTTAGTTATATCACACATTATTCTTCTCCAAATCCTGCACAAAAAAAAATGCATTTGAGAATCTAGCATTTGACAGATTAGCTGTTTCACTAACAGCACCCCATGCAGATTGTTACTCCACACATGAAAGTCCTTGGAAGATAAGGGAAGTTCTACACCAATATCGGGAGAAAAAGGACATCTACACCTGACAAATGAATAGCTGGGTATATACATTCTAACCAAGATACTCAGCCTTTGAATTATACTTGAGTATATATTCCAGAACATAGATATGGCCACAAATTGATATGGGATGCACTATGATGCTGTATTTTAAAGAAGGTTAAAAGTAATCATTTATAAAAAATAATGCATTCAGGCTTCCAAATAATGTAAGTACATGACTTGAGGGGTGAGAGCAAAAGAAGGCTAAGTGCGTATATAAATATATGCCCTTAGCCTAGTTTTGCTCTAACCCCTCTATATAAAGCCTATGCATTGTTTTAAAAATACATTAACTTCTATATTTCATTTTAATTTTGCTTCATTATTTTTTAAATGATAGATCATAAAATTAATTCTATATTATTGGTATTTAACTTTTAGCTCTATAATTTTTCGTTTGAAATCTCAATTTAACATTTTGTAATAAAATTCCTCAATCCTGTCATTTACAATTCAGTAAAAACAAAATGTGTCCCTTTTCTCTTGCAATATGACAGAGAAGCTGAAGAGGAAAAGTAGGACATGTATCATAATTATACAGAAGGTAAAGAAACAGGTACTTGAGTTACACAAAGACAGAAGTTCTAGTCTGTTACAACTAGCATGTCCTTTTCAGAACAGACCCGCTCTATCTAGGCCTTCAGTATAGTCTGGCCCACTTACCTTTACCCATTATCTGACCCAGGTCACCTGGTGTGGAAACACAGTCATTTAATCATGGTGTTACATGATGTCACAATCTAATATCTAACCTATGGAACTTTACAGCTGTTGTTTTTCTATTAATTAAATGAAAAAAAAAAATCACTCCTTTACCCATTGTTATGAGATCATTTGCATTTCATGACTAAGTCACTAGCAAACAAAGAGTATTTAAAACCTATATGATCTCTGGTACCAGACAAAAGTTTGCCCAGTGTTGGGCTCGAACCCATAACTGCTGGAAAACTGGTAATGTGCTCTTCCATCTGAGTTCACCGTTTAAAGTTTCAACCCACACACACTACACACTGACCACATGATATCCCAGTGTAGCTATTGGATATAATGATCACATGATATGAAATTGATATGGAATGGTCCATTGCAATGTAGTTCATTAACCTATATACATGCAAGTCAGCAACTGATACACTCACCACAGTGTGAGACATTCCACACTATACCATCACTCTTAAACATGTTCTCAAATGAGAACAGGGCATACAGCTGTAAGACTTAACAAATGTTTTTATTGTTTCTATCATATTACCACAAACTGCAAATATTTAAGCTGTTTTCAAACACTTACAATGCTTATATATTTAATGTAAATATTGCAGATAAAAATTTTTTTTAGTTATCAGCATTTATTCTGAGGAAAGTCTTAAAAATATTTGCCACACAATTTCTTAGAATATAATTATTTATGCAATAAAAGTTAGCCAAAACAAACTTTGGTAATACCTGGTATATGGTTGTATTCTAGTGTGCAAAAATGTACGAAACTTAGATCTTACAGAGATTTCTAGTGAGACAGAAGCTCAATTGTGCAATGATGACGCTACTTACTGATCCAAGACCGGAAGATACAGCCGAAAATGTTCTGAAGACTGCTATCCTCCATCTCGGTGAAGGCCAGGAAGTTGAAGTGTCGCAGCAGACGGGCGGAGGTAGGATTACGCCCACCACCTGGTGGACCCATAGCACAGATGAAATTCACATCCACCAGCTTTCTGAACTCACCTGAAAATACATACAGTTAGATTATCTTAGTTGTTAAAATAACATGAAATCATATCATAAGACGTAAAATAAATATAAAAGTAAACAAATAAAGAGAACACATTCTCTCTCTCTTTCTCATTATTTTTCTCTCTCAACATAAAAGTAAGTGTTTCAAACAACAAAAACATAAAAAAAAACACATGAAAACTGAAAACAATGTATTTGATTTTATATATGTTTCAAACAGCAATGAGTAATGACATCATAAGCAATTGCAGAGACGGACACCAGGGCTATATGTTGCGTTATGGTGACATAGAGAGAATACCACAGACTGTCACATTATCTGACATCCCCGTGACACGCCATTCCCCTCCCCAACAAGCTCCTGCATGAAGCACTCACCGATGGCCTTTCTGTCATACCAGCCTTTGAAGTCCATGTACTGTCTGACCAGCTCTATTGGGGGCTGGGCCCCGTATGTCTCCAAAGCGGGCATGTTCAGGTCATCAATGAAGAAGATGAAGTACTTCCCAAGTGGCGGACCAAACACTCCCTTACGCCTGAGAAAAAAACAATAGACACCAGATATCAAACTTGTTTTATTCCAGCAAAATACACTAGTTTTACCTTTTCCATATTTATTATAATAGAAGTAAGTTTGTTCTTTGTCATTTTGCTACATGTACTAACAAAGTATGCAGATTCAAGACAGTTTGTGTTGGTAAATAAATGCAGTAATTCTCATCTCATATTTTTCCATATAACCCTTAGAATGCTGTGGGCACTTGTTACTGCCTTTGCGACCAGTGCAGACAGAAATAAACCTGCACACTCATGCAGTCTGATCATGGTCTGCACTGTTCCCTATTCCGTCAGTAAGTTAAATTTTCAGCAAGCACCCACATAAACGACTAATGGTACAGTAGAAAATGAAGAAAGGTCAAGTCCAATTAAGAAATTGAGCATGGAAAGGAAAGATATTAATTGTAATGAAATACATGAACATACCTCTTGTCAAGTTTTCCGTCAATTAGATCCTGTGTCTGGTTGGCGCTTGTCTTGGCAGAGAAAACGATGAAGTCTGGGATAAACTCCTTGGGCATGTTGCGGGAGAGCTTGTCACTGATGGTCAGCGTCTTACCCGTCCCTGTTGGTCCCACAGTCAGAACCTGCACACACAGGGTCTCACATTTAGGTACACGTAGCTACCATGATTATTTACCAAGGGAAAATGCAAACTTTCAAAACAAATCTATTACAAGTCTGTTTAATATTTTACTTTGTCAGCCATTTGATTTTTTCCCAATGGGTTAATTTGAACTTTTGAGGTTTTCATGCCAACATCAGGCTTATTATATCTCATCTTTTTTTTTTGAAAAATAAATGTTAAGATGCAAAATGTGAAAAAAGAATAAAAAAAAAAACTCACAAACATATATTAGAAATTACACCAAGGATGTAATAATTGCAACACTAATTAGGTAAACATTACATACTGTTTTCCTTGTATAACAGATTCAAATGAAGGAAGGATGAACCTGACGGTCCATTGTGGGAGATATGCAAAACTGTCCAGGCGGGAAATGTTACTCCTCCATCCGTCCCTCACCATCCACAACTGGCCCAAAAAACCCAATAATGTACATAAATAACACTGCTACATGTTTTTAAGAGATCATCGAACTTATGTTGGTTGACAAGCATGCTGTAAAAATAACTTTGCTTTTAATATTTTAAAAATCCGGGCTTCTTGAAAGTCTCACTGAATTTTTAATTTTGTGTATCCATGAAAATTCTCAGCCAAAATTATGTAACCAAAGTGAGGTATTTTTTTAAAAAACATTTTAATAAAATTTAATTTTTGCCCTTAATTTTTATATATAAATATAAATATAATAATTTAATATATTATATTAAGAAATATATTTTTTAAAACAAATTTCTTTAAACTCAATTTTGAAATCTCAGTTAAATGAATCATTTCATCAACCATTATCTGTATACACAAAATGCAAAAACTTAAACAACGCATCAAGGCCAAATGAGATCCTCACTGAGAAAGTATCATTCCTTCTGCAAAAATGAAATTTCTTTAAATTAAGAAATGAGGTGGGAACATGTTCAGATTTTGACCCATCCACAAAATATCATCATTTAAAACATTGCCAAAGTTTGAAGAGATTGAAAAATGTTGCCCCTTTTGAGTATAAACATATTTTTCTGATTTGCCTACCGACCACTATTGATCCCAACGACCCATTTTCAAACTGGTTTAAAAATTCATCATGACAAACAATCTGACCAAGTTTGAGGAAGATTGCATCAAAACTGTGGCCTTAAGTGTGTAAACAAGATTTTTCTTAGATTTGACCTATTGACCTACTTTTAGGTCCGGCCCAGCCCATTTTCAAAAGGGTTCAAGATATCATCAAGACTAACATTCTGACCAAGTTTGAGGAAGATTGGATCAAAATTGTGGCCTCTAGTGTGTAAACATCAAAATTGTTGACGGACGACAAGATTTTTCTAAGATTTGACCTACTGACCTACTTTTTGATCCAACCTGACCCATTTTCGAAAGGGTTCAAGATATCATCAAGACAAACATTCTTACCAAGTTTGAGGAAGATTGGATCAAAATTGTGGCCTCTAGTGTGTAAACATCAAATTGTTGACGGACGACGGACAATCAAGTATCCCAAAAGCTCACCCTGAGCTATGCTCAGGTGAGCTAATAAAAACAATAAGTCTCCAAACTTTGTCTGGGAGACGTAACAATGACAGAACAAGAACTCAGTATAAACACAGTTAACCCCTTACTTTGTTTGATCTTGGAAACTGTGGGAAAATAGTTCATGCTTATGATAGAAAGTATTTGAATTGTTAACAGAAATCACTTGTTATCCTTACATTAACTTACATAAAAAGAAAATTTGTGTAGACAGCCATAATTTCCTTGTGTGGTATGCATTGTCAGGAACATTTTAGTTCTCATAAAATTGTATGTGACAAAATTGAAACAATATCCTAAATGCATTGATGTATAAGATAAGTGAATAATGTTGTACAAAACAAACGTCTGACAGTAAATCCATATAGTAAAATAATCATTGAAAAAAACAAACAAGAGGGCCAAGATAGCCCTTGATCGCTCACCTGAGACAGATGATTGCTTAAGAAATAAAGATGCTAGAGTGTAAAAGTGAAATCTGGCTTTTTTTATGGTGAAAAGGGCATAACTCCTAAATTAACTAGTCAATATCACTTATAATTGAACCCAATTGCGAGATTATGGGCATAGACATTGTCTTAAAGTTTAAAAAAGATTGTTAAAAAAATGAAGTTGGTAGAGAATAAACAAAGTGAAATCTTGCATTTTTTGTATTAAAAGAGGCATAACTCCTGACCTAATTGACGGATCTCAGCCACAATTGAACTCAATTAAGACATTATTGTCATTAACAATGTCATAAAGTTTGAAGATGATTGCTAAAAATGGCATTTTTTTTATATTAAAAGGGGTAAACTCCTGACCTAATCAACAGATCTCAGCTTTAATCAAACTCAGTCAAGACATTATGGTCATAAGCATTGCAATAAAGTTTGAAGATGATTGCTCAAAAGATGAAGATGCTAGAGTGTAAACAAAGTGAAATCTGGCATTTTTTAAATTTTGATGGGGCTTAACTCCTGACCTTATTGACCGATCTCAGCCATAATCAAACTCAATCGAGACATTATAGTCATAAACATTGCCATAAAGTTTGAAGAAGATTGCTCAAAAGATGAAGATGCTAGAGTGTAAAAAAAGTGAAATCTGGCACTTTTTTATATTAAAAGGAGCTAAACCCCTGACCTAATTGACATAAACATTGTCATAAAGTTTGAAGATGATTGCTCAAGAGATTTAGATGCTAGAGTGTAAACAAGGTAAAATCTGGCATTTTTTTATATTGAAAGGGGCTTAACTCCTGACCTAATTGACCGATCTCAGCCATATTCAAACTCAATCGAGACAATATGGTCATAAACATTATCATAAAGTTTGAAGATGATTGCTCAAAAGATGAAGATGCTAGAGTGTAATCAAAGTGAAATCTGGCATTTTTTTATATTAAAAGGGGCATAACTCCTGACCTAATTGACCGATCTCAGCCATAATCAAACACAATCGAGACATTATGGTCATAAGCATTGCCATAAAGTTTGAAGATGATTGCTCAAAAGATGAAGATGATAGAGTGTAAACAATGTGAAATATGGCATTTTTTGAATATTAAAAGGGGCTAACTCCTGACCTAATTGACCGATCTTGGCCATATTCAAACTCAGTCGAGACATTATGGTCATAAACATTGTTTTAAAGTTTTGAAGATGATTGCTAAGAAATAAAGTTGATAGAGTGTAAACACTAAAAATTGTTGACGCCGCATGCCGCACGATGCCCAACGGACGACGGACACTCACGGGATCACAATAGCTCATCCTGAGCTATGCTCAGTTGAGCTAAAAAAAGACAGCTTTAATTCATAAATCAATTCACTTCTTGTTATATCCCATGAAACATATCCTAATTACATCTTTTCAGGACATCTAATGAAATTAACCATACAATTATCAATACAAATTCTGTGTGTTTTTGTGCAAAAAAACCTCACCTATATCAGACTGGCATTTAAAACTTAAGACATAAATATTTAAGGACATATTACTAATGTGTAACAAGAAAAGACTGGTGGTATGATTATAAAACATGAGAACTATTCCTTTTGTGTTTTATTTAATGTTTGGTGTGTATTTCCCTTTTTTTATGTTTTATAACACAAATTTTCCCATTGACACTAGCAAGGACCCCTTTCCCCAAAAAGGGAAATAAAAAACTAACTGAATAAATCACTAATAACAAAACTATTTCTACAGTTTATGCTGGTCTTTTTGGTGGCTGGCTCAATAACAGCCAAACCCTCTATTTTTCAAAGACTTATACCTCTGATTCAAATGAGGAAGTTTGTCAGTTACTTACAGATGCTCAAGTACTGATTTACACAGGAATGCAGATCAGCAAAAAATGACCACCAATAACAGAACATGTTGAAAAATGGTATTAATTCTGAATATAATCAATTTATCAATAAAAAGGTTAGGTTGCCAACCTTTTTCTCAGTTTTCTCTTCTTCCTCCATGGCATCGTCACTGTCCGAGGAGCTGACTCCGCCATCTTCCAGGTTGTAGTTGTACACCAGGCCTTCCTCTGGGTACAGCATCTTGATCTGTTAACATACAGTCCCAACATAAAGCCCAAACACTCATTAATAGAATGGCAAAATTTGGTGTGTCACTGGCATGTGAAATAGATTGAGAATGCTTGAAGAAGGAGGAATAAAGGACTCAATCAACACCTTAGAATTGTATTTCAGTTTAGTTTACCACAAATCTTAACAATTCAATCTTCAACTAAATCATAAACATGAATTTGCATTATGTTTTACTGTGACTCTTATTTGGTCCTTCGTTTAGAATTTTTGGGCAATTTCTCAAGAAAATAAAAACAAAAAACAAAACTTGACCTATTTCTTCCCTAGTGAACAATATATAACAAGACCTTAACAGTAGTAAAAACATATATACCAATACCTCAACCGGTTACAAGGAAACACGGGACATAACTTACCCCTTCAGACTTCATCTTTTCCTTGATCCACTTGGAGAACTTCTGCTGGCTGTCGTAATCACCCGTGACACCGATGGACCAGACCAGGGCGAAGATGAACCACGGCTCAATCAGCTCCTCAATCTTTGCCAGTCGCTCCGGAGGAATAGGCTTCTCACCCTATCAAACCAGGAAACACCAGTTAAGCACTTTCTACAGTCTCAACATTCACCTCAAATCTATATCATAACTATAGTTGTAAATAGCAATATGTGTTAATATCCTCACTGGGCTGGAAACCAAATGATATAAAAATTTCATTTTAGATAAAAAAAAAAAAAATCACATGCACATATAAAAAAATGAGAGAGATTTTTTATTTTTTAATGTGTATACTTGTTGTAGATCTCATACAAGACTTAAATGAATCTGGGTACAGGGTAAATTTAAGAAGTTCAAGTTTATATTTTTCCTTATCATCATAGAACAACTCAAAGTGAACCATTGTAAATTAAAACAATCTGAAAATGCAAACAATTGCAACTACACAAAATTCAAATAAACAAAACAAAATGCTATATCAGTTCATAACTTAAGAAACCACACTCATACAGCTAGAGTTAATAATCATAGAAAAATCTACAGATATCTTTTACTTGAGCAAGGGCCAAAAACTTTATTTTATTTAGTAATTTTTTAAAATCATTCCAAGTTTTCTGAGTGATAGAGGCTTTCAAATTTTAAATCTTTAACCAAGAAAGGGTTAAAAAAACACAACCATGAAGAAGACAGTTAATAACCAATGAAAAGACAACCGAATACAGGCTTTGGTTGCATCAAAGGTAATTCATATATCTTTAGATGTTTTGAACTGAAATGCCTTAATAACTATAAATTGCTGTTTAAACTAGATTCACTGCAAATGAAATGCAACTTACCCCCCCCAAAAAAATGTACATGAATAAACACAAATCATCGTAAAAATGTCAGGTTTTTATGGTGACAGAGTTTGCTATTTTGCATGGCATGCTTGGAGGATGAAAAGTCAAAATGCCACAAATCAATATATTGCATTTCATACTACTGTTGAGGCACCAGATCAAAAAGTTTCATCACTGAAGCGGGATTGTGCCCAACAGAGAAAAACATCAGTCTATAACATTTTGACCTTTGCCCCACCAAAGCATCATGGAAAATGACAAAAATCAGTCACTGTATGTTTTAATGTCCTGTCTAGGGTTCAGTGTTCACTAACACACAGTGTGGGAGCTACCAACAACTGGGCCTACGTTTGGTCAGGCTTACTCACTTTCTTTTGCTCATCAGTTGGATTGGGCTTTATATCAAAATACAACCAAATATAAACATGAGTATCCAATGTAATATATGTTACCACACACAACAAAGTCATTCTCTTTAAGCAATGGTTACTGAACAGTATGATGTACTACTCACTACATGTATATCACTAATAACAAGTGGAATATACAGTTACAAAACAGAAAAAAAATGTTCTTCTTATAGTACTTTTAACAGGAGCACAAAAATAACCCAATATATACAAAACTAACTACACAAGGATACTGCTTACTACTCTCTGTACTATAGATAAACCTTCATTACCATTCATATGGGTGGTATTTATCCTAAATATTAATGGAGAATAACTCTTGAATTTTAAAGTTGCATGCCACATAGAGTGTCAATACACTTGAAGGTTTGACCAATGTGAGAAATACTACGAGGTTTCATTGAAATTCCTGCATAACTGTGTTTCCTATAACTGCCTGAAGAATGATTTTGTCCGAGTTAAAGGGCCAATAACTCTGGCTGATCCCAATGACACGTGAAAAAAAGAAATTTCTTCATTTCATTAAGATCACATTTCTGAGGTATCCTTAAAATCTCTTAAAAAATGCTAGAAGGACTTGAATGCACAAATTTTGTAATAAGATGTATTAACAGAAATGCAACCAGCATTTTAACATAATTTGAACATTTGGGTACAAACTATAAGCAACACTCTATGATATTTAGAAAAAGGATATGAGTGACCTACAGGTACTTTTCTCTCACACATATTTGGAAATTTTATCTGAATTATATGTGCTGAAGACCGCTTGGTATAAAAATCTTCCAATCGTAGTCTAGTGCATTGAACTGACTAATAATCAAAATAATATTCTTGTCCAATCAAGTTTTCCAAGGGTTTGAAAATATCACACAGTTACTGAGAATCAGACTTTTGTTTATCAAACTATTTGATGCAAGGATCTTTGTTGTTTTATTAATGGTCTCCAAGACCATGGTCCCGATGGAATAGAGAGGAGGAAGGACTCAATATCATAAAACAAACAACATGATTGACAAAGGTCTTATTTCATTGTAACATCAACTTATGCCGGCGTATGCCAGTTTTCTTGTTGGGATCATGATGGTTTCTTTTGAACTGAATGAAACCAGCAGTTTGCGGCTTGTCCGGTTCCAATCAAAATGATAGACAGATGACTGAGATAGAAACCAAGCTAGTATGTCACTGGCCTGTCCTCATTTATTGTGCCACATGTGACGAATGCTGAAAAACCGTGAAATAAGTGGTCAGCTGACTTTTGAGTTAAAATTGGTGTAAACCAGTGCATATTGATTGAGTGAATAAAGTTTACCCTAAAACTATTACATAACACAACAGTTAACCTGAAATCACAACATGTAACAGACTGATAACTGACAACAATAACCCTCAGTATGTACGGAACATAAGGTCATGTGTACTCACTAATTCCTTAGTCTCTTTGACATCTTGCACCAACATAGTCTTGGCAAAACAGAAAGCAATGATATGGAACTAAATTATTAACAACAAAGAAAAAGTGTATGAACACCAACTACTGGATAATTGTAAGGCTACCTTGTCCACATTATTTCTGTTTTAGGGTTGTTGTTGTTGTTGTTGTTAACACAAAAAGGGAATTGTGGGAACAAAATTACTTCTAGACAGTAGAAACTGAAGACCAGTTTACCTATTATTCTCTCTTTCCCATTCATTATTGTTACCTAACAAATAAAACTATATAATACAATCGAAAGGTAGAAACCTGCAATTGAAATTATATAAATAAATTAAAAGTCCATTTATTCTTACACAAAATATCATACAAAACAAAGGTGTAACTACATAATTGCTGTCCCCTGGATGATGTTTTGCAATACAAAGAAGCAAGCTGGCAAGGTGATCTATAAGCTTCTCTTTGAAATCTCGAAAATATCCCATTTCTACAAAATGATAAAAAAACTGGGTTATGAAAGAAAATCGACATGTTTTTCATCCAGGGAGTATATATATGTTTAATGCTGTTTTGTCTCCATCTGAAAAAAACAACAACAACAGAATAATTCTATATAATTAGATAGAATAGCAGTCATTTTCATTGTTGTTTCTTGATCCACGAAAGTACTGAAAATGAACTGAGTTTTACATTAATACTGATTTTATTCACATGTATCACTGTTTACACACAAATATATAAACAGGCATTATTCAGGCAGTAATATGATATTAACTAGGTCTGCATTGTTTTTCCTAATTACAACAGAAGTTGAGATATACCCATTTATAGTTTTGAAAATGTGTGGTATTCAAGTGAATCCTACTCAATATATTCCTTCTAGTCCAAGAAAAATATTATGAAACAAGGCATTGCTATTTTTTCCAATGCATTTGTAATCAAGCTTAGTTTTCATCCTATCACTGCCTATATTACAAAAATTTGTAATGTGCACTATTGCTATATATATACATTGTATCAACTAACTTATATACTATGTTAACTAGGTTACGTAGCAGTAGAAACAGTTTTGTCATTTCCACATCCTTTATTACAATCAGTTTATACTTTAAAATATGTGTTAGATTCTCAATATATTATCTTGACAAATAGTAAGAAATCAAAGGCCTGCTGAACCATAAATTTAGTGGTCAGCGCTCAATAAGCAATTCATGAAATGTGTGCTCTTTAGTTAAAAATTTGGGTTGTCGGTTAAGATGACTGTAAGACTCTACAAGGTGTCTCAAGTTTGCAGCTAGATGCATTAAACAAGAGGGCCATGATGGCCCTGAAACGCTCACCTGAGTACCATTGCTACAACTGATTACAAGGTTTTTAAACAGACAAGAATTCTGATATAACTCAATCTTAAACATTTTAGCCCTGACAATACTACACACCAAATATATAAGCACTGGGCCTTATGGTTTCAGAGGAAAAGACTTAGTGCGGGGTCATTTAACTCCAAAGGGCCACCATTTTGAAAATCTTGATAATGAACCATTAGATGATGCTACATACCAAAAATCTAAGCTATAGGCCTTATGGATTCATAGTAGAAGATTTTTTTTTAAAGATTTTCCTATATAACTCTATGTAAAACAAGTGACCCCTGGTGCAGGGGCATTTATCACCAAAGGGCCACCATTTTGAAAATCTTGGTAATGAACCATAAGATGATGCTACATACCAAATATCTAAGCTCTAGGCCTAATGGATTCATAGAAGAAGATTTTTAAAGTTTTCCTATATAACTCTATGTAAAACAAGTAACCCCTGGTGCGGGGGCATTTATCACCGTAGGGCTATTATTTGTACAATCTTGGTAATGACCCATAAGATGATGCTACATACCAAATATCTAAGCTCTAGGCCTTGCAGTTTTGCAGAAGAAGATTTTCAAAGTTTGCATTTTTAAAATCTATTTTTAGCTCCTGTGACCTAATTATGCAATAGACCAGAACCATTTATACAACTTTAGTAGAGCTTCATCCGAGGAACATTCCTGCAAAATATTTTTCAAATTGGCCAAGCCGTTTAGGAGGAGATTTTGTTTGAAGCAATTGTTGACGCCGGACGGACGCATGCACGCATGGACGACGGACGACGGACAAAAGGCGATCAGAAAAGCTCACCTTGAGCACTTTGTGCTCATGTGAGCTAAAAAGCAGAAACTGTTAACAGCATGACCTAACACTTCCTTTTTTAAACATGATAGTTTTCAAAGGAAGATTTTGTTGTTGACACTAACACTTTACCACACTATTTTGCATTTGGTATCAAACAGTAACAAAGCCAGATCAGACTGAAAGTCTGACATTGTCCCCAGTTCTCAACAAGATATGATCTCAGGCTCAGGCTCAAATATCATGTTCTCATTCCAATTAAATGTACATGCCATATTTCAGTTTAAGCATAAAAATCGTTCTCAAGTGCAGTTTTTGTTTTCAAGAACAAGGGTGCAAGAGTTGCTAAATTAGTTTAAATTTATATATTATATCAGTTGGAAAGTTCCTACAACTAATACTAATCCTTCTCAACGGTTCCTGGGTTGGACCAGTACTTTGCATCTGGGTAGGTCATGGCCTCAACAGGTTCAAACCCACAGCATCAGATTGGCAGTCAGGTATCTTATCACTGGGCCATGGTGCTATGCTATTTCCAGATCTCTACAATATTTATGTCTTGAGAACAACATGAAGCCTAATCAGCCTGTTATTACTTTCAGGCTAACAATGCTTTATACTGGTCACATTGGTAATTCCTTAATGGTTCCCCTACATCTCAGACCTCATGGCCTTTCACGGAGGTTTCCTAATGTTTCATTGGGTACCGTGGTTATCTTGGTAAATGTTAAGTGGTCCAAGAGGTAACAGAACCATTTCAGGGACTTTACCTAATAACTTTGTGTGGAAAAGGGTTAAAAATGTAAAGGGGATGTGAAATGGTGAAAACTGTTTCTGGTTCAAGTTTTCTTACCGCCTTTCTCAGGTTCTTCTGTTAGGGTTAGCCAGATGGGGGGTTAGTGGTTGTTATGGCAACCATCAGGTTAACAATGGAGGTGGCAGGTGGGTGAACAAAAACAAAAGGCATTTTAGCAAATAAAAGCGACAAAAAGCAACAAAACATGAACTGAAATGAAAAAAAAAAAAATGAGAGATAAAAAAATATTGAATTGGATGATTATTATTTGAATTAAGTATTGACCTGCAGCTTAATATCTTGTTATTAAAGTAATCTGACTGATATTGTAAGAGCCAATCTTCTTTATTTATCTTTTAGAGACAATTTCCTTTATTTAACTTTTATGCTTAAATATGTTCTAATCAAATTTCTAAACCAGTACAATTCCAATGTTAAATGAATACAATTTCAAGGAACAAAAATAAAGAAAATTGAGAATAAAACAAAAAGTTTGAAATAAAGAAGGGATCCATGCCAATGAATGTGCAAAATAATAATATATATATGTCACAGGGTGAGAAAAATATGCAGCCTGACCAGGACTCGAACCCGGGGCCTTTCGCTTACAGGGCGAATGCTCTACCGACTGAGCTACCCGGCCACTTACATATGATTCTCCCCTATTGTGAGTTAACGGTACTGTGACATTATCCCCCTCCATTTTAGAATTCGTCCCTGAATTCTAGGAGTTACAGGGTAAATATAACCACATGCAGGTGTCTTAGACATACCTAGCACTGATGCCACAGTCCCACGTTGGGCGCCAAATGTCACAGGGTGAGAAAAATATGCAGCCTGACCGGGACTCGAACCCGGGGCCTTTCGCTTACAGGGCGAATGCTCTACTGACTGAGCTACCCGGCCACTTACATATGATTCTCCCCTATTGTGAGTTAACGGTACTGTGACATATATATATAAAAAGAAGTAAAATACAAGCAGGAATCTTCAGCCAAAAATAGTCACATCTGTTTAAACTGATTTAAATTTCTATGCAGAAAAACAATCAGATTCATATGTTTCTGAATAAATATACAAATGACATATTTTTAATGGATGGATACATCTGCAGACTGACAGACAAAATGGTCTGACAGCAACCTTAAATACTAAGCACACGTGTAAGGAACATAAAATGCTGTTAGAAGTGAGCTACTACCAAGCAAAACAGAATGATAACATAAAGTGAATTTCCAAGACATGTGCTGGAACATCAACAGAACTTATAATGTATTACAAAATAATTTGTTCCACTCTAGCTCCTTAGAGACACAGTACAGGTCCCATGTTTTAGAAAATACTTAAGTATGATTTGAGTATCATACTCAAATCCCTACTGAAACTAATGGGTATAGCTTGAGTCTGAGTATGAAAATCATACTTAAGTACAATTTTTATTTTCAAGAAGATCATAATCATCCCTTTATTTTCTGCCAAACTAAACAACAGTGTTACTATATTACAATTAATAATTAAAACTTTTTAGGGCCAAGGTATTGGTATTCACATCGTGATGGAGCCCACAGTATAAAGGATCTGTACTGTACTGCTATTTCAGAAATACATGTATAATATCAGGAGCATGCATCATAGAAGACCAATGTATCAGTGTCCATACAAGTAGCATATCAACACCATACCCAATCACCAGGTGTGACTGAAATAAACTCCTCAATTCTATAAGAATCCGACAAGAACAATTTACAAGTAGTCTTCAGTGGATTGGAATTCTCCCTTTATAGTATCATCAATAACAAAGTACAAAATATACAATATGACACTAGAGTGCAAAATTTGTTCACAATGTGTAATGCACATGTGTGATTTATTCATGATTTAATTTTGGCTTGTTATCAGTAATTTATAATTTGGAATGGTTGTAATTAGTAGAAACCCAAGAGAGTTGGGCTTGGTTAAATTTTCAGTTTCATAAAGTTGGACCTTTTGCAGCAAATTTTATTAACAATATAAATGTATAGATATATAAGACTATGGGCTTGCTTAACCATATCTTCAATGACAGAATGGATAAGTTTAGTAGACATAAACACTGAAGTGAATATTATTGGTTATTATCGGATCACAAAGATCAAGGTACTTGACCTGCTGAGGAGCTGAATTCAACCACGAGAATGCCCTTTCCCACAGGAATAAGTACCCTTTTTTCAGTAATTATAATTCTAAATCACATTTCAAGTATTGATCTAAATTTTAGATTTATTCAAGTCTGTGAAGTACTGATGAGCAACCTACAGGATAACCTGTGTTCTTAAATTTTATTATTGAGATTTCTCTGACAGTTCTCCTGTGGAAAAGAGCTGACATAAACAGATTCTGAACACCTGAAAACCAAACATTCCATGCTACAGATATAGATATATATAGGGCCTACATTCATCAATCTTCAGTCTATATTTCAGACTCCTATTTGAGAAATACATATTTTAAAAGTGATGTTTTACTCTATGTGGTATTTCAATGCTGTTCCATCATAGTCAAAGACTAGATAAGAAAATTTATTGGACAATTATATAACTTTATGAAAATGCTCCTACACAAATTACAAAACAAAGATATAGGGTCAAACGTTGGACGGCATTACACTGGCTTTATGTCATAATAGAGCATTTTATAATAGATCTACTCTGTATCTATGACTAAGATCAACTTCCTTCAATATGGTAAGAAGTGAGTTAACTACATGTACATTTTTTTTTTTAAATTTGTTTATCAGAATATATTGACCATTGTGAAATTTAGGTCTATGAGCCTGAATCTAAATTATAGACTAAATAATTGATAAATTAGGGTCCTGGATGATCAACATGTAAGTCTACTTTTCATACATGACAGAAGCATGCTGTCTCCACACACTTATTTCTATAAAAGTTAAATTTGCCAGACTAAGTTCTGCTCTCTACATTGATAATCTAAATCAATGAAAAGGACAAAACTATCCAATAGTCCGGCTGTGATAGACTGTCCCTGACACCCCAACCAATCTGAATGGACATACAACATGCAAGCATTATGTGTCTATTTTAAGATACAAGCTGATTGTAGCATCTGAGAGTCTGGAAGGAACTGTCTCAATGTTTCACCAATGACATTTAGCAATTTACAGTTCACAAAAATGCAACTGATATTGATTTCAGTTCAAAAGATGCCTGTCTTATTGAAAAAAATAAGTTTTTGTTAAAGACTGTGTTGGAAATTATGCACAGTCATGAGAAAAATAATGCTAAAGAACAATCACAGCTATCAGAAAACATCAAATGTGACAGTTTCATCCAGATTTCAAGCCCAGTAGACTAGACTGATACAGAATCAATACATAGAAAATCTGAATGGATATACATTCTACATAGAAATATAAATTCTGAAAAATAAAGAGCCTTTCTTTCTCTCCCATTTAAGACATAAACTACTTTAACAATGACGGCTAACTTAAAACTCTTTAACATAATATCAATCATGATTCTGTACAAAGTTCCGATGTTAATTACATGTTGTAGGTCAACTCTGTAGTGCACATACAAACTTGTGTGAAGAATGTGCACGTCCCATGCCAAGACAGGAAGGTGATTCACCATACACCCAGTACTAAACATTCCTACTATGTCACGTGCATATAAACAAAAATTGTCAAGTACGCTTTTCCCTCGTTACCTCTAAGAAAAGCTGAAATTCATCAAACAATTCATCAAAATACAACACTCAATTTCTCCACACATACAGACATGATTGTATTTCTGCCAAATAAAACACTGGTAACAAAATTCCACAGACAACATATTTTGTGCCAACAATAAAATTTGATTGCAATAAACTTTGAAAGTGAAAATGTCTCGTCACAATGATGGCAAATTGTGCTCCTCTGTGGACGAAGTGTTTTTTTTGCTGCCTTTTAGTCAAGTACAATATCTTACAATATTCAAGTGTTTTCAAGTCTAACTTACCATCAGTATGAATGTAACTGAACATGTATGTAAACTTGTATTAGCTTTGTAAAATAAAGTTTGAAAAAATAACAATTGCTTAAATCATGACTAGTTTTTCTTTTCATATATTTAATATCATGATTGTGTTTGAAATTTTAAAGTTGAAGTAAACATTTTTTAATATACTGGTCTATTAGTTGGTTTAAACTTATTTAAGTCAATTGGGATACAAATTCTTACAATTATACTTTTAAATCCCTCTTGACAGTTCCAAAATGGACCAGTCATTGTGTTTGGGAAGGTCATGAAAAACTCTTGCCCCCAATGTGGTTTTGAACCCATAACCTTTGGAATCCACAGTTGCGTATGTTACTACAGGGCCACATATTATTTTAGTACTTTCCCTTTGGTTTTACAAGATTATGCAATATATTCTGATGTTCCATCATCATGCACATGGACATGAAGACATCCGTCTTTACTAGACTGTCCTCACGAATGTCCAACTAAAAGATAAAGCCTAGAGAAGACTTTGCTCTAGCAAAAATTACTCTGTTTGACTAATGGAAACCACACATATCTTCCCTTTCATGCAAATCAAAACATGCAATGTAATGTTCTAGAAATTCTAGAAATAATATCAGACTAGCAAAAGTTAGCTGTTTACAGAAATCTAATTTAAGTTATCTGAGAGCAATATTATAGTATTTTGGGAGAAATATTACAGGAATATGAAAGCAACATTTGTTACATGAGAAAATCTTCACAGTATTCTGTCATTAAATAGCTATTCATAGCCGATGTTTTCTGTTGAAAAATATGTCTCTGAGTAAAAAAATAAAATTTTAACTTGACAAAAGCTATGCAACAGTAAATATCTGAATGTAATATACTAATCTGACTGCATCAGTTTACCTAGGAGTAATTTTGCAGTTATCAGAGACACCAGAAGATACAGGCAGTAGGAAGCAAACTAAGCTCCCGTTACACGTCCTTCTTACCTCTTTTGGCATGAACGGTGTGAAGAAGCACTCAAGCAGCTTCAGGAAGCTAAAGATGAGGTTACAGTCCACAGTGCTAACAATCTCTTTCACATGGTGTCGCACAAAGTCAATGGCCGGCTGCAGGTAAAACAATGCATCATACACATACGGAAAGTATCACTTAATTTTTTACTTTTGATCACAGTGACGTTAGAAAAGATCAAGATGACTGGGTAAGGACATGGAACAGCTGACATGATAGGCAGTGATACCATGTTGCCTTGACATGCCACCATCATGGAGAACATAGCTAATCTGCATCTCAATAAAGCAAATGTGATAGACATTAAGTGTCGGTGTACAGCCATAAGAAAATGCTGAAAACCAGACGTAAACCAAAGGATGATGATGCTAGACATTTCACTTTTTCTAAGAAAACAATGGAAGCATTGTAATCCACATGAAAATAAAGTTATAACAATATAGAAACTAAATTAAACTAAGTAGAAAAGTGGAAATTCCACAAAAAGCAGGTTTTCATTTGTTTATGTCTATGACCCCTTTTCTATATTCTGTTGAATTAATGCAAAATAGTGTTCAACCCAATTACAGTTTATTTATTACAAGTATATTTTATGAGTAGACATATATGTGAAATTTTTTTTTAGAATTTTACCATGGTTCTGATTAGATTTGATATGTGGGATCCAATTTAAATTGTCCCCCCAGTGCACACTTACCTCCATGAACTTGTCAAACAGATCTTCCAGTTTCTCCTTGTACGGCCAGATGTTCTCTGGCAGGGTACGCAGCCAGCACTCCACAAATGGCTTCAATCCGATGTAGCTGGGCTCCAGGTACACCATACCACAACGGCTGACCGTGGCCGGCGACGCCACTGCCAAGTCTTGTACCTCAAACATCATCGTCATGTGCTGCAAGCATACAAACATAAATCATATATATGGCTTCTTGTGACTTCTGAAATTTCCCATTGAGAGCCTCAAGTATACAATGTGACAATTTGCTGATATGACATCATTTATCTTTATTCTAAACCCTTTTCTTCATGAGACTCATTTTGACGTACTGGCAAAAAGAGCAGACCCAGATCAGATGGCTCTTTTAAGGTGCTGTCTGATCAGGGTTTTCTCTGTTTGCTCATTATAAAAAAAGATCAATTTCATATACATGTAACATTTAAAGTTCAGTAAATTAGTATTCATCAGGTGATAGATTTATACATGAATATTCATGAGGCTTTAAAATAAAATCTCTGTCAAAAGCATAAAGCAGGGTACCATAACTAAGACAACACGTGGCACAAGTGAAAGGTACCTCAGTCAGTTTGATGATCTCTCCACTACTGAGACAAAGTTTCTTGTTGTCATCCAGCACTGTGTTCATGTTCTCGATCCACACGGCATCCACAGGCCCGTCAAACACGTACCACCGCTTGTCATCATTTGTTGCAGACGACCCACCACGGATAAGGGTGGATAGGATACCATCAGTCCTAGATGATATTGTATAAACTGTAAGTCTTTGATCTCGAATAGCATTGTTAATATACCTCATGGTACACTCACAAAAAAAAAAACAACAAAAAAAACTTGGTGAGGATATACATATAATTGCTGATGACATAGAAGACCTTTTTTATTATATTTTGTTTTTATGTGTTTGCTTTTGGTTTAAAAGTCCCTTTTACAGTGTTTCAGCCATTTTGGATTTTGATTTCATTAGACAGATGTAGACAAATACCTTTATTCCAGTCACATTATCCTGACAATGGGCTTACTAGCCCTGGAACTACCTTTATGTCAAACATACAACCTCAAAGTTGCAGAGTAGATGCTCTAACAACCCTGCCCCCTGGAAATGTTTGTTACTCTGAAAAACTGGATAAAGGTATAATCTTTCTCCATGTAGACATTATTTTACAATTGTGGTACTGCTGTATATGGCTGTATTCAGTATGGACCACATACCACTCGTGGGTGAGGGGATCAAACTCTCCGTACAGCTGACCCATCGTGATGGACTTGGGGTTGAGGACATATGTATGGGTGGGGGTGAAGGTGAAGCCCGCAGGGGACAACTGACCCGCCAATGCGGTCTGAGCTGTCTTCAGGACATCGTAGCACTGAAAAACACATTACCTGGTTAGATAGCAACAGTCTGGTTTTAAATGAACAAGTATAATTCCGTAAAAACGAGCCCTATGATGGCCTTCTTCTGCCTTGTACACAAACAAGTTTAATATGTGGTAGTGCTGCATCCTCTTTGGTAACTAATTATTTAGATCCTGGACTGGAAGATAATGCTGCATGTGTTATTAGCAGACGCAAGAGATCTATTCCATAATACATGTACTATGATGCAAAGAAGCAGAGAAATAACTAATAATGAAAATTAGTGTTCAGTCTTACAAGGTCATGATTATTGTACAAAATATAAATATCTATCTTGATTAGCTATCTCATAGACAATTGGTAGGCATTCACTTGGTCATCTCTGCTTGTCAATCAGTACAGCTAAGTATGAGGACAAACCTTTGTTTTGCCAGAGCCAGTAGGTCCGACCAACATGAGACCGTGGCGCACCACCGTTGTCTCAAACAACTGAATGCACTTGTTGATGAATCCCTCAACATCCTTGATACCAAGCTTGGTGCACGACTTGCGTAGCGAGACATCCAGGGTTCCATAGTCTATTGGCTGCTCCCTGTACAGATTACGGAAAATGTGTACGTATATTCAAATAGAGAAATGCATTGAGAAAATGTTCTTTTATTTTCATCCTACAAAACACATTATTTTGCAAGCAAAAATTAACAACACCCCATATATTCCACACACAAACTCATAGTATATACATTGTTATATTTTGCTTTTTCAATTCTTTTAAAGTAATTAAATGATAGCAAGAGAAAATCTAATAGCACACCGAGCACAGCAATTCTATGTAGCCAAAAAAAAAAGATGAAAGATAGGCACTCACTTGATGTTTGGGAAGAGATCAGACACGATACCGTTGAACAGTTTCAAGTCATCCACCAGGAACTTGGGCACGTTCACATCCCGGATAGCTCTCAGGGCAATCAGCTCCTGTAAATTGACAACTGAGGGTCAACACTGCCTAGAAACAAGGCTTAGTTTCATGAAACTTCTCAAATGAAGAGTTTGCTCCAAATCTCAAATTTTGAATCATTTTAATTATCTAATTTTGAAGAAATAATAACAAAAAAAAAATTCCAAAAGAACTTGCTCTAAATTCCAGAAGGTAAGGTTCCAAGTATGTATTTCATATTTCATTAACAAGTTAAGTTTTTATATCATGGGTTATAATTTGCTATCAGTTTTAACAGATTAATCATAATTAGATGTTGAGTGTTTACCTCGTCCATGTCAAAGTACTGCCTCTTGAGGTTTCCAGCAGCTGAGATGACAGACTTCACAGCTCTCATACCAAAATCATAATGGTCCTTGAATAACAAAAAATCAGTCATTAGAATAAATTAAGTATATCAATAAAAGTGAGTCATACCCAAACAAAACACCTTGACTTATTAAAACAATGAAATAATATGATTATTTTAAGATGTTGAGGGATATATTCCTATATAACAATCCCCATAAAAGATACTAATGTTACACCCAACCAACCAACCGAATTGGGTTTACTATGTACCCACCCACTCAACCCCTTAAATATCTTAATTAACAAACTGAAAATTTTAAAACATTTAAGAAATGAAACCTTTTACCAGTTATTTCCCTACAAGAAGGTCAAAAGTCACAAGTCTGAGACAGTACCTGTGAGCTGAGCTGTTCGGAAGACAGTTTGAATGTGGAGACAATCTTTTTAGCCAGGACCCTGGCATCTGAGAACCCGAATGAGAACAAACTGATCTCAGCAATGAGGGCATAGTCCGGCACCATCATAGCCACAGGTCTGAAAAGGGCCTGAAACAAACATGGATATCACAGTCATACACAGGACAGTTGGACAGAAAACAGGAGGACTGTATTTCATGTGCTCAAGCTGGAATAAATTGAGTAAAACACTGTGAAATCATTAATTTTCATGGGACATTAATTTTAGTTGATTTCATCAAGGGCTTTATCAACATATGTAAAACATCACGAAAACTGTTTATTACATAGACCAAAGCTTTTTAGATCATGAATCCGTTAATAGATGTACCCCTGAAATTTCATTTGGAGTATAATCAACCAAATTTTATGCCAATGAAAATTTATGATTTTATAGTTTTTTTTTTGTTTTTTTTTAATATTTTTTTTTTATGAAAAGAAGCTAAATCATTCTTCTTTTAATTTTTGGGATACTGTTGTTAAAAGACTGAAACACAATTAATTTATCATTCAGAATATGAACATAATGTAAGATTTCAGAAGGCATCAAAAGAAGAGTGTAAAAGATAGAAACCTTGAGGTTATCTGGCAGCTCTGTTCTGCCAGCATATCCAGGGTTCATGGTGATGAACACAGCACAGGATGCCTTCAGTGTCAACTCCACCCCCTCAAACACGAATCTATCCAGCTGAAACAATAAATGGAGTTCTGGTCTTACTATAGTGAAAGTTGGTAGTGATTCACACTAGTCAAATGAGAAATCTTAAAACTTGATTCTAGATAGACATTTCCAGTGTTTATAGATTATTCAAATTAGATAACAAGATTATCCAATGGCTGCATAGGGATATCATGTGACTTCTCTTTATATCTGAATGCTTGGGTCTTAATTTAAACAATGATATCACATGATCTAAAACAATGGTGTAAATAAAGATAATTATATGTCTTTCTTTTTGTTATTATAATAATAATTATGTTTCATCCCAAAGATGGTCATAAAATTTCACTAATTTTTATCTTATTCTTGAAGGGCATCTATACTTACTCCACTAAATATGAAGTACTGATGATATGGTATGTAATGTTCATTAAAATATTTATACATAATTGTGATGAATATTAAGGGTTCTGTTGAAATACGATACATCACATTACCACATATAATGTAAAAACAACAACAAAAACAACCAAGGAGAAACAATAATGATAATACCAGAAAATGTCGACAAGCAAGGCAGTATTAAAATCAATAACCCAGTAGGAAACTAAACTTTGAATGTTTAAAGTCATTTAATAAAATTTATTCCCCTATCTATTGAAATGAAATATCAGATTTTATCATTTTTGAGAGATATAAAAATGTTTAAGAAGAGTGAATAAGATGTTTCTTATAATGCTTTTCTTGTCAAAAGGCAACAACAGCCAAACAAAAACTAACGCAGAACTGAAACATAAGTTTCTCTGAATAATTTTGTGAGTTCCACACAGTACCCCGGCCATCTGCGCACGCGTGATTGTCATCAGTTGCATAGCAACCACAGATAACACTTCAATATCGATACGGTTAAACTCATCAAAGCACGCCCAGGCTCCACAGCTGTGGGAGAAACAGAACACAAAAATGCAAAAAAAAGGTTAAACTTTTCCAATACTATTTCATCTGAAGTTCAATTCTATCATCCAAACTCCAGTTTCTGATGACCTAGAAAAGAGTTTTTAACAAACTTCTTGTTCTTTTTCATCATCTAGATAAAACAAGAGGCCCATGATGGCCCTAAATCGCTCACCTGAGATAAATAGGTTGACCCAAGGAACATCTGTTCCAATTTATTTTAAAATCTGGCCAGTAGTTTTGAAGAAGATGATTTTTAAAGTTTTCATATTTTTTTTCTTTTTGTTGCCATGGCAACCAGAGTTCTATATGGATAAAGTTTATTTTAGGAACTTTTGTGAAGGTTGACCCAAGGATCATTCCTGTCAAGTTTAATCAAATTCTGTCCAGTGGTTTCAGAGGAAATGTTGATTAAAGTTTTCCCTATATACATATAAGGCAAATAAGCCCCGCCCCTGGCGGCCATGTTTTTTACGGATCGGAATTTTTTTTTAGCAACTTTGGTAGAGGTTGACCCAAGGAACATCTGTACCAATATATTTTAAAATCTGGCCAGTAGTTTTGAAGAAGATGATTTTTAAAGTTTTCATTTTTTTTTCTTTTTGTTGCCATGGCAACCAGAGTTCTACATGGATCAACTTTATTTTAGCAACTTTTGTGAAGGTTGACCCAAGGATCATCCCTGCCAAGTTTAATCAAATTCTGTGTAGTGGTTTCAGAGGAGATGTTGTTTAAAGGTTTCTCTATATACATATAAGGCAAATAAGCCCCGCCCTTGGCGGCCATGTTTTTTTACGGATCGGAATAATTTTAGCAACTTTGGTAGAGGTTGACCCAAGGAATATCTGTACCAAATTATTTTGAAATCTGGCCAGTAGTTTTGAAGGAGATGATTTTTAAAGTTTTCATTTTTTTTTCTTTTTGTTGCCATGGCAACCAGAGTTCTACATGGATCAACTTAATTTTAGCAACTTTTGTGAAGGTTGACCCAAGGATCATCCCTGCCAAGTTTAATCAAATTCTGTCCAGTGGTTTCAGAGGAGATGTTGTTTAAAGGTTTCTCTATATACATATAAGGCAAATAAGCCCCGCCCCTGGCGGCCATGTTTTTTTACGGATCGTAATAATTTTAGCAATTTTGGTAGAGGTTGACCCAAGGAACATCTGTACCAAATTATTTTGAAATCTGGCCAGTAGTTTTGAAGGAGATGATTTTTAAAGTTTTCAAATTATTTTTCTTTTTGTTGCCATGGCAACCAGAGTTCTTCATGGATCAACTTTATTTTAGCAACTTCTGTAGAGCCTCACCCAAGGAACATTCCTGCCAAGTTTCATTAAATTCTGTCCAGCGGTTTCAGAGGAGATGTCGTTTAAAGCAAATTGTTGACAACGGACGACGCACGACGACGGACGCCGGACGAAGGGCGATCACAAAAGCTCACCTTGAGCACTTTGTGCTCAGGTGAGCTAAAAAAAGTATGAGACCTGAAAGTTTGTAGCTTTTACAGGTACACTGCAGAGCACTGTATATATGGTCTGAACCGATATATAATTTTACAGTGTAGCTCCATTATAATGCTTTATATGGGGTCAAACCTAGACACAGCATTACATTAAATGTGTTCTAGCTACAGCTTGATCTATTATAAGACAGGATTTGGGGTCCAAATCTAGATGTAACTTTATAATAGCAATGAATAAATTACAGATTTGGGGACAATGATTACAATCCTGTTATACTGGTATCTGTGTTATAATGGAGCACATAATAATGGAGCTGCACTGTATATGACAACATTAGCATACTGAAGATCTGGGGTCCATGATCTGTACTTGCGTTATAATGGAGCCCACAAAAATGGAGCTGCACTATATTCATATAAGCCTGTATATACATTTGGATATCAAAGGGCAATATTATTGGTGTTAGGCAGGCATACAGAGATCAAAACTAGCACTAAACAAGCTGGAGATCCATGGCATACAACACACATCCATCTAAGCTGTAGTGGGAAATAAAGTACAAAGGTTAGTGAAGCTATAAGGTATGAAGTTATGGCAGAGTTAATTGTTAGTACCACACAGAAGGGCAAGTACAGAACCTGTTAAGTTATAAATGATTTTATTGGAGTTTTAATCAGATTTTTCTTAACATATGGCATTAGAGTGTTTTCAGTCATAAACCTATCTTTCTGGGAGAGCAAACATATGCAACCAACTTGTAACTCAGAAGTAAGTTTTGAAAATTCCATACGCTGTGTTCAGTTTTACATCAATGACATTCAAGCTGCCACCCTGCTATTTTAACCATTATAAATATCAATTATGATAAGGAATTGACCATGATAATTTTATAATCATTTTTCGTAACAAGAAGTATAGGCAGTCTGGCCTGACATTTAAACTCTGACAGGATACCTTGACTGGACTACTAGACTGCTTAGCAAGATACCTATCAGATACATTTGAACTTTGGACTTCTGCAATTCCTATTGGTAAATTTTTTTACAAAGATTGCATAGGTGAATAGTAGTTTATAAGCCTAAGATTACTGAACCTTTCCAATGTTTAAAATTATCCTATTGAATAATCAGATTATCCAATAGCTGCTCTGAGAAATATCATGTGATCAATGGTTTATCTGGTTTACTCAAAAGATAACATTGAATTGTTTGTGATACTGTTTGTGATCAACTGACCTGGCCTTGAAAGAAAAATAATCCATTAACAATGGAACTTAAATTTTCACAACAAAGAATTGGAAAAGTCCCGTACAAGACAGCTTACTCTACAGTGGGTGAGTGTACAAAGAACAGTGCCACACAGGCTTCTAAAGGGGAGTTCTACAGACTACACAGGGTACAAGCATCACTCATCCTCACCCTCTGCTGCTGAGCTTTCTGGATGGTGGTGATTTGCTGAGCCACCACAGACAACACCTCAATATCAATACGATTGAACTCATCAAAACATGCCCAGGCACCCGCACTGTAAGTGGATACACAATCTTTATCTATATGTCACAATAACAATAATTTCTCAGCAAATAATGATGTATCCACTACTGCAGTGCTATATAAACTAAATATCACAAGACATATATCATATCTGTTGAAGACTTGTCAATCAACAAAAATCATCATTTAAAAAGGAACAGATATATTAGGTGATTTTATTTCTCATGAAATTCTGATCTATCTCTACTGCAAGATAAAAAATGTTTTTCATGGTGTTGAAATAAAGTAATAATCATTTACATGATGGCAGAAAATACACTTCCTGACATTTATTTATTCAAGTAATATCCAAAACAAACAAAATACACATGTATGGGTGTAGATATATGTAAATAATTTGAGTACTTTACCTGGCCAGTCCCTTGAAGAATTTGCCCATGGCCATGAAGTCAAGCTGGTCGGAACAGTTGAACACCACACACTGAATGGCCATTGCCTTCGCCAAGTCCTGTAGAAACAACACTTAAACTGACCCAAGTGCACTCACATATATGTGAAGAAACATTATACTGAACTAACCCTCAAAAAATGCTAAAAATATTATTTGCATACACTTTTTATTAAAGATATAATCAGGAGTAATCTGCAAGATGTTTTAGGGCCATTAAATGTACTGCAAAATACAAATACATCTTTTAAAATATAAATCTCATCTTGAGAAGAACGAGTTGCTGCTTCAGCATAGCATAGTTAGGGGTATTGGGAAACACATATTTACAACTTTTACATCCACTCAAAGGTCCCTGGGTTGAACCAGTACTTTAAGCCTGGGAAGGACTTGACAAGTTCTCAGCCCCAGTGCGAATGAAAGTTGCAACCCTCAGATCCATAATCAATGAACATGACCACTGAACCTCAGTGACATAACATAGCATGAGGCTGTGGAAGTGTTACCTTCGTGGTCTCAGTTTTTCCTGTACCAGCAGGCCCTGCTGGAGCACCACCAAACTTGAGATGGAGGGCTCCTGTCAGAGTCAAGTAGCATCTGTCTGTCAGTGGAGTGATGACCAGCCGCATGGTGTTCCCCAGGTACTCGTATCCGTACGCAAACTCTGCGTTCACAGCACGGATCCACAGGTTGTCTGAGTGCCAGTAGTACCTGCAGAATCACAACAGAACCTTGGTCACTATATTATGATGTCACACACACACACACACACACTAGAATTTGGTGTAATCTGATACAACAATCTTTTTCTTTTCCAAGAAAAATCCCTGATTATCTTAGGAGCATAAATGATTTAACTCTGTATAAAATATGCCTGTTTACACTTAAGTAATAATTCATCATTAACACAAGTTGACCAAGGAAAGACAGATCCCACTACAGGTTAAAATAATAACTGTTGGTATAAGTACACAAAATGAGTCATTTTTTTCTATAAAAATGGTAGTAGATATCTGCACTGAACACAAGTAAGTTCCAAATCCATACCTGAGCTGGCTGATCCATTCGAAGTCGTTCACATTCTGTACCTCTGTCTCTATCATCTTGCTGATCACGTCACGCGCGTGCACCTCTATGACAATGAGGGCGGACAGAGTGAGACGGCCAATCCTGGTGATGTCCATGTTGACAAGTTTACGTAGGTCATCCAGTTGTGGCAGGATCGTCTCCTCAAACATTTTGGCCAAGCACTTCTGCTCTAAGGCCTCAGTCACGCCACTTGACCAGTATGTCTGGCAGCCAGCGATGACCACCTGTCCTGGCCACTTCAACACCCAGTCTGTCCTTGCCGTCTAGAAGGTAAAACATTCAGTTGCATGGTTAGCTTCACATTTTTAACTATTGTTTATTATAAACTTTTATTCACATTTTCATCAAACCTTTATTTCATGTTTTTTTCATGGAACACACTTTTTTGAAACTGCACTGCTTTTGATGGGATCAATAATTTTACTCATATTTCATTATTAAATTAAAAAGATTGCTGCTAGTCAGTGTTAATTATCTTGAGACTCAAATTTCGAATTCAATGTTTACCTTTCTGCTGTACCTCAATGCCACCTCTCCGTCTTTCTCTCTCTCTCTCACATAAACACACACATTTGCACCAGACATACACAAACACACACATCATTGTGATCAACTTAACAACCCATCACCTTCTTGTAATCATCCAAACTCTCCTCGATGATGAGGCGCAGACTTTCCTTCATGCACTTCTCAATCTCCAACATCCAGTCCTCCACATTACCGGTTGGGTACAACTTCTGACCACGGAACTCAACCTCTTCTCCCTCACCGGAGAACATCTTGGTAATCTGTAGGTCATCTTCAAACTTCAGCTGTTAACAAAAAAACAATGTAATTTAATTATTGAGGAACAAATAACAACAACCTAAATGCTCTAGGTTAGAGTCCTTCTCCCACTTGGATTTTAATGCCCTGCGAACTGCATTGAGGGATATATAGATTTTTGACTTGTGTGTCTGTCTATTTGTTTGTACGTTCATTCGTCTGTCCATCCGTCACACCTCAGAATTACCTTTGCATTAAAGCTTTTTTCTATGAAGATGACTTCACACCTTAATGAAAATTGGTACACATATACATCATGATATGAACTATTTAATTTTTACAAAAAAAATTTAGCTGTGACCTATATTTCACGGTTGAACATGGTAACATTTATTGTAATGCCTCAGGTTTACTTCTGCATTTAGGCTATTTTCTATGAAGATAACTTCAAATCATCATGAAACTTGATATCAAGATATAAACTTTAAAAACGACAAACATATGCCAGTGGGGCATCAGTGTTGCAGAGACACATCTCCTTGTTCATTGGAAGAAACCTTTTACTTGTCTTGTGGTTGATTGGTGATTCTATCTGGCAATGGTCAACTCCAGAGCAGCAAAAGTTAACAACAACTGTGCAAATGTTGGATTCCCTGTGCAAGGATGTTGTGTTGTTTTTATGAAATTGAAATCTGCTATTAATTCATAGCATCCTTTAATTTATGAACTCATTATTCAAAAAAAGAAAAAAGTCATATGATTACTTTCATGTTCTTTTAAATGAGCATCACATGTTAAAACATTCAATGGCTTCTCTAAAAATGAAATTTACAAAATTATTAGCAGTATATGGAAAACTAGTATGGAAATCTTCACAACAAATGCAAGTTTCATTAAACAGGATAAATTGAGAGAAATTTTCACTTTTTCAACATTACCTTAGCAATGTTTTCGAAGCACTTTCTGAGATGGGGTTGGACAGCTGTTGGATCCTTGGTCTGGGACAGAATTTCCAGGAGCTCATCATCGGACAGGAAGTAGAATCGTGGGAAGGCATTCCTCTTGGTCTCCAGGTACTCGCTGAGTCCCTTCTGTACCTGTTCCAGCAGCTTGTTACATTCTTTCAGGTTGTCCAGCAGACGACTGTCTGGACACAGTGAGATCACCTGGAGGGGATTAGAAGCAGAGTCTACATTGTAATCACTGTCTTAGCTGTTTAACAAATTTCATGTAGACCTTGTAAATATTCATAACATTTCAGTCCAAGGATCATTTTCCCACTGATTTTCTTCTTTATTAAATCATTTATATTTTTTTTCAATAAAGACCAATCAAATAGTAGCTTTTGCAAAGACAATATTGTGACCAATAATGGAGCATCATCATGACAAAGAGCATGTTGTTCTAGTATCATCACAATCAGCAATCTTTACAAAAGAAATTCTTCCTTTCAGACTAAACTATTAAATCCTTAGAGAAAATTAAATAAGAACGATTATATAATACCAATATCACCTATTGCTCTTCCTAACCTACCTGAGGGTTCTCTTTTGCATTTTTCATGATCTTTCTCCACATACGCTCCATGGTGGCATATCGTTTGCTCTCAACCGGCAGCTGTCGGTTGATGTCCTCTGAACTGAAAATGGGCTCCAGGTAAAGCCACGCCCTCTGGCAGTTCAGCCACTCATCCAGTACATCCTGTTGTGGAAAAAAGAGTAACAGATTCAAATATAGTTCAGAATTAGGCTGGGCTAGCAGACATTTATCATAGTTTCCATGGTGTTTCTGGGTATAATCTTGTCACTTTCAAAAGGTAATTTTTGTCAATTTTTCAAATTAAAAGAAAAAATTATTCTAAAAAAAAATTTTTTTTTAAAACCCTTTTATCAAGTTTCCACATGTGAAGATCCAGGATTTTTTTTCTCAGGGGGGGTCTGACAGGGATACTTGCCATGCCAAGTTCCAACTATGAAATTCACCAAACATGGGGCGGGGGGAATTTGGCAGCCCATGATTTCATGATGTCAAAACACATTTTTTTTTCTTAATATCTTGATACCCAAATCACAGGAGGGTACACCCCTCTTACCCCAGGGGATGGGGTCATGCCCCTTTTCACACCTCTTTTATGTATGTTTTAGGCTTAACAGCCAAATCTCAGGGGGGGTCTGGACCCCCTTCTGGATCCGAACATGAACTGCTGCCACAAAAGCTAAGTACTGATAAAAAAGAAATCATAGTGTATGATGTAAAATGGGGGGGAAAAAAAGGCAAAATTGTTAGAGGATAGACCTGTGTTGTGGTGAGTTTGTTCTCCCATGTGTTGATGCGCTCCTCGAACGGTTTCTTGTAGGGAGAGAACGACATGCTCTGTGTCATGACGATGTGATCGTCCAGCAGTTGTGATGTGTCTTCTGATGACCGCAGGATGTAGGTGCCCGTCTCCTTGTATGGGATGATCTCAAACTGTACTGGATCCCACTCCTTCTCCATCTTGTCAAGGGCCTGTTGAAAAACAAGCAGGGAACCATAAGATAAAATAAACCAATTTAACATTGCTGACACAAAGTTTTCTGTTTCATCAAAATTCAGCATTATTTGCAGCTATGAAAGTTGCACATCTCAGTGTAAAGTTAGCAGACTCATCCAAGCTGTAAATATTTTTTGACTTGATACCAAGAAAACCATTAGAAGTAATAAGGTATACAGTTACACAATTTCTACATTTACCAATCAAAGGAATTATTAAAACCACAAGGCAACAAATCAAAATTTTGTTCTTATATCAAACCTTACTGATTAAGAGTTACTCTTGATATAACACTCCTCCTTTAAAACATGGATTGCTACTGTGGACCCTGCAAAACCATGTTATAGTGAGGCTACAGTGTAAAAAAGGACACATTTCTGTGATTGTTCAATTGTTCCGCTGTTCTATACTGTATCACTAACCTGTTCAATGGAGTACTCCTTGCCTGCGACCTCGGCAACCTTAGCGATGGTTTGGATGTGGTCGTTCAGGTTCATCTCCAGACACTTGCTGAATGTCAGGTTGGCTTTGGGAACTACCGAGAACCCAAGCTCATTGGACAGCTGAAGTAGAAACATCCTTTCATTGAAAACAATACCAGAACACACATGATACTATGTACATAGCTATGCAAGGATGAGGAGGGCAAAATCTAATCTCCATAGACCAGGATGTAGACTGGAAGAAAACATGGCTCACACCTCTCTATATACAGTAGATTCAATCCTGTAATATAACTTTCAATGATCCACAGCTACATGTTGTTGTGCATGCTCATAGGGTTCACGGGGCCTCTGTGGCCGAGAGGGTAAAGTCGCTGACTTTAACACTCACTCAGCCCCTCACCGCATGGGTTCGAATCCTGGCAGGGTCGTTCAGATTTTCATGTGAGGAAGCCTTCCAGCTGGCTTGCGGTAGGTTGGTGGTGCCTCCGTGCATTCGGGGTCTTCCTCCACCTGTAATTAGCTGGACTTCCCTATATGACTGAAATACTGTTAAAGTGACAGTTAAAATAGTCAAGTCAAGTCATAGGGTTCACATTCATATATTTATATGTAGGTGTACAGCACGCAGTGATCCTTTTGGTGAAAATAACAATTACAGGAAAACCTTGCAATTAAGACCACCATCGGTTCAAGCGAAAAGTGGTCTTTAAAGCTAGGCAATCCTAATAGTGATTTTACCAATAAGTAAAAAAATAACTAAAATTATGTGGTTCCTTAAATGAGTGGTCTAAATAGCCAGGTGGTCTTAAAGCAAGGCTTTACTGTATATCACTAGGGCTTTATCTACATTATATAATAAACTTCACCTGAACTCCTGTGCTTAAAAATGGACAACAAAATACAGAAAATAATCACTAGTATCTCATTTCTTTGTATTTGCTTTAAAAAATTCAGAATTTCTGAATGTGCTATATTTAGCATTGCCACCCACCTGGTCCCAATGTCGGCTCCTCATACCCGGGTTTCTGAGACCCTGGATTAGTGGGATGAATGGCTTGAACTCTTCGATGTTACCCTTGATCTCCTGGGCTACCTGCTGCACACCTGCAATATCAACATCATCAACAATAAATGGATGCTTCTAAAGTATGTTCATCATCTCCTCTCGTAACCATACTTCTGTTCTGTCGCCTCTATAACAATTTTTACAAAATTAGAATTTCATTAGTAACAAATACTTCATTAACCTCCAAAATATATGTCAGCCATGATGCAGACAGTTGTTCTAGGAGCAGGCATGATCTATGTTGTCTAAGCTCCTGGTCCCCAAATCTCACACAGCTACCTGTAACATTCTCTCTGCATCTATTGTCAATAAAATATATTGTTAAAAAATATTACATTGACACTCCTATCTAAATATATACACAGAAAAGATCAATCTTACTTGGAATATCATTGAAGATCTTGACGGACTTGTGCATGGTTTTGTATGCATCATTCACATTCTTCTCAAGCTCTTCAGCGTTGATGGAGGTGAGCGGATCCGTCATCCAGCTCTCATGCCAGCGCATCCAGTCGGACACGGTGACCCACAGGTTACGGAAGGGTTCAAAGTCCTTAACAAGTTTTCCCAGCTTGTCGTACTAGAACAACAATTGAGCAGTAGAGCACTACACTACAGAGGAAACACACAAGTACTATGTGCAGTGATTTTTCAAATGTGACACACAATAATTCCAGGAAGCTGATACTCAGATGCAAGATATAATAGCACTGCAATTTTTTTTTTTTTTTTTGTGGTGGGGGGGACATCTGAAGAGCTATTATTTTTAAGAGGAGCAAACTAAAATCAAAAGACCTTATTTATCAAATATTTGCATTTTTAAGGGCACAAAACCAAAAAAAAAAGATTATTTGTAAGTCATAAATGTGATCGTATTTATGGAAGTTTAATTGAAAACCCTTGCATGCACACATTTTTACACCAGACAGACATACCAGTATTCAATATCTATCACAAAGTACTTTCATGTGCTGTGCACCAAAATATTTGCATCTGAGTACCTGTACCGATATAAAAAGTGTTTTTTAATAATATTTTTATATCTAATACCGCAGGTAATAAACACTGCAATTATAAATAAATAAATATAATGAAAAAAAAACTTAAGTCAGAAAGTGCAGATAGTAAATATAAAATAAATGACTGCAGATAACAGTTGAAAAAATAATAATTTTGTAAATTTGCCTGATATTTTTTTTTATTTTTTTTTTATGATTTTTACAAACTTGAGAGGGGTGAATACTATATATCCAAAATTGATTAATAGTTTATGAAAAGAAGCTGTTTGCTTAAGTTATGTTAAGTTTCCTTGACATTCTAGAATATCTTTTTTTTTCATCAACTTAGGTTTAAAACACACTTATATTTTCTACATTTGTTTAAGTATAATATCCACACATATCTAACGTCAAAAGTGATCTGAAAATCAACAGTAAGCTATTTAACCCTTTACCTCATGAATATTCATATGCAAATTTAACAATTGATGAATATTAATTTACTGAACTTTAATTAGTATATGAAACAATAGATTTTTCTTTGTTGCGTAGAATGTATAAAATTGTATAAACCCTGAAATTTCCTTTAGGAGCTGTGACCTGGGTCTGCTCTGTTCGTCACTATATCAAAACAAGTCAAAAATGAGGTAAAGGGTTTAGGTAAACAAAAGTTAAGAGTGAAACAAAGGAAAAGGACAAGCAGTCTGATAAGTCATAACTATATGTTACAAAGTATTGACAAAGTATTTCACAATGTACACAGGTTGTTTATCTAAATGTCTACAAATCCAGATCTACTGGCCCTGTACAGAGCAATGTTGTGTACATTGGTGAACACTTGTGTAAAATACACTGACTAACATATAGTCATGAGGCTTTGGTTGATTAATATTTTTATTTATATTTATTTTTGGCTTCAGTATCTTTTGAAAAAAAGATTAGATTATCTCCCCCTACCAAATGACAAATTTGTCAATTAATCCAGAAACTTTTACTATAATGAAAGTCAATAAAATCAACCAAATTTATTTGTACAAGTGCCCCAGTGTGTGAAAAGTAAAGTGCTAGAAGACAAGAGAAATAGAGGCACCATTCTTCCAGCAGGATAAATTGGAACAAGCTTGAGAAGGATCTTTGATTGGTTGTTACTTATAGAACATGTGTTACTATTTAAAGAACACATGTTACTGGTACCCAGCACCAATACATGGATAAAGGCAGCTGAAAAAGACACTAGACAAGACAATTATTTACAGCTTGACACAAAAGGTCAAATGATTTTTTCCCACTGGCATCTTTGATTTTGTGTGAACCTAATGTTAAAAAGTATCACTTACTTGCTTTTATCAAAGACCTAAACCAACAGATTTGCTACTCAAATAAGCGTATGAAGAAAATCTTGTCATCTCTAAGCACAACAGCGATATTTTAAAAAAAGCTGTTGCGTTTGTACTTTTGAAAAAGGGAAGTAACTACTGCATGGAATTGTGTAAACTGACTGACAACTTTTTGGCTATTTTTATCCATTAATGTATGTATGCAGCCAGGTAGCTCAGTCCCTAGAGCAAAAGCGAAGCCCCGGGTTTGAGTCCCGGTCAGGCTGTACATTTTTCTCACCCTGTGACATTTATAATAAATATATTCCTGAATGCATAGATATATTCCCTTCAAATGTATTAATTTCTATTTATTGTTGTTTATGCTAACTCTTGTTCTGGCTCACACCTCCAAGGATTCGCCCTGAGAATACTGGTATACAATATTTCACCAAGTAGCTTTCATCTTTGTTTAGGTCTTTGCTTTCATGCTTCAATAATAAAAATTTTCCAAACCACATCAAAATTATATGGTTACTAATCTTTCAGGATACCCACTAGTGAAAATTGTATCACAAGATGCTGAACATCTCCACTTTTTATAAAGTTTGAATCTTTGTTAGTGATTAACCTTTACCATACTAATCTCTCTTAATACACTGACACTGCAGGATTTTAAATTTCAATAAGATGAAATTCTTGATATATATTTTTAACAGTTTTATTTTTACATAATCGGGAATACCAGACTGACTTTTTAACCCTTTTCCTCATGAATATTCATATACTAATTTAATGCAAAATGCTTTTGTTTTATTTACTGAACATCAAATGGTAAATATGAAACAATGGAGGTTTTATTGCCATGCAGATTGTACATAAACTCTGAGCTTCAATATTCTATGAACATACTGTAGAGATCCTGATCAGACAGATCACCTCAAGAGCTGTCTGAGCTTGATCTGCTCTGTTTGCCAATGCATCAAATTAGTCTATACATGTGTAAGGTAAAGGGTTAATATACACTGTCATTTTTTTTAATTCAATGAAAATTAAAGTTTTTGTTGTCATTTTTTTTTTTTGAGAAATTTAATTTTTTTACTACTTTCCAGAATATTTTTTTTTTTTTTTTTTAAATAAAATTTTAATTATCTTGTCATATGAGTGAATAGTACAGATTGCATTGAAAATCATGTCATATAATATAGATAATTAGCTAGGAATTGTTCCAAGTTAAAAATAAATCTATTTTAGATAATATTCCTGTGTTGTATAGCATCCACATGCATCAAGAGCTGCAAAAAATATGCGCAAAGATGAAAATTTGTCACCAGTGGGTACCTTTAAGATGAGTTTGACCTTTTGTTACCAGCTGCACAGAATCTTTCCTTTTGCTAATTAATTGATTATAAAATACTGTCATAAAAAGACATTGATTAAAAGCATGTGTAGTCTTCAATCTGAAGCAAAAAAAAAAATGTTAAAAAAGATTCGCAGATAGACAGTGTACCCTCCACCATTCCAGGTCAAGCTGACCCCCGCCACCAGTTGGTGACTGCTACAAGGTGGTATACTCACGTTCGTGACAGGCATGCCAAACAGCCGTTCCCTGTTGTTATATGTGGTGGATAGGCCCTGGGCTTCCTTCAGTTGTTTGGTGACTCTCCTCACTTCATTGGCAATCTCATGGGCCTTCGATATATCACTGTGGGCTGCCATTCCCGCAACCACCATCTGACAATGTCATATTGCTTAATTTAGAACAAATTTCAAATATTCAAATTACTACAACCACAATTACCACATGTACACACAATGAAGTTCCCAGCAGGTAACTTCATCCAATTATTATTATCATTCATAACATGGCCAACTACATCACAATAGTATCACAAAGCCATGTGTAAACCAGGTTAACTATCACATGATATCCCAGTTTAGTCATTGGATAATCCAGTATATTCATCGGAATAACGAATTTATACATTGGAGGTCCAGTACTGAAATGATCTTCCTCAATCTCAACTTGACAAACAAGGCCCTTGTTCCTGTTTGCTTAAAGCTAAGTTTTTTCAAATCTTTATTTCAAAGAAATCATTTTTCCCTAGACTTCAAACTGACAGATCTGCAAAAAACAGTCTGAAAAAGTAAAATTAACTCATGTTGTCCAAGTAAAGAAAGTTGGTAGTACCTGCAGTGTGTCTAGCCTGTCATTGAAGTTGGCCTGGTCAGACGACTGCAGTTTGCGGAACCGCTCCTCGTCCTCCTCTAGCTGATTCTCTGTCTGTTCCATCTGGACTTCTATCTTGTGAGGCCAGCCAATTGCTGTCCACCTGTAACAAAGGGCTGTGGGTAAATACCAAAGGCACATAGTCTAAGGGCTATAAAGTCATAGAGATAATGATAAAGTTGTTATGCCCATGGGGTAAATATTAATCATGTAAAATAGACTCAGTTACAAATGATTCTCTTTGTAAACAACTGTGTAGATGCTAAGAAACCTAAAATTCTATTATTTCTTGTCATATTTTAGTGTCTGCAACACATGTCACTTTACACATGCCTTAAACTATTTTAATCTCTACTTCATGAATATTCATGTACAAATTTATGACTTGATAAATTTTAACTGGGTCGAATTCCACTAACAATTCTTAGCACTAAGTAAAACTTAAATACTTAAGGGCAAATTTTATTAGCCTTGTTTCTCTAATAAATATACCCAAATGATTTATTTCCTATCAATTATTGTTAGTAATTAAGGTAATAATTCATTTCACCTTAGTCATGTCCTTGAATATTTCATAAAATAGTAATGGTAGAATGTGTATCTACCTAGTTTAAGAAGTTACGTATTACTTAGCGCTAAGTACTGTTGGTGGAATTCAAGCCTGATCTTATAATAATATATGAAACAATGGATTTTCCTTTGTCTTGCAGACTGTGTAGAATCTGGGCTTCGACGTTGTAAATGCTAATAGAGCTAATATATCAAAATTAATCTATATTAAGTAAAGGCTTAACAGCAAACTCCTTGCAAAATATTATCTTTTTAAAATCCTATCATACTTGAGATTGAAATCATCCTGGGAGAGATTGTAGTAGAACTCCTCAATCAGTTCATAGTCTTCCATGGCGTGGTCAATGAGGTCCTGATGCTCTTTCAGTCTCTCCGGAATGGATTTCATCCACTCTCGCATGTCCGACAACTCCTCAATACAGTTACATTTGTCATACAACTTGCGACTGATTGATTTGAACTCCTCACAGGCCTGAAAAAGTGACACACAAACAACATTAGCAAACCAGGGAAGACAACTCTATAACAAGATGTGTTCCATAGAACACATGTGTCACCTGCTTAAAGAAGCTAGACAAACAAGTGTGTCAGGCAAAGTGTGACAGACAGACAGATAGAGAAGTGATCCCTATGTGTCACTTGCTGTAATGAGCATAAAAATGTGTTTCAGAATTGTTTAAAATCATTTGTTTCAATTTACATTTGAAAAATTTAGAAATGCCAAAACATTTACCTCATCAGCCTGTTTGCGGAGATGTCTGGCCAGGTACTCAAGCACTGCATTGCTCAGGTTCTTCCGCTTTTTGGACAGGTTCTGTCGGACTGAGTCTGTGTTAACCCAGAAGGGCCCAATAATGATGTTGCTGGGGATGGTGGCCTCTATAATGTCCTTCTCCTTCAGGTGCATCTCTACCTCCTGTTTCACTTCAAGGGCTGTGTGGTTCTGGGCCTCATACTCCCTGTATACAGTTCATCATCAGAGGTTTAGTTTAATATTTACCATGCTAAATTTCTGAATTTGATTTGCCCTTCCTTCATAATGAACTGGATCATTAAATGTTTATGGAGGTGCTTACTAAAAATGTACTGACTGAATAAGATGTGCAGGCTGATCTTGATATATATATAGTGCTGCCTCTTTCTGATATAAACCAGTACACATGGATAGCACACCTTGTCACAATATCTTAACAATGGGCCAATCAGTTCTATGACAACCTTTATATTCTGAGCCCCAATCAATTCAAATATCAAAGTTAGTAACTGAACCAGTGCCAAGCTTACTTGATGTAGACATTGATGTCAAGGTTGATGATCTCCAGATGTTTCTCATACTCGCGAGCATATGCCTTCATGGGTATGAGAGCCTTGCGGACGGCACGCTTGATACTCTCCCTAAGTTCCTCCACGTGGGGCTCATGTTCCCCGACAGACTCTAGCAGCGGTGTCCCTGACCAGAATATGTCCTCCAGGATGTACTGGTACACAAACATCACAATAAATATTTTCAGCCTCCATATATAATAGCAAACATGAAAATTTGTTGAGTCTGTAGTTAATTCTTCGTTAAATTAGGGTTAAATCTGATGACAGATGATAAGGAGAATAAAAAGATGAAGAGGAGGAGGATAATGAGGATGAAGAGGATAATGAAGAAGAGCAGGATGAAGAGAAATAGGGGGAGGGAAAGGATTATGCGGAAATTTTTATCAGCTTCTTCACCAATAAAAGCTCAATGACAAATGTGTCTTAGATAAACAATATTAATAATGAAATACATAGAATGATTAGATGACATGTCTTGTTTGAGTCTTATTGTAATGAATTTCTCCCACAATTTAGCATTTTGACATTCAAAAATTTTATTGTAATTGTAAGAAACAATTTAAGAGGATTGTCAATTTGACACCAAGTTACCAGGCAGGTACAAAAACTGAATAGGATTGCTGTGGACATTTTAGGAGATGGTGGGGCATGAAAAAAGGAACCACAATAGGATACCTTTTCGAGCTGTGGGACATTCTGTGTTGACTGGATACCCTTGTCAAACAGACTGACCAGCATGGTCTCAAAGTTGTTCAGGTTGGTGCTGTAGTGCACACCCTGGTTGTCGAGCTGAAGGTCCAGTAGGAACAGGGCGTTCCTCTTTGGTCTGTAAGACACAGAACAGGGTCAGTACACTGACATAGCATTCACATTAATGAAGAAATATCCTGTAAATTGATTCAAATGCAGATAAAGTTTGCAGGGAAAAAAAGGTTGTATCCAGCTTGTAATAATTAGACAAAATTGGAATTTAAATGCTTCAAATAAAAAATCTTATGAGCTGAAGCTTTGAGGTATATATATTTGATGTTGGACTGCCAATATTGATCCAATACTGGAGTTATGCGAGTTGCAAAGATCCAAGGAAATTTTTCCCTGCCTAAGTGAAAAAGGGAAGCAAACACTGTTGCTGGTACTGACCTGTAAATGCTGGAGATGACATCATTGCCCCAGACAAAGTCTTCTTCCAGGGCCATGGTCGAGTGACATGCGTCAATCACCATCTGTGTGAATGAGTGAAGCGAGTTCTGGACCAGGAAACGCATCGAGTCCTGCATCATGAACTTAACCATTTCCATGAACTTCTTCAGTTTGGAGATCTGGTACACCTCGAAGTTTGTCTCGTGGATGTTGAACCAGCCCTTGCCAACATCACGCAGCTTGGTTCTGATGGCTGCTCTCAATGTCGAAATCCAGGAGTCCCTAAGGAACAGTGCCACCTACAAACAAACATTTAAAGTTTAAACCAACATTGAAACTTTAAACCGACATTGAAACTTTAAACTGTAGACCAAATCACTACTGTCTTTAGTATCTTCACTAAGTCCATTTTCAATTGATACTTATCAAGTCAAGCAAAAAATTATTTGAAAGTGGTTTGATTGTGTAAGAAGCTTTATTAACCAATCAAACAATATTGTAGGAATTCTGTTCTTAATGTTGCTTCCTGGGAATGAGAAAGACATATGATTGACCTAGGATTAATGATGTTCAATTGTAAAACAAATGTAGATTTCTAGAAGGTTTTACATTAACCACTATAACCTTAAATCCACCAGGGCTGACCAGAAGTGGCCAAAAAGTGATCAGAAGAGACAAAGGACACAGCATTTTCCTTACCTGTGATGTCACTTGCGCCTGTGTCTGTTCAAACTCCTCAATCCTCATGGGTTTTGTGGTGGGCACATGGTACAGACACTTACCCCCGACCTCATTACACTCGATTGCCACCATGCCCGTGGCCTGGATACTCTCCACACGCGTCAGGAGCGAGTTGAAGGCAAACGCATCATACACCTGGTCGTAGTCATACTCGGGCACATCCGTACAGCAGGCTGCGGACATAGGATCAAGCATCTCGATAATCTTGATTTCTTATTATGTTAATTAAACTAGCTTTCTTAGTTTCTTATGCATCAAATCTTATGTTTCTGATTTCCTTATCTTCTAGCATAAGGATATTCTGATCCTTAACTTGTTATAAGTGCAATTATTTACATATATATTAAATCTATTATTAATTTGTGTGTTTTAGGTTAGGTAAGGGCTTTTTTTTTTGGTAAATTAATCTAAAAATTGTAACAAGCCAATAAATTTTTAATATTCATGTATTTGTCCAGACTGAAATGTTTCTTTCATTATTAATGCAAAAATGTTGGTAAGCCATAAAACGCAAGCACTTGTTTTCAACAAAATTGGTTTAAATTTCTTTAAAAAAACACTGCATGCAGAAACAGTTCATCTAGATTTAATTCAGATTGTTTAATTCAGGAATAAAGCTGATGTTTTTCAGCATGACCTTCTTGCCTACCTTTGAAAGGGACTGGTTTTTCTTCCGAATGTGGAACAGACACAAAGGCGAAGGTGGAGTTGTCCTGTTCCACTATCTTGTCAAAGATGATCCTGTTCATGGACCTGCAGAAGTCAATGTTTGCTTCCTTCTCCAAACTTTGGATTCCATCCTCAAGCCTATAAACATTAAAATATATACAAATTCAATGCTACATTATATGTCAGATTATATTTATCTTTTTCAAAAAGTCTATTTTATTTAAAAAAAAATTAAGTTGCTTACTCTATGAATATTGCTTTTTGTTACTTATTAAAACTAGTAACTGTTTCTGAAATGAAATTACATTTGCAGGCATTCTTGACAAACTAAAACATTAACATATGAATGACAGATTTAAAGTTGACCTGGCAGGAATAGCTGCAGTTCTTCAAAACACTGAGCCTTATCTATATAGAAATGTATTGCAAATCAGAGTAATTCTCAGCCTTACCCTTTATCCTTGGACAGTTTTGGTGTAGTTTTGGCCCATTCCACCATACGTTTCAGAGATGCCTGGTCCAGCTCCCCAACTCCATCCATGGGCATACAGTCTATATAAAGGTTGTAACGCAGGAGTGCCTCTGTGTGTTTTCTGAATCTGAATGCCTCTGCCACACGTTTGGTGAAGACACGAGGATCCTCTGCCTTAAACAACAACCTCACTCTGGGGACCCAGTACTGGGAGGGCAGTGAAACTTTGGACCCTGGGAGAGAAACAATAATTATGATTACAATGTCAGTTTCCAATGGGAAGAACATCTTAACATCATAAATGATAGATATTGTGTGATGAAAAACAACAACAAAAACATAAATACAAAGCCATTAGCATCACACTCAGATGCACCACAAATATTATTTTTTGGTATTTTTGGTATTGGCAACTAAATTGAAGGAGTTCACATGACAACAAAGTGACATTTTTAAACAGAACAGTTCAAACATATAATCAGAAAAAGTTTGTGCAAATGCATATTTATATGAAGAGAAAGATCAAGAAAAGGTAGATTCACAACTGACCATCTGGCCGGAGGCCACCATTGACCACAGGGTTGTTGGCAGTGTCCACTACACGCCCACTCTTGTTGACCTTCTGGACCAGGTACAACTCATTGTCTGAGTCATAATCCAACACTCCAACCTCAAACCATTCATAAACAATCTTGGGATCTGTTGGGGACACTGCAATAAAACAATATACGAGCACATTTTCTTCAGAAATTCAATCTTCATTTCCAATAAATTTCATAATTAAGAATCAAGAATTAAAAATTAGAGAACCACATCAAAGAATGGTACAACTTATAAACATAGAACACAGGTAAAGTGCATGTAGTTTAAGGAAAATCCCCATATGTTTTCCGTTTCTTTGAAAAACTGCACCTATTTGATTATGAATTGTTTCAAGAGTTGTAAACAAATTAACTGAAATCATATATCAAGAAAATTTACAAGTTTTTTCCCTCTCCTCTGAAAAATAAAGAAAAAAACATTGAACAGACATATGGATAAGTCAGTTTTCTATATTAAATATAAGGTAGACATATCTTACATTCTCTGTCAGAATCCTTCTTGGGCAGAAGGGCTGTTCCTGGCACCGGTTTCCGAACTCCGTTATCCTGCCCCATGTTGATCCACTCCTGGGGTGTACGGCAGTCAAACTCATCGTTATCAAATATGTGCAGGGGGAGGTATGGGGGGAAAGGGGCGGAGTCTTCTCGATCCTTGTTGAGCTCCACGATTTCTCCTGTCGGGTCTTTGGGCATCAACAGCTCTGTCTGGATGTTCTCCTCTTGTAACAACTCCTTCAGGTCTAATGTATCATACAAACGTCTCTTCCTACAAATCAATGTAAAGAAATACTATGATTCATTAATCTTATTTTTCTCATGATGTAAATCTGAACCTTTATGAGCACATCTTGCTTGTATTGAGATGGATGAAGGAAACTCATGTTTTCTATCCATATCAAACTTTATATTTGATCCATATAAATAAAAATACAATTTTATATACATATTTTTATAAAATCAAAATAAAGATTTTAATTTAAAAAAAGGGGAAGAGCAAAAGGTATGGTATCAAACTGTTAATTAAGTATGATCAATGTTACCTTTCAATTTCTATTTTCCTGGGACACTCCCCTGGTTTTGTGTAGAAGGGCAGTTGCACCTTTGGTTCTGAAGCATTCACTGGAAAGTCCTGAAAATATGATGATGCATGACCTACATAAAAAGCATCCAACAAACTTATTATATTTATAAAAACACTTGATGTATTTAATCTTCATTAATGGGAATGTGTTTCTGATCTGCATTATGTAATATTGATCAGAAAACGGTTAACAGCATTAAGTTTATCCGTCATTAAATTGTTATCAGGGTTCATCAAGTGATTCTTGGAATTTTATATTAAATGCAAGCCCTTATTGTCTAAGTCTGCACTAAAGTCTTTTTAAGCATTTGAAGGACCTTGATTATGATTTAATGATGGATGGATGACCTTAAGATCTTTATGCAACTGTTAATTATCATTGGCAAGACTTCAGTCATTTCTGTCATCTGTCCTAGAATAAGGTTACATAATGTACTGGACACTTTGTTAACAATTGTGACCAAACTGTGGTCTATCTAGTGCTATGCTGCAACTGGTCAATACATGATTGGGATTTATATGATGATGATACTCTTTGTGATAAAACATACAAACAGTGAATTTACCTTTCCAGTAAAGCTTATGTTTTCACACCTAAATGACTTGCTAGTACTTGTTTTTTTCCCCCTTGTACTATTAAGTAAAGAACTTATTTAGAAATTTATATGTTTTCTTTTTCTATCTGTAATGAGATGAACAAAAAGACAAAAATGAGCAAACAGACTTTGTATTAAACTTACATTACCACACCAAGATATAGATATAAAACACAATAATTTGAAGCAAAATATTGATGTTTACTTGTACCTCACTTTGTTTTCACAACGGCAATGGTACTATAGAATGGTGGCGTTTAGATTAGATACAACATAAGTCCACCACCAGCTTAGCCAAAATAAAACCTTTTCTAATATAATGTGCTTTACAAATAATATGAAAATTCCCTTCTTTAAAATATATAGCTTTTTAACATAAGAAAAAATCTTAAGATGTTTTGTGAAAGTAACTGAAGATCTCATACAGGCTGATATAAATTGGACTTTGGTGTAACAATGAGGGTGGTATAAAGTAGTCCCACTTACTGATATATCTGTTATCTCTGTGCTGGGTCCATACACCTGACTTTTGATCACTTTGGTGACGTCATTCTTGGATTCAAATGATGTCACTGTAAAGGTAAATAATTAATTTACATTTTCTGACACTGTCATTATATATTAAACAGCTTTAATTGAAGGAAGTTTACATTAAAAAAAAACACAAACAAAAAAAAACATAAACCATGACTAAGAGTTTAATATAGAGGACAATAGCATGTGTGTGTTTTTAGCTACTAACTTTGGGATATAGGACAATGGGTTCAACTGGGACAAAATATTGGTATTTTTCAATTACTTACATAATTTTGATTATTTTTTATTGCAGAAAATTTAAGAAATATTTGATTAGAAATTCAGATTTCTATGAAAGTGTTTAACACTAAAAATATATGAAAATTTATTTAGAGTCACCTAAAATATATCTTAGAAAATACCATAAATATTTTAAATCAATGCATATATGCAGGTGTATTGTGGAGATTTAAGACTATATAGTTTACCTTT
>CM037790.1:47597306-47618120 GCA_021229015.1 Solen grandis | reverse complement strand
TTTTACATGAGCTCCGAAATTGAAGATTATAATTCCCTTCATAAGTTTATGTTAAAGCAAGTGAACATCGGGCGTTATTAGCGTTATTTAGCGTAATTTGATGATACATGGAAAAGGACTACTAGACAATGACATACATAAGCTCCAGGCCTTGTTGTTTCAAGAAGAAGGTGTTCCTATATGATTCTGTATAAAACCAATTGACTCCTTTGGCAGGGCAAATTTTGACCCAAGTAGTATAGGTATTGAGAGTGTGTGGCTCACTGCGGGTCTAACACACTTCAAAATCCAGGCGCGCTACCACGCGCCTGGCTTATCATGTGTAAAACCCCCAAAAAGCATACACTCTCAATACCTATACTACTATTAGTTAAAAAAATAAAAAAAATCACACTAATGTAAAATCAAAAAAATCACACTAATGTAAACTTTAAAAAAAACAACAATGAGAAAAATAAAGAAAATTATGTTTTTTTCCTGAACCATTTTTTACCACTCTGAATATGGAGGAGGGTTTTCTAACGTATTATAAAAATTTAATATTATACAGTTTTTATATTTTTGGATATTATCTAGAACTCAGTTATCTGTAATTCTTGTTCATAAAAACTACCTATAATGTCTTCATCTTTTAAATCTTTTATTTTATTTTTTTATACGTTCTTTTTACGAGTAGTATAACCCTTTTCAAATTTACCTTTCTTTTTTGTTATTCTTACTCTATCTCCAACTTTAAATTTAGGTTTTTTAATTTCTTTTCTTTTTCTGGATATAAATTTTCATACACTGTTAATTCATTTTAATTTATTTTCAGGTTATAATATTCTAATATTTTTTTTCTCGTTGAATATAATTTTATTTTTTCTTTTACTTGTCGATTATAAAATTCAGATCCTTTATCTGACCAAATAAAAATTGGTTTTCTTTCTTCAAATAATGTTTTAAATGCTTCACTTACTGTTACTCCTGTTTTATTTTTCAATGGAATTAACCAACCATATTTACTAAAAACATCTATAATAATAGTGTTTATTTTGTTTTGAATATTGTTGCATATCCCAAATTGAATCAACAAAAACACGTCTTTTAGGAAATTTCTTTATAACTCTATGATGTAATTCATCTGCTAATTTATCCCCTTTTGTTCCTATAAATCTATTTTTCTTAGATCCACACTCAGAACATTTACCTTTTAACATTTGTCTATTATTGGTTGTTGTTACTTGTTCTACTGAATTATTTTCAGTATTTTTTTTACAACGTAAACAATATATTTTTGGGTGATCCATTTTTAAATAGCTTAAAATTGTTTTCTTAAAAAATGGCAGATCGAAAAGTTTGTACAAAATGTAAAGAATACAAACTACTAAGTGAATATTACAAACAAACAGGAAGAAGATTTGGTATTTAATCTGCATGTAAACAATGTCTTAAGCCTAATCAACAAAAACATTATCAGAACAACAAAGAAAAGTATAAAAAAGCGTATCAAGAGTTTATTGTTAGAAATCCTGATTATATGAAAAATTATCCTATGACTGTGAAACACTATGGAACAGCTGTGGAACACAGTGAAACACCTAATTAAAATTTATTTCTTTTAAAATGAGACCAAGAAATTTTAAAGATCTTATTACTAAAACTATTATTGATGATATAGATGAAGAAAATATAATTAAATATTAAGTTATTAAGAAAAAGAATAGTAACTTTCCTTTGAAAATAAAAATAATAATAACAAGTGAATTTTTAATCCCTTTAGTTACTGATATAATAGAAAGTCATTACTCTCACCCTGTTCAAGTTATTCAAACACAAAATAATATAAAAGAATTCTATAATAGTTTGAGAGATAAATTTGAAGCTTGGGTAGATAAATTTCAAGAAAGAGGATCTGGTTTTGTTTTTAGAAATATTAAAAGTGTAGAAGTAAAACAATATAAATATGATTATCAGAAAGCTTCATCTTATATACCTCTTCAATTTAAATCAAATAATATTATTAATGTTAAAAATAAAAATGATAACAAATGTTTTCTCTGGGCAATACTATCAAAGTTATTCCCTGCAGATGATAACAAAGAAAGAGTGACAAAATATAAACCATATGAAAATAAACTTAATATGGTGGGATTGAATATCCAGTTAAAATAAAAGATATTCCAAAAGTAGAGAGACAAAATAATATATCTATAAATGTTTTTGCATTAGAAGATCAATCTAATAAACAATCTTTATATCCAGTTTATGTTTCAAACAATGAAAGTGAAAATAGTGCTACGCAGCCGTTCCGTGTAGTTGATCTTTTTAAAGTAATGAAAATACCCATTATTGTTTAATTAAAAATTTTTTTAATCATAAAGAAATATGTTATGATAATGAACATTGTAAATCTATAATGCCTGAACCAGGAAAAAATATTCTTAAATTTAAAAATTACCATTTAAAAAAAATACCATTTGTTATATATTCTGATTTTGAATCAAATAATATTCCATTATCTACTACTAAACCAAATCCAAAAGAATCTTACACAAATAAAATATTTAAACAAGAAGTAAATAGTTATGGAATATATGTTAAATCTGATTATCCAAATATATATAAATCACAATACTTTTCATATGTTGGAAATGATGCAATAGAAAAATATGTAGAAAAAGTAATAAAGATATTTAAAGAAATAAACTATAAGATCTATCTTAATGAACAGAAAAAACCAATACTAAGTAGGGAGGAAGAAGACGAATTTCAAAAGCAACTGAATGTTATATTTAAAAATTTAAATGATAATTATAAAGTAAGAGAACATAATCATCTTTCTGGGAAATATAGAGGAGCAGCATGTCAATCATGTAATACAAAAGAAGGTAAAGTAACAAAATTAATACCTGTATTCTTTCATAATGGTTCTAATTATGATTTCCATTTTCTAATTGAAGAACTTATGAAATATGAAGATAATTATAAAAAGTAAAACTTTTTAAAAGTTCAGAAGAATATATTTCTATAGATTATGGATCATATTATAAAAAATTAAGATTCTTAGATTCTTATAGATTTATGAGTAAAGGGTTATCAGATATAGCTAAATCAATAGATGAATTTCCTATTTTAGAAAAAGAGTTTAATGGAGATATTTCACTACTAAAACAAAAAGGATTTTATCCATATGAATATGTAGATTCCATACAAAAATTAAATGAAACACAATTACCAGATATTAAAGAATTTTATTCTACATTAACTCAAACAACAATTACGGGTAAAGAATATAAACATGCTCAAAAAGTTTTCTCTCATTATAAATGTAAATCTTTAAAAGATTATCATGAATTATATTTAAAGACAGATGTTTTAATCTTAGCTGATGCGTTTGAAAAATTTAGAAGTTTTTTCTTAAAACACCACAATATAGATCCTTGTTATTGTTATTCTGCTCCAGGATTAACATGGCAATGTGGACTAAAATATACTGGAGTAGAGTTAGAATTATTAACTGATATAGATATGTTGCAAATGTTTGAAAAAGGAATAAGAGGAGGATTTTCAGGAGTATTAGGCCCAAGACATGTAAAAGCTTTTAATAAACATACTCCTAACTATCATGGTAATGGAAATAGAATTATAGATGAATATGAAAAAAATAAAGCTTTAGAAATATTAAAGAATGGAGGAGATTTAAATGAATTCTTTGAAGAAAAATATTTATTATATTTAGATGCGAATAATCTTTATGGATGGGCAATGTCTCAACCTCTTCCAACCAAAGATTTTAAATGGGAAGAAGATCCTTATTATTACAAAAATATTATAAAATGTAAAAAAATCAGCAGGACAAATCCGTATAGTAAATGTGATTTAGAGTATACAGATGAATGTAAAAAGAAAAAAAAAACCTTTCCTGAAAAAAAAAAATTATCTAATTATCAATTAAATTTATTAGGAGATAAACCATTAGGTAAAGAAAAAAATTTTTTTTTTAAAAAAAGAAATATATTATACATCACTCAATTTTAAAAGAATATATAAAATTAGGAATGAAAGTTACAAAAGTTTATAGAACAACTTTAGAAAATATAAGAGGAAGAAATGAGATTAATCTACTTACCAATAGAGAAGAAGTAAGAAAATATATAAATAAACCTAATTTTAAAGATTCAGTTATATTCAATGATAATCTTGTTGCAATTGTAAATAATGTTACTTCTGTTAAATTTAATAAACCTATTTATTTAGGACAAGCAATTTTAGATTATTCTAAATTATTAATGTATCAATTTTATTATGATGTTGTTAATAAATTATGGGAAAAGAATGAACTAGTTGCTTCAGATACGGATAGTATCTTCTTATCAATAATAACAAAAGATGTTTATAAAGATTTAGAAAAAATAAAAGATGAACATCTAGATACTTCGGACTATCCTAAAGATCATCCACTTCATTCACAAAAAAAATAAAAAAGTAATTGGAAAATTTAAAGATATAAAATGAAACACACAGGAAATAAAGAAATTAAAAGGAATAGGAAAACAACAATAAAAAGATATAAAGTTTGATGATTATAAAAATTGTTTATTTAATGAAACACAACAAATAAATAAGATGTATACATTAAATTCTGATAAACATGAAATGTATATTAATGAAGTAAATAAAATAAGTATGTCTTCATTTGATGATAAAAGATATATATGTGAAAATGGAATAGATACTTTACCATTTATATAGTTTCCATGCAATAAATCCAGTTAATGACATTCCACAAATAATAAATACAATCTCTCTATTTTTTTGATCTTCAGAAGGAGTATAAAAATCACTTAATGTAGGTTCTTTAGGTAAAGGTTCTAATTGTTTACCTGTGATATAGTAATATTCTTTCATTGCTTCATCAACATCATCAAAGGTTTTTACAGCATGATCTTCCTTTTTCGTTTGTTCATTTAAAAAATCTAATCTTTGTGTTCTTTCTTTATTCCATTCATCACGTGCAGTTTGTAATTCTTCCATTGCTTTATCATGTCTTTTTTTCTCTTCATCAGCATCCTTTTTACCAATATGAGAAAATAAATAATTACTACCTGTAAATGCAAAAGCATTAACCACCGCTCCACCAACCATCATCGCTATTGCACTCGCCATTTTAATATTTAAAAAAATAAACTACGCTAGTTATGACTTCATAATATCATCAGGAATAATACCTTGCTTAACTAAGAATTCTTTTGTATAAATAGATATTATAATATCAAGAGTTAACATTGAAATATCTTTAAAATCCATTTGTAGTTTGGTTGTATTTGTTCTAAAAAGTTTTCTAATTAATTCTGAATAACCCACTGTAAAAGCAGAAATCAATACTCCATGATAAGCTGTATTAACAACAATTTTTTTTTCATCCGCCATTTTTTAGAAAACAAATTTGTGAAACACTACGGAATATTAAAGATCAAATGGATCAACTTTTTCTTGTGGTTCAACTTTTTCTTGTGGTTTAATTTCTTTCTGCATGTGTTTCACAGCTGGACTTTGTCCATAGGGGTTTACTTGTTTAGAATTATACATATATAATCCCAATCCAACAACTCCAATTAGACATAAAGGTATATAATTTTTGTATATATTTATATGTTGAACTTCTTTAACTTCATTATTGTGTTCCGTAGCCGGACTTTGTCCGTCCTCTTTTGTAATGCTACGCAGCCGGGGTTCATCCGTAATAGATTTTAATTGAATGTTTTCTTTCTGCATTTCTTCCATTTCTTTTTTTGAATTAGTTTATTTTTTTTCTTCTTTTTTTTTGGGTTTTTACTTTTTTTAAGGTTTTTTTTTTTAAGGGTAAAGTGTTCAATAGCCGGGCTTTGCCCGAAGTCAATATTTTCCATTGTTGTTAATACTGTTGTAAAAGGAGCAAGAAACATTCCATATTTATAATACAATTCACAACATAAAGAATTTAAAGCATTATTTAAAAAAGGATCTTCATTTAAATCTTCTATTAATTTAGGTTGATTTTTAACTTTAAAATATTTAGACACTCCCATAACATATAAATTAATAAAAGAATTCCCTAAAGTTTTTGTCATTGTTGATCCTAATTTAGCTTCATATCGAATATATAATTTATCAATTTCTTCATCTGGTAATTTTTCAATATCTAAAACTGAGATTTCTTTCCCTAAATATTGTTTACTCATTCCTCCAGAAACAAGAGCTAAAAGTCTTTCTCTTTTTTCATTTTCATTATGTATACGTTCCGTAGCATTATTCTGATTTGGTGTTTCTATAATTTCTTCAGCATTCATTTTATAAAAATTAAAAACAGTTTTAAATATTTTTCATAATAAAATTGTTTACATTTTTATAATTATAACTAAATAACCTATAAATTAAATACATATATTGGTAAAAAGATTTAATAGACAATGTTAAAAAATCTCCATTTAATAGGACAAAGTCCGGCTTTTCATATGGATTAAATCCAGCTGTTGAACTTAACAACTAAATAATTTATAGGTGATCAGTTTTTAAAATTAATTTATTATGTTTTTTTTTTTTAATTGAACATTAATTGTTATTCTATGTACCAAATTATAATAAATATTCTTATTTCTCTAATTATTAATAATCATTCATATCTTCTTCTATCTTCTTCAAATAGGTAAATAATAAACGTTTTCATTTTTTTCTAAATTCTTTATTATGTAACAGTGTGGACTTTGTCCAGCTGTTGAGCACTGTGAAACATTGTTTTGTCCAGTTATTAAGGTTTCTTCCTCTTTTGGGGTTTCTATAATATTATCTTTTAAATTTTTTTCTGTATTCATTTTATAAATAAAAAAATAAATTTTATTAAAACATTTAAAACAAGTGCTACGCATTGTTCCACAGCTGTTCCATAGCCGGATTTCATCCGCAGACAAAATAATTTGTAGGTTGATCAGTTTTTAAAATTAATTTACTATGTTTCTTTTTTTTCAATTCTTCTTTAATTCTTTCTCTTTCTTCTAATGTAGGGATAACATCATTTTCTCTTAAACAGTTTTCAAAACTGTCTCTATCTTTAGTATAAAACATACATAACCATTTTGTTTGTTCTCTTAAATCTTTTAAAACTGAATTGTATCTTTGAGAGATAACCCATACACTTGTTCCGCATGTCTACCTGAAAATGCTAGCTTCTGATAACATGTCTTTTTTCTTTGTTAATTGTTTAGTTGCACTACAATCATCTATAATATATAGAGTAGGATATCCTGATATTTATTAAAAAATATTCTTAAATATTCTTGTAGTTTTTTCTTCTCCTTAATTTCAAGGATTTGTCATACATAGGATTAACAATTATTAAATTTTTGTTTTGGATTTTAACATCACCAATCCATGATCTATTTTTATAAGCTTTATTCCATTGAATAGTTGGACATAGTATAATAATATAATTAATACACCCTATATTCTGTTTCTAAAAATCTAAAACAAATTCTGTTTTTACCACAATCCATGTTTGTCCACAATAATTGCACAGTGTGGATATTTAGGTAATGCTAAGCAGTCGGATTTGTTCCGTAATTTCCATTTTTATTAAGTAATTATTTAGTAATTATTAGTAATTATTTAAGGTATATATAGTAATTATATAGTAATTATTTAGGTAATTATTTAGTAATTATTTAGTAATTATTTAATAATTATTTAAGATATATAGTATATTTATATTAGTAATTATTTAGTAATTTATATATTACTTCACTATGGAACACTAATACACAATTCCTTTAAATCTACCCTCATCAAAATTAATTTGTGCATCTTGTATAACAAATAGATAAACATTTATTGGCTCATCCGATCCTGCGTCTTTTGTTATTTGTATTGTTATACCTTCTGATGCATTTTCAATTCTTCTCCCTGAACCATGTAGAGAGTTATCATCCGTTGAACGTAAATCTAACCATAATGCATAATTGGTTGTTAGATATTTTTCTAATGTTGTATTGGTGAAATATAAATCTTTTACAACAATATCTGTTTCTTTATTTCGTTTCGAATTCAAAGCAAAGAAATTATTTATCTCATCCCACTGTTGAAAAGCTTTCATTCCTTGACTGTATAGTTGATTTGGAACTCCTTCTATTGTTATTTCTACTTTTGTTATTTCAGGATTAAAATAATGTTCTGTTGATGTTCTATCTGGATCTTCAAATAACATTAGAATACCTTTCATACTTTTAGCTGGAACATTTAGATTAATATTCCAAAGTGTATCAGATTTATTTTTTATTATTTTCCTATGTCTAAGTATTCTATCATATAAAATAACAATCTTACCACTAAATCTATTTCTAATTATTCTAGCTAATTCAACATCAGAAACACTTTTAAATTCTAAACAAATATTCTTAATAACGTAAGAAGCATTTTTGTCAGTAGATTTAACTACTTTATTATAATCATTGAATGTAAGTTCATATTCGAGTCTATCTCCTAGACCAGCTTGATAAAAAGGCATATGTGATTCTAATAATTCAAAATCTAGAGGAATACAAAATCTATTTCCATATGCCTTTGCAATAGCTTCATCTTGTTTATCTGAAGAAGCATTACCAGCTCCAACTCTATGTCTTAACATGTTTATTTTACCAATTCCTTGGTACGCCATATTTTCACGTTCTGTAGGAGACTTCCATAAATCGATATAACAATAAAATATATCACTATCATCAATTGACATTACTTCATTTCCTGATATTTTCATTGTTGTTTTCTTAATTATTGATCTTCCTATATTTGGATATATTGTTGCATTTGCATCACTATCACTTTTGATTTCAATTTCAAATGATAATCTTGTTGTTCTAGGAACAATAACATCATTACCACTTAGATTAGGAAATCTTACTAACAATTGTTCATTTTGATCAATAGTTGAAGGATTATTGCTTATTACAACACTTTGACGAATACCTCTAATACCTCTAGGTTCTCTTATTCTTCTGTATGGGTTTAGTTTTTCTCCGTAAGCTGCCATTTTTTAGAGGGAAAAATGGAATTTTTTAGAGGGAATTTTTAATAAATAAAAATGGCAGAAGGAGGATATGATTTTGAAAATCCTGTGTTTGATGAAGATGATTATAATGATGATGAACCGCTTGTAGATGAGAATGATGAATTTAATAGAATTATACAAAACCAAAGTGCTCATATTGAGGATATCGGGGATGATGTTGATATAAGAACACAATTAATAGTAAAACAGAAACAATATATAGTTAAAGAATATTACAAGATGATAAAAGAAAAGTATGGGTTAGACCCAGTATTTATCGATATTACAAACTTTGAACTTGGTTCTGATAATAAAACATTATTTTTAAAGGTTCCGGGTAGGGAATCTATTCAACTTACTGCCAAAAAAGGTGGTGGTTTTATAAACTTGGGTTCTTTAGCGAGTAAAATTGGAAGTGGTGGAGCAAATGAAATTAGAGACTTGTTGAACTTACCTGATTATAAATCTACACTTAAACCATTATCAGCACAAGCTGTTGCAAGTTTACAAAATGTAGAAAATAACCTACCCGATGTTGAAAATATAGAACTAAATGATTTACCTAATGCAGCTGAAACTGCTGAAACTATGGTAAAAGAAGTTTTTACTGGTATAGAACAAGAAACACAAACAGATATGACAAAGAGAGAAATGGATGGGGTCCTCAAAGCGATGACCACTGTAAAAGAAGCGACCGCAAATGAATTGGTAAAATTAAATGAAACAAAAAAAGACTTAGCAAAAGAAAAAGATAAATTAAAAGGAGTCTGAGAGAAGTGCAAGATTAGAAGTAATTAATGAACACAGAGATAAACTAAGAAATCAGATAAATAGAATAAAAGAGACAATACATAAAGTATTAAATGAAGATACAACATTAGCAGAAAGAATAAAAACTTTATTCAGAGAACAAGGGATTACAATTATTAGTATTTTAACTGCTTTTGGAATGATTTTGGTGTTATTGTTGAGACTTTTATTCCTGGGGTGGTGGAACTGAAACACCTAAACCTCCTGGGAAAGGAGGAAAAAATTGGAAAAAAAAATTAAATATTGCTAAACTATTAGCAAAACTTGCAGGAAAAGCAGTAGAAGCATTACCTGGAATTATTGGAGCTATTGTAGGATGGTTATTAAAAACAACAGGAAACGTTGTTGCATGGTTTGGAAATAATTTATGGGCTTTGTTAATTTTAGTTATAGGAATGATTTATACAGCTATTAGAGAACATACTCGTAAATAAATAAAGCTAAAAGTCCTGCTGTAATACTTCCTATTATAATAGATATTTTATCATCTTCATGTTCATCCGTTGTTTCAATGAGATCGCTAGGTTTTATTGGTTTACTAGTCCGGACTTCGTCCGTAGGTTCTGGTAAAGATTTTTTTGTTGGTGTACCACTTATATCTGTGGGTTGTGTAGTAGTAGGTTCAACATGAGAAACATTTACATCATTATTTATTCCAAGTGTTTGAATTTCTGTTGCAACTATAATTTCATTATTATAATCTTGTATTGTTCCAATTCTTAATTCCATATCACTAGGAGACATATATAATCCTATTCCATAAACATAATCAACTTTACTTCTTGCATTTTTTAATACATTTTCATAATTTGTTATTTGAGTAGGTATATCAACTGGACTGTTTATAACATCTTCAATGTTAGCTAAAAATTGTTTTTGAGCATCAAATGCCATTCCTGTTCCTAAAATATCTGTTTTTGTTAGACCTTGCGCTCCAAGAATAGCCCAACAATATGTTCTTATAGACTCATTAATTCTTTCAACTCCTGCTTGTGTAAAACCTTTTGACTCATCAAGAATAAAAGTTGTCCACATGTTTTTAAATTCATCAGGTTGTTTGATATAATCAATAGAAATGTTTTTTGTATAAGACTTACCTTTAACAGGACCTCCAGGTCCAAAAATAAATCTATATAGTCTAAAAACAGATAAATCAAAAACATAAAGAAAATTATCCTTAAAATAAGTTTTTTTCCAAACATTTGAATCTTTTGTATATATATATCCAAGACCACCACCATCTTCTTTATGTCTCCAATCTGTATTAGGATCTACATTAAACTCACTACAAATTCTTTCATAAGCTTCTTTTTATAATATTTTTAAAAGCATTCCAACTTTCATCTTGTTTAAGAGGAATAGATATTTCTTTTAATATTCTTCTTGTTTGATAGTAAATATGGAATAAGAATAAAGAACCTGTTAATCCTCCCGCATTTATATGATTTTTTATATCAACTCCACAACCTGTAGTTGAACACCAAATAGCAAAGTTTAATTGATTCTGCCAAAATAACATCCAATCACTTTCCCACCTTTCTACTATTTCTTCTGATGTAACTTTAGGTAATAAATATTTTTCAAATATATTAGGGAAATCTGCATTAAAACTTTTGTGCAGAGCAGTGCCCTGCAGCCGTTCCGTAGTCGTTCCGTTTCCATCTGATGAAATTATTATTTCTTGTTTTATAATGTTAATATTTTTTTTTTTAAACACTCCTCCATGTAAATAATTAACATCTTCATTATATTTAAAAGCTTCAGGGATCATTTTTTATCGGTAAAAAATGTATCATATAATTTCTAATATTGATAAACCTATACACTTACAACAATATATAGATAATAAACATGGAGATAAGAAAATTAGATTAAAAAGTTTTAATTATACTATAGGATGGTATAATATAGAAAATATTCAAATAATGGGTTTTTCAAATTCTCCACTCAAACATTTAAAAAAAAGAGATGTAGGTGATTTAGAATCAATAATAGAAACATTTAAAAATCATATAGAATTGCATGAAGAAAATTTAAAACTAACAGAGGATGAGGAAATGAAAAAGAGAATAAGAGAGGAAATAAAAAGAATTAAAAAAAGTTAGAAAGAAATAGAAAGAGAAAGAATGGAAAGAGAAAGAAAGAGAAAGAGAAAGATTAGAAAGAGAAAGAGAAAGAATAGAAAGAGAAAGAATGGAAAGAGAAAGAATGGAAAGAGAAAGAGATAGAGAAAGAATGGAAAGAGAAAGAGAAAGAATGGAAAGAGAAAGAATGGAAGAAGAGAAAATAAAAGCTAATATTATTAGTAATTATAAACAATTATATATTCACCTTGAACAAATAAATAGTACTTTTAATTTTCATAATGGAGCACCTAGTAAAATCTTAGGAGTTGTTCCTGTTGAAAATAAATCATTTGGAGATATTGTTAATATTATTTTTGATAATTCAGAGTATAAAAAATTAACTATAGGAAATATTTCTGAATTAACTATAAGTGTTTGTGATGAATGGGGGAAAAAAATAAATAATCATGGATTACCAATGAGTTGTGTTTTAGAAATCATCTAGAGAACTTTTGGAACTTTATTCCACTAAATTATATAAAATTTATTTTTTATCAATAAAAATGAATCATATAATTTCTAATATTAATAAACCTATAAACCTACAACAATATATAGATAATAAACATGGAGATAAGAAAATTGGATTGAGAGGTTTTACTTATACTATGGGTTGGTATAATTTAATTGGACAATGGATTGATACTAACATTCGTAAATCCCCACCACCCAAAAAAATAATTTCAGATGGTTTTTATAATTTTCAACAAATAGTTGATGTATTTAAAAATTTTGACAGCAGAATAACATTAACTGTTGATGAAAAAAATGGTATTGCTTGTTTAAAAGCAGAAGAATACCCAACAATAAGTTCAGTTAGTGATATAACCTATGGATTAATAATAACCAAAGAATTAAGAAAAATGTTAGGATTTAAAGAGAGTCATTATTTGGAAAATTCACCTCTTCTTAACATCCCATGCTATGGTGAACAATCAATAGATTTAGTTCCTTATAAACAATTATATGTTCACCTTGAACAAATAAATAATACTTATAATTTCTTTGATGGTCCCTAGTAATTTCTTGGTGTTATTCCTGTTAGAGTAATCAATTTAAAAAAAAAAATAATCATGGATTATCAATGAGTTGTGTTTTAGAAGTAATATAAACTAAATAAAATTAATTTTTTATCAATAAAAATGAATATATTCGGTTCTAAAAAGTATATACTAGATAATAGTAAGATAGATTCATATTTTAATAATTTAAACTCAAATTTAGAAAGTAAATTATTTAATAATTTAAAGTCAAATTTAGATAGAGAATTACTTAACACTTTAACAAAATTAGACCTTGTGGTAAAAAGAATAGAGGAATCCTTAAAAAACATTACAATAAGTGCTGAAATAAAAGGTTCTTTATTTAAAAGTAAGGTGTTTTCATTTGGAAATGCCGGTAGAGAAAAAGATGTTGGTTATGTTGTGATAAGGCGTGGTTATATTACTGGTATTGGTCTGTCGAGTAAAAGGGCAAGTGGTGAAGTGCGAGTTGGTGTGTTGGTTAATGGAGAGCGTTTAAGTGGGTGTGATATTACTTTACATACAACAACAGCAAAACATGATAATTTTGAACGCCCTTTTTTAGTTGAGGCTGGAAGTGTTATTAATTTTGTTAGTCTGGTAGATAATACAACTGTAGTTAATACTGTTGCCTCGTTATTGTTTGAATTTAAATAATATATATAAAAATGAAGCAACCAACGGCCCCAAATTTATACCCTAATTTAAATAGTGAAATACTAGATTCACAACCTGACTTTGTCCGTAGTGCAGAGCAACCGGAAATAGAACTTCGTGAACCAAGTCAAAATTATAGATTACAAAAAATCTCAGAAATTGAGAAAACATTAATTAATGAGAGAGATACTCGTAAAGCATTATATAAAAAATATAAAAGAGGAATAAATATAACAGATGGAATAGACACAGCTTTTATGTCTGCTAGTATAATTATAGGAACTATTGGTTTAATTGTTCCTATTCTACTTCCGTTAGAAATTGTCGCTCTTGTATGCGGAGGAGTTGGAGCCTCTATAAAAATTGTTAGGCTTAGATTTATGAATAAAATTAAAAAACATGATAATATTAAAACTATTGCTAACAGTAAATTAAATAGTATAAAAAATTTAATCTCTAAAGCTTTAACAGATGGAGAAATATCTGAACAAGAATTTAAACTTATATTAGATGAATTAGAAAAATATAATGAGCTTAAACAATTAACAAAAAACTCTGCGGTTCCAAAAAACTATTCAAAAGAAGAAAGGCAAAAATTAATAGAACAGGGAAGACAAGAAGCAATGGAGATAATATCCAAAAATATAAAAACTGTATAATATTAAATTTTTATAATACGTTAGAAAACCCTCCTCCATATTCAGAGTGGTAAAAAATGGTTCAGGAAAAAAACATAATTTTCTTTATTTTTCTCATTGTTGTTTTTTTTTAAAGTTTACATTAGTGTGATTTTTTTGATTTTACATTAGTGTGATTTTTTTGATTTTTTTAACTAATAGTAGTATAGGTATTGAGAGTGTATGCTTTTTGGGGGTTTTACACATGATAAGCCAGGCGCGTGGTAGCGCGCCTGGATTTTGAAGTGTGTTAGACCCGCAGTGAGCCACACACTCTCAATACCTATACTACTGACCCAAGGGCCATGATTTGAAGATATTGATAGGTCCAAACCAAATAGCTTAACTCCAGGCATTGTGGTTTCTGACAAGAAGGTTTAAACAAATCCTACATAAGTCAAGTGACCCCTGGGTTTGGCCAATTTTGACCTCAGTGCCATAATTTTAATAAACTTGGAAAAGGTTCACTAGGCAATATTACACACCAAACATCTTAACTCCAGGTCTTGCGGTGCCTGAAAAGGAAAGTTATCAAGTGTTTCCCTGATTAAACCTATATATAGGCCATAACTCCTGACCCATTTTGCCGATATCAGTCAGAACCGAACATGGCCATAAACGTTGTCATGGAGTTTAAAGATGATTGCTCAAGATATATTGCTGTTAGAGCATGCATACGTTGAAATCTGGAATTTTTATCATTCAATGGTCATTACTCTAGACCTAATGAACAAATATCAGCCAAAATAAAAAAAACTTTACCGAGAGATTATGGCCATAACATGGTTATAAAATTAGAAGAATTAGATGCTAGAGTATACACAGAGTGAAATCAGTCTCTTTTAGCATTCAAGTCATAACACAAGACATAATGGACATTATCATATTAGAATTTGGCCGAGGGATTATGGCTATAAACAGTGTAATAAAACCATAAAATGTGGATAAAATCAAGACATGTAGATATTATAGTGTACACAAAGTGAAATCTGGCTTTTTATATATTTAAAAAAAAACAACATAACTCCAGACCTAATGGGCAGATTTCAGTCAAACTCGAATTTGACTAAGGGAACCTATCAACAAGGTCATACAAACTGAAGAAGATTGTTGAAGAAATGAAGATGCTTAAGTGAAAACAGGAAAATGTTGACGTGTGGCCGGACGAGCGGTTATTAACTGATCTCAACAGTTCAAAAAAGAGATTATGTGTAACTCAACTTGTAATCCTGGTAAATGACTTTGTTACTCATTTATACAACAAGAAGAAGGTTGGTCTCATAATTTTAGATTTTTCAGAATGGTTTTGATAGGGTCTGTCTTAAGAAAGTATTGTTTGAAATGAATACTGATGGAGTTTGAGGTCAAAACCTGAAATGTATATATATATATATATATTTTTTTTTTTGGAAAAGCAATATCCGCAGCCAACTGTATAAAAAAAAACAACCTTGGTTAAAATTTAACCATTGGTTAAAATTATGGTTTGGTAAAAATCATGGTTAGCGATTATTTGAAATAATGGTTAAAATGTAACCAACTATGTTTTTGGCTAAAGTAACTAACCTTCTGCAAAGCTGGTTAAGTTTCAATCAGAATCAATAAGGACGCTCTTATTTCGAAAATACTAGACGACCTCGACAGTTTCGACGGACAACTGAACAATTGAAAGAACAAAGCCGACGAAGAACTAAGATTCTCAGCCCAAAACATTGAAAGACTTACTAGACTTATAGGTCACCGACTGCAACGACCGACGAAGAGGAACAATCCTCTGACTTCTCGACAGAAGATCATGATCGCTCTGCGTTTCTATGCATCTAGGAATTTTCTACAGGTTATCGGTGATACTTTTTGGGGTTGACTTTGCGACTGTCTCAGGAGTTATTATCGGTGTTAAATGCGCTCTTTTTGACCTTAAGACCGACTTTATCAAATGCCAACAAACGAAAAGAACTTCGGCAGGCAAAGCTTGGATTTATAGAATTAAAGGGTCACAGGTGTAATCGGTTGTATTAAGGGCACGCACATATAAATCATTTTTCCGCCCAAAGATGAGAAAGTGTATTACGTGAATAGATAAAGGTACCACTCGATCAACGTTCAAGCTTCTTGTGATCACCTTGCTGTTAATGGTATTTTATTTATCTGCCTTAATTCACATTCTAACTATTACATGTAGAATCACAAGCATCAATGCTACTTGGCCAAGAGGTTCCCATGACAGTCATGTATTCAGGAGCAGTAACTTTTGTCCCTATATGGAACATCATCATCAAGGTATTTCTACTATCAATGTTATTAAAATAAATTTATAACATTTGTTTTATTTTATTTAAAAGAAATCAGTAAAGATGGACTTTGTATTGCTTATTTTTACTCAGGTCAATTCATGTTATACATTTGTAATACTTACTCAATGTTATGTTTCAGTTCCTGACAATATGTGTGTTTATGTTTTCATAATTATATGAATAGTAAATTCCAAGGTTCATTATGTTTTATTTCTGTAATATTTTTGCTTCATTCTTTTCCAATACTAAGTTTTTAATTTTCAACAAATTAAATACCAAATTGAATGTGCCCAATTGTACCTTTAATTCTTTTGTTATTGAAACCCGATTACAGACATGGACAAGGGAGTTTGATTGGGTGATTGGTGGATACCCCTGCAGGCCATTACTTTTGACCCCCTACATTAATCCATCCACTGGAGCACAGGAAAGGTACAACAAAAGCCATAAATGCACGAGAAATTCAAAAGAGATAGTGTATGGGTTTGGAAAAGGAGGTTCCATGTGTTTTATTAAGAAGTGAGTATACATTTTATTTAAAAGTTTACTTTTTAAAAGTCTTTTTTTATCCTTCTCTTCATACTACCAGTAAACTGCTCTTTGTTTGTTATATTTTTTGTTGCTTGTTTTTGTTGTTGTTTATTATTATCATTATTTTATAATTGGTTTTTGCATTCTTACTTCCATTCAACTTGCGGAGATTGAGTAATAAGCTTAATAATTGCATTGTCATTAAAATTAAGATAAGAACATATTATAGATAACGGTTTTTTACATTTAAATGCATAATATTAGTGTTTAAAATGAGTGTTGTTATATTAAAATATAAATGTAGTTGTAAATATTTATTTTACATTAATATAAAGTTGTTATTTTAATTTCATGTTCATTTCTACAGAATAAAATAACTGAATATATAATATGCATATTCCTTTAATCCATGGTTCATTATATCTCACAATTACTTGCTAAGCTTGTAACGTTTTTTTTTTTGGTTGTTGTTGTTTTTTCCAATTAACAGTAAATGAAATAAAGAGTTACAAAACAGTTATCAAACAAATAAAATATTTTTCAGGTGAGGATGAAGTCTGCTAAGTTTAGCGGCATTGTTGTGGCATATGCGGTACTGCAAAAATTGTCCATCTTATGGAAGGAACCCACACAGCTGGATGTCACAAATGAAGATCAGCAGCCAGACATGGATCCCTATCAAGAACAGCAGGATGACAAGGTCATCAGGGACCATGTGGTTGTCACCTATTTTAATATCTGAAAATAGGAAAGATTTCATGACTGCTCTTATCTATAAATCATTAAATTAAAATACATATTTATGATGTTCTTTATTTTATGTATTATGTACCTTGCATTTACTTTGGAAGTAAAACCTCCTTAGTGTTTTTGTAACACAAATATGTTTAAAATTGTATACCCATCTGAAAACTGAAAATGTTACAACTTATGTCTTTATCAATCATTCATTTTATTTCAGATGTAACTATCCGTGTGGTCTTTTCTAAAAGTAAATTTTAAAACTCATCTCTAAGCACTTCATTGGAAAAAAATAAAAATAAAAATTGTCAATTTTATGGATATCTATGGACTGTTATGTCCATGGTATTTTTATGCTGTTTTATTTTGTTTCAATCAAAATCAACCATATTTACCCACCAAACTGGATAGATTGAACACTTTGATTATCAGATGAACCTACCCTCATACAGTGTAAACATTTGATACATCATCATGTGAACAAAATTGGTACCTGCAAATTTGGTTGATTTTAAACTACGCAATGTATCCTCTCCAGATGATGCTTCTAAACAGAGTGCCAGGGATGCCTCTACGTCTAATACTGAAATAAGCTCAAAACTCACCAATCGCTGTGATTTAAGGTAATTAACCTATATGATCAAAATCTGTGAAGTGATAATGGCGATTTTATAGTAAATAGAAGCATTTTATAGAAGATGATCGAAAGTCTACTCCAAGGAAATGGATGCTAGCTTGCCGCTGCAATTAAGTATATTTAAGTATTTAAATGACTATGATTATATTTTAAATGATGAATGGGTTACCGTCAATGATGGATGAATTAACACAAGCAAGTTGAAATAGCATATTGTAAATGAGAGAGAGAGATATCATTTATATTTTGAATAAACAAATTGCATGGATATTAAACTTAAACGTTAAATCAATCGCATCTGATTTATTTTAAATTAAGTTCCATAATTTTATCTATAATTTTACATTATAACGTTTAATCTCCTTTAAAGGTTAATTCTAACAAAATAAAGAAAAAAAAATAAAAAATAAACTTTTTTTTTAATTTTATAAATATATTTTATTTATTAAAATATTTTATTTATTAAACTTGTTAATTATATATCATTTAATTAGATTTATTGATATAGGTATCTTTACATAAATCATTTTAGATAATTCTTTTTTCAGTTATTTTTAATATAATGCTGAATATGTTACCATATGATGCTCTGCTAGGCTCAGCAGTAAGACAGACCCATTAAGAATGACCGCCATTGTATTATCTTCCAGTTCTGTATTAACAATCACGAAACTGCAATTAAAGATTCTAGTTTATTAAAATATTTGCTGCAATTCATATCTATATATACAGCACGGTTCACACGACTACATAGGCAAATTGTACTACACGGTAAATAAATGCAGATGATAATATCGGAGGAAGAATAAGACATTAAATTGTCATGAAAAGTTTAACCAGTATAAGAAATCGATATTCAGTTCACGTTAAATTTATATATACCGCTTTGTACACGTATCAAATATTAATCTGACTGTAAAGTAGAGTGGTTATGAAAGGAAATTATTTTTAGATTGCATTTCATTGACTGTAACCATGCCTCGATGTAAACGCTACAGACTATCTGTTTATAATGTAGTCTTTAGAGCAAGTCCATATATCGTATTTTACAGAGTTGCTAAAAAAGGTTGAAGTCTTACTTTTGAAGTTAAGGACTAGTGAGTCAAAATCATAGGCCCCTTTGATGCCAGAAAATCCAGCAGTGTTTCTAAATATATCAATTACATCCTGTGTTATGGTGCCTCTGACTGGAGGAGGACGTGATTCATCCCTGTCTTTCGCATCGCCTGTGTTTCTGTGGAAAATTGCTGCTTTGACTTTCCTTGCATGTTTCTCCACTTCTCCTTCACCTCATACACTGTTCTCAAAGAAACGCCCACATCATTTACTACATCCGTTATCTTCTTCCATCTCTCTACCTGCATCAGTTTAGTTACGATACTGTTCACATCGCTCGAATGTTTTCCTTTCAAAGTCCAGCCGTGTTATTTCATTTGCTCGGTGAGAATAAGTTTTTGTTTTTTTCTATAGATCTTAAAAGATAGAGTTATTGTCTGTCTATACAGGATGAAAGGATTGTTGAATTATGGAAAGTTTTGATTGGCTATTTTAACCAAATTTTAAATAACAAATCATGGTTAACTTACCCTGGCGTTAAGCTGTTTTATTCAAGAGGATAACCAGGGTGGTTAAGTAACTAACTTAGTTAAAAGATAACCATGGGTTAGCAGTAAATATGTGATTATTTTAACCAAGGTTTATACAATTGGCTGCAGTTTGTTGTCCTAAATAGAACCAGCTCTGAAACATTCTAGTCACATCTGGTGTACATTAGGGGTCAGTTTTTAAACCCCTGTTTTTCTTAGCCTACATACAAATGAGCACCCTACAAACATTAAGTCCGTGACATTGAATATGACACTGAATGTATTTTAGTGGAACATGCTACCAAGGTAGCATACTATTCTCACAAATAACTATATCCATGGGACTAATCTTGAAATACTTCGACTTGAATATAACAAACGACTTGTCATGAGACGAACATGAGAATAGGTCAACGAAAAAAGCTTATCAATTGCTTTGCTTCCTGTTTCGAGAGTTAAATATCAAATCCAACCTCTTACAGCCACCGCGAACCAGACACTAATTCGATTTCAACTTACATACAGCTCCGAAATCACATCACCCCATAGCAAAAACCCAGTAGATAAAATCGAGCCTGTTTAAAGAAAGACAGATCTAGTCTCACAGCAATGCTTTGTCCTCTACATCTTTGCCGCCTTGACCGAAAACGCTTTGATATTAAGCTACCTGTATGTATA